>VZRQ01010454.1:513387-563210 GCA_013397975.1 Machaerirhynchus nigripectus
CCGGACGCGGTTCCCAGCGTTTCCTGGCATAAAGAGCGCTAGAATTGCGATATTCCCGACTGGCAGCGTCCCGGCACAGGGAACTGCTGTGACAGCCGTGGGGCGGGCAGGGTGGCAGATTCTAGTCCGGTGGGCAAGGGGAGGGGTTGTTCCCGAAGCGGTATCTTGGGATGTGGAGCTGCTGGGGAGTGGGAGCGGGGGCCCCTCGGGTGTTCCCGGTGGCAGGAATTAGGAGAGAAGGACTGGTGCTGCTGCCTGGCTGAGCGCTGTAGCACCCACGCCTTGGATCCATCCGGGAGACACAGCAGGGAGAAGGGTCCTGGGGTGCGGGAAGGGTCCTGGACAGGCAGAAGAGTTCTGGGGAATGGGAAGAGAACTGGGCCGAGGGAAGGGTCTCGGTGACTGCATTTCCCTGCTGGTTTTTCCCACAGCTGGGCTTCAACATCCGGGGAGGAAAAGCCTCGCAGCTGGGAATCTTCATCTCCAAGGTGTGTCCGTCCTTGTGCCATTCCTGCCCGGATCCTGCCTGTGCCCGTGGGAGCTGCCGAGCCGGCCGGGTGTGCAGGGAGGCTCCAACTGCCTCACACCCCGCCGAGCTCGGGGCTGGGATTTGTCACAAAGCCATCAGAACATCCTGCGCCACTTCCTGGTCTCTTCCCAGCCCCTGGAATCGATCCCCGGGGCCGTGTGGGAGGGGAGCTGTGGGAGATCCAGTGCTGCCATCCCTGCTCTCCCTTCCCAGGTGATTCCTGACTCGGATGCGCACAGGGCCGGGCTGCAGGAGGGGGACCAGGTGCTCTCGGTGAATGATGTGGATTTCCAGGACATTGAGCACAGCAAGGTGAGTGCTGGGATGGGGAATCCACCTCCTTCCAGCCTCTCGGCCTGGCACAGAATCCGTGAATCCTCTTTCCTTCTTTTCCAGGCCGTGGAGATCCTGAAGACAGCACGGGAGATCACGATGCGTGTCCGGTACTTCCCCTACAGTAAGTGCCCAGTCCAGGCACCTGGAATGCTCCTTGGGAAGCAAACTTCCATAAATTCCTGCCAATTCCACCCGAGTTTAGCCACCCAGGGTCACTGACAGTGTTGATTTGGGATCAGGCACCACGTCAGGATAATGAGGCCTGGCTTCGTCTGGCAAATAGGAAAACTTGGAGAGCAGGAAGGTGGGATGGTTGGGGAACGGAAAAGTTAATTTAGAGCTGGAGAAGTTGCTCATTATCCTTGAATAACATAGGAATGAGCTCTGGCACAAGTGCCAGTGGTGGATATCCCTCCCTAAGGATGTTTGAATTTTGAGTGAAGGGAAGGACTGAGTTAACTCCCAGTTTCTGCTTCTGCACCCATAAAGTTCCAAGATTTAAGGGATTAAAAAAAGGGAGAAGTCAAGTCAAACAAGGATTTGTCATAAAATGGAAAGTGGCTATTAAGAGAAAAACGTGGAGCGGGGGAAGAGGGGATTTCAAACAAATCATTTCAAACAAATCATTTTGTTCTAAATGCCCTAAAATCACTTGAAATTATTTCTGGCTGTGCACTTTTAAAGCCAGAGGGTCTCAAGCGCTGCCTCAGCTTGGGAATGTGTGTTTTCCTGAACATTCTGGGTAATTCCCCCGGGCCATCCTCTCCTTGTCCCTCCCTCCCAGATTACCAGCGGCAGAAGGAACGGACAGTTCACTAACAGGGAACTTCATCCTGCCAAAACCTCTCCACTCCTTTTTCCCAAAGTCTGAGATGGCACCTCACGTTTCAGCTTTTACTGGAGGCACCACTGTCCTGCACAGGATCAGCCCTTTCCCACGTGGAGAGATGCCAAGGGGCTCATTTGGCTGGAAGATGGACGGGGATTGAGGCTGTGCTCCTGGGAATGGGTGTTGGAACAAGCTGGTGGGAAGTGGGTCCTGGGGGGCAGCTGCTCCAGCAGGAGCCAGGTTTTAGCAAGGCTTAGATTGAGTGAGCTGTGGGCTGCTTCTGGATCCCTTGATCCTGGATCCGTGGTTGTTGAGCATTCCTGAGCAGAGCACGGGCACTCTCCTCCAAGAAATCCACCTGTTCCACCCTCTTTTGCCATGGAATTCTTCTCCTCTGTCCCACCTCTGCTCTGCGTTGCTGGGTTTGCTGGGAACTTCAGGAGTAAAATCCAGCCCCAGTCCATGCCCAGCTCTGGCTGTTTGTGCCTCTTTGCTGATAAAGATCCCACAGTACAGGGCTGGGATGTTTGGAAATGTTAATTACCAAGGAAACATGTTAAATATCAGCAAATCCAGGGGCAAATGCCTGGTGGGATCACGTTGTAATGGCTTCAGGACAGCCCTGGCTCTGGCCTTCTCTTCCTTGTGGTGTTTTCCACTTTTCTGTAAAAACAAACAATAAAACAAGTACAGCAACCTGAATTCAGCTTATTCCCACTGTGGAAGTCTGGGTGGAGGTTGGGATGTCCCCACCCTCAGCACCATCCCAAGGAAATGCTGGGACAAGGCTCGGCTCCAGCCATCCTTGCAGCCCGCAGGAGGAAATTCAGGATCTGCAGCTGTTTCAGGGGCTTTTTCCACTGGCTCTGCTGGAAGTCAGCCCCTGATGAACCTGGAAGGTGTTGCAGCACTGCCAGGAGGGAGCAAGGCAGGATTGTGGCTGTGGTGGCACCAGCACAATTCCTGGAGTGGGGCAGGACACTGAGCCAGGCTGGGGGTGAGGGAAGGACACTGGAAAAGAGGCTTTCACTCAGAATTAAAAATGAACTTTTCCACCAGGGGAGTGAATATCCTGGAAACCCCTGCAACACCCTGGGGAGGGGAAGGAGAGCTGTTCTGCCACTTCTCTGCTCTCACACTGGTTTTCCAGAATCTCCATGTCCCATAGGGAAAGAGGAGCTCTCTCTGCAGGGAGCTGCAGATACAATTTCAGCGTTGAATTTGTCCCTCCTGCTTCAGAGCACTCCCTGGCAGGAGCTCCAGGAAGGTCTCCCCTGCCCTGGGCAGTTCCTCCCAGGGAATGACTCAGGTGTTTTCCTGCTGACCCGGCTGACAGGAAGGAGTGGATTCTTTCCCAAGGCACAGTCGTGTCCTGGGTATGTTAATTAGCAAAGCATTAGGGCCAGCACAGTCCCCTTCATCCTCCAGAACTCAAGCAGCTCCTGATTCCTGGTGAGAAAACCACAGCTCCAGCAACACTGGATTTTTTTAGTGACTGACAAAACTGAGCTGAGAGGCACACATTTATAAAATCATGGAATGGTTTGGGTGGGAGGGGAATTTAAAGATCATCCAGTGCCACCCCCTGCCATGTGCAGGGACACCTCCCACTATCCCAGGCTGCTCCAAGCCCTGTCCGACCTGGCCTTGGACACTTCCAGGGATGAAGGGAGCTCTGCCAGGGGTTCAGGCTGCAGTGACTCCCCCGGCAGGGAAGCAGCACTGGCAGAGGTCCTGCAGGTCCTTCTGGAGCAGCAGGATCAGTCCCAGACGTGTTGCGGGGCTGGGCTCACCTGAGGGCTCCTCTCTGTGCCCCTGTGCTCCTGGCTCCCTTCAGACTCATGTTTGGATCCCCAGGGTCCTGTTGTTATTCCAAAAAAAGGATCCTTCTTCCCAAGCTTTGGTAACCTCCCCCAGGGCTGAGATCATTGAAGCATTTCCAGCCCTAACCCTCAACGAGGCAATTCCACCCACAAGCCACCTGTCCTTGCAACACCCGGACATCACTTCCAGCTCACTGGAAATGGCTGCTCAATTTCTTGGATTAAATCTCCCTTTTTTTGCAGATTAGGCTTGAAAACAACAAAGACCAAACGTCAGAGACTTCCTGAGACAGCTGTTACCTATTCCACATTCTGCAACAAGTCACCGAAGTCCTTTCTCCTCCTTTCCTTCTCCTCCTCCTCTGTCCTTCCCCCTCCTCCTCCGTCCTTTCTCCCTTCCCCCTCCTCCGTCCCTCCCTCTGCTCCGTTCTTCCTCCCTCCTGTCCTCCCTCCTCCATTCCTCCACCTCTGTCCCTCCTTCTCCTGTCCTTCCTCATTCATCCTGTCCATCCTTCCTCTTCCTCTTCTTCCATTCTTCCTCCTCCTCCATCCCCCCTCAAGCCAGGAATGTCGCCGCTCGGGGCAGAGCCCTTTCAGCCCCCCAGGCCCCGCGCGGCAGCAGGAGAGCGCGGTGTTGGTGAAATAACTTTATTTATTTAGTGATACACTGTGGCTGTGTCACACAGTCCTTACTCAGAGTTACAGTCACACTTACTCGCTACAGCTACAGGACAGCGGGGCCGGACACACGGCAGGAACACATCCAGAAAAACAGTGGGAAGGGAACTATCGGATTCCACTAATTACCCCCGCCCCGGAACTGGGGTCTCCCCCCTCCCGCCCCGGTCCGTGACTCGAACAACACGAAGGGACAGCAGAGCCGCCCGTGAGGAGGGACAGCAACACCTGTTCTACAGACACGGACACCGACACCAGCAATTCCCACAATGGGCTATGTACAGGGAATGGGATCAGCTTCCCGACGGGGGCGGGGAGTGGGGAGTCACATCCCAGCTTCCTCCTGCAGCCAGCTCGCCCGGAGGCGAAGGGACTCTGGGGCACTCGGTGACCTGCTGCCAGCCCGGGGCTGTCCCTTCCCGCCCCCAGGTGCACACACGGTGTCAGGGACGGAGGGACACCCTGCCAGGGGAGGGGAGGACGTGTCGCTGACCCCCCCACCGTGGTCACACTGGGGTCACTGTCCTACCCGCAGCATCCTCCGTGTCACACAGGCCAGGTGGGGAACGGACAGTGAAATTCTCCTCTCTGCCAATTGACAAACCAGCTTGTGGTGGACCCAAAACCCCAGGAAATCTCTGAAAAGCTCTATGAATTACTTCAAAAGCAGGGGCTGGGGGAGAGGAGGCAATTCCCAACCTCTAAGGTTGGGAAGTGACACCAGAATCCCCGACTGCAGCATCCAATCCTCCAATGCTCCACCCACTGTGACAGGAGTTCCCTGCCCCTGCTCCCCTCAGCTTTGGCAAAGGTTAAAACTCCCCCAGGAGTGAAACAGCTGCTGGTCCCATCCCAGAGCATCTGCTCCAAAGGGCAGAGGCAATGGGAATGATTCCATCAAGCAGCAACCTGGGAATGAGTGGAATGTTGCCCTTCCCTCTGCTGTGGCTCTTCTGCTCCACGTGAAGCAGCTCCCACGATGAGGAATGGGAGAATGGAGACCAGGGAAGGAGCCTGAGGAGCATCCATGACTCCCAGGGCAGGTACTGCCCTCGCAGTGATGGATTCCAGGCCACTGTTTGCTTCCAGAATCCCTGAGGATCTCTCCCCACCCAGCCTCGGGCTGCAAAGCCTCTGCTCCCTCCTCCTCCCCCACGCCTGCAGCCAACACCCACCAACATCCTCTGGATGGGAAGAGATTCCAGCCGAGGGGAGCAGGCTCTGGGATGTCCCTGCTACACAAATGGGAGCAACAAGACCAAAGCTCTGAGAGTTTGGGGCTTTCCGGGGCCCTGTGTGACACGAGGGGCAAAACTGGGAAGTTGTGAGCAAGAGTTAGCCAGGATCATCCACGGAAAGGAGAAACCAGGGAGCTAACGGGGTGTGTGCCCTGCGGGAAGCAAAGCCTGGGAACAGGGAACCTGCAGAGTCCAAAAAGGCAAGTCCAAGTGACCGGTTTAAGGAGCAGCCTTTCACCAGAGGAAGTGGGGATGCAGGACAGGGGGCTGGAGAGGGCAGGGGGAGGATGCAAGGCAGGAGGGAAGGCGGAAAACCCACCCCCCCAAAGCTTCATTTTGTCTTCCCTAACTCGGCAGCTTTTCCATGGCATTCACAAGATACATCTGAGCAGGGAGGCTCCAGGTGGGAACACGGGGAGAAAGGGAGGAAGAGAGAGAGAGAGGGAGGGAGAGAGTGTGAAGGGCCCCGTGGTGCCAAAGTGCAACAACATAAAAAAATAAACTCAAAAGACAGGACACTCATTCTGCACTCAGGGCTCAAACCATGCAGTGAGAGGGGCGGCCGGGGCTGCTCCCCACCAGTACACAGGGATTCGCTCGCTTAGGAATGGTTTTCCAGCCCCAGAGGGGTGGCAATGAGCGGGATGTTCTCCGGGGAGCCCGGCCGGGCGGGGGTGCTGCTGGCAGGGGCTGTTAGCAGGAGCACCCGCTCTCCGTCACTGGCTGCTCGGGGGGCTTCTCTAGTTTGATGTCAATCACTGCAGGGACAGTCAAGGAATCACCCAGAGCAGGATCTGGAAGGGTTGGTCGGTGTCCCTCCATGGCCTGCCTGCACAGGGTTAACTGCAAAGCCAGGGACACGGTGAGACCTTTGAGAGGATGGAGCACAAATGGACAAAAGGAGTAACAAACTCTGGCGTTTCGAAACTGTGCAAATTCCAGCCTCAGTTAAAGTGAAACACTTCTGCTGCCCATTAGTTGTGTACATTCATATCTAGCCCACAAACAGGGTCACACAATCCCAGGATGTTTTGGATTGGTGGGGACCTTAAAGATCACCCAGTGCCACCCTCTGCCATGGGCAGGGACACCTTCCACTATCCCAGGGTGCTCCAAGCCCCATCCAACCTGGCCTTGGACACTTCCAGGGATTCAGGGGCAGCCACAGCTTCTCTGGGCACCCTGTGCCAGGGCCTCCTCACCCCCACAGAGAAGGATTCCTTCCCAGCATCCCACCCAACCCTGCCCTCTGGCAGTGGGAAGCCATTCCCCCATGTCCTGGCACTCCAAGCAATTGTAAATATTCCCCTTCCATCTTCCTTGTTGGCTCCTTCAGGTCCTGGAAGGCCCAAGTGAGATCACCCCAAAGCTTCCCTTCCCCAGCCTGAGCAATCCCAACCCTCGCAGCCTTTCCTCATGGCAGAGCTGCTCCATCCCTCTGCTCACTTTGGGGCTCCTCTGGACACACTCCAACAGCTCCATGCCCTGATTCAGCCACGTCCCTGCAGAACCTGTCCCCACAATGTGCCAAAGAAAGTCAGTAAGCCCAACTTAATACCAGGTAATTGCCCAGTTCCATGGGCAAACAAGGATACTGTCTTCTTTGCTCTTCTCTGGTGTGCTGTCCATGCCAGGTAAGGCTGCAGCCACACGGCGGAAAAGCTGGAAAGCAGCAAGAGAGAGGCTCAAGGCTTGTCAGAAAAAATTCCTGTTAAAAACATTGTTTTACAGCAGGACTCGGAGTCTGAGCTGTACAAACTCATTAAGGGGGTACTTCAGCAGTCAGTGATCAAAAATGCCATCAGATTTTTATGCAGGAAATTTAACAGGTTTTAAAGAACTTATTTTAAAGAGCTTATTCAATACCTACAAAACCCCCCAGTTTTATTTTACCTGTTTCTGCTTGAAGAGAATATGGAATTGATCACTAACGTTCTTCCAGGGATTCATGGAACTCCCTCCTGCACTCACTAAACATCATTTACCATGTCCAGCCTCTGCTTGTGCGCACAGGGTGCACATCTGGGGATTTCTGATCACTCACCTGGCACTGACTGTTCCCCTGGGGAATAACTGAGCTTTTACAGCCCAGCCCTTCGGGTCAGTCCTGCTGCCAAACAGCCATTGCTGAGCTGCTTCCAGGGACCTGCAGTTACACTGGGAAGGATGTGCTGGAGCTGGGAAGGACTATTCTATCCCCAAAAAACCCAGGAAATGGGTTTGGATAATTTCTCAGTCAGTGTTTGGAGCTTGTCCTAATGCCCTCACACGGCACAGACACTGCCAGGCTGCTGAACTCTGCTGCACCAGACACCAGAGCAATCACTGCTGCTGAGGATTCTCCTCCCAACAGCTCGGCAGGGGCTCCTCAGCCACCCCTCCAAAGGGTGTTCCTTGGGAAACCAAGGTCCCAGCGAGCTGCTGGAGGTTGCAGCCTTCAAATCCCAGCTCTCCCCAATCCCTGCTGGGCAAAGAAGGCAACAGGAGTTTAAGTCAAATACTAAAGTGGGCTCAATCCACACCAGCCACAAAAACCGAGCCCAAAGCCTCCTAATCCCACTGTGAGGTTGTACCAAGCTGCTGGTGTGCAGCAAACTCCTGAGGATGTTTCCCAACTTCCTCCGGGGCTGACAGCTGCTTATTCCAAGCTCTGTCACATCCAGAACAATCCCTGAACCAGTGGAGATGGGAGTCACAAGCAAGAGGCAAAGGGCACAAGCAGAAATCCGAGAATTTAATCTTAAAACAAAATTTTAAAGGGTTTTTTTTGCTGTTTGGTTGATCAAACACTGGCACCTGGACAGTCCCTATCCTTTGAGATATTTTCAGACTCAGCCAGAGTCAGCTCTGAGCAGGAGGGTTGGAAGGGATGATTCTCAGAGATCCCTTCCAACCTCAGTTCTTCTAAGATACTCCAAGATTCTCTGGATGGCAAACAGGAGGAACTTTTACTCCAGTGCATCAGCAGAAACAATTGTCCCCAGTGATGCTAGCAGCTATTTCAGCAAACAGTGCATTGACTGTGAACCAAACCAAACCAAATTCCAGCTGACTGGCTGCACAAAACAATGATTTTTCCCTTTCCCATCCCTCAGCACATTCTGGAGTGAGTTCTCCTTTCTTTCAAGGTTTAGCTTGGGCAGGGAATCAATGACTCAACAGGAAAGGAGCTTCCACCACGAAAACCAAGAAACATCTCAGGGGCTGGCATTAAACCAGAGGAAATTCCTGCAGGATCACAAACCCCACCCTGGAGCAGACCCCGAGCAGTGAGGGACAGATTCCTGGCTGGAGAACAGCACATGGATGTACCTGTTTGACATTGTAGCCAGTCTTTGCACTGGTCTCAATGAACATCACATTCAGCTCTTTGGCTCTCTGTTCCCCTTCCTCTGTGGTGATTTGCCTGGAAAAGGTGGAAAAGGGAGACACAAGGAACAGGAGGAAGAGTTAGACATGGCCCTGAGTGAGTTGCTGCTCCCCCTCCAAGAGGGCACAGCCCACCTCAGGACCCTCAAGGCTTCACCACCCTCCAGCTTGGAGCGAAACCACCTCAGGGAAGCTCCCCAGGGAACACCTGGAGTTGTGGCAGGTGAGCAGCAGAGCATGAAGCTCGTGCAGAACATCTGAGCCTCATCCACAGCATTCCAGGGAAGGAAAAATCCCCACACTGAGACAGGGAATTTCCCAAATCCAACAGAGGGAATGTTGTGAGGTGACACAAAGACTCCAGAAAGGCTCCAGCAGCAGCCTGGGAACAAGCACCTGGAATTGCCCCTCTGAGCACCACCCTGTGTCCCACCAAATCCTGCTTTAGCACTGCTCTCAATACACAGCATATTCAGCCCTTGGGCCTTTCCCTCACCCTCCTCTACAGAAACCCATCTCCAGCAATGGGAACAAATCACAGAGCACAAAACCCAAACCAAAGCAAAAAGAGTCCAAAAATTAGAGAAAGAAAACTGCAGGGAGAAAATAAAACCAACAAAAAAACCCCAGCCACGAACTGAAGCAACACTGGGTGGAATGAAAAACTTAACAGGCTGCACTGAACAGGAACAGGGCTATTTTTAGTGCAGCTTTTTGGCCTCAGAACTTGTCTCATCCCCGGTTTTTATCAGAGGATGAATGGCTCCCCTGTATTCTGCCTCAAAAAATGTCACCTTTGTGACACCAGAGGTGGCTTTGTCCAGCCTTACAGGCCCAGAATTTCAGCCTCACACAAATCCAACTTCCTTTGAAAAGAAAGGCAAGGCAGCTCCTGTTACTGACACCTGGATGTTCCCTTCCCCATCATTCCAAATTCCAGACCAGACCAGGACTACTGTCACATTCAGCTCCCAAAATAAGAATTTCCAGTGCTGCATGAACTTCAGCTGGAGCTGCTTCAAACAATTTTCTGGTATTTTTAATTCTTCCAGCAGTGCTGGGCCAGCTGTTGTGCACCATCAGGAAATACTCCAAGGCTGAAATGATGCCATTGGGCTTTCCAGTTTCACATGAAACTGGATTTTGACAGGAATTAGAAATGCCGGCTTATTCAGTCAGGGAGCTGCAGTTATTCCCAGCTCCCACGAGGGCATGGGAGAGGCTCAGTGGTCAAAATCCAGAGCTGGCTCAGGGAGAACATCTTGGATTTTGCTTTTGCAAATGATTTCACAGACAGACCATGAGTTCATCACACATGGAATTCCTAAGCAAAATGAGCTGGATGTATTTTATTGTATCCCTGAAGCTCTGAGCACCAAGTTTTAGGAATATTTCCCAAGTGCAGGACACTTCGAATTGCTTCCCAGTGAAGTGGGAAAAACCAAGCAGAATTATTCCTGCCTTTTCTTCTGGGCATGCAAACTACAAATCTCCATGGTTGTGGAGACCCAGGGCAAAGCAGCCAGGGATGCTGGGACACAAAACCACCAGAACCTCGGGAGAAAATCCACACCACAACACATCCTGAAGGAATGTTCATCTGCAGGAGTGAGTAAAGCTGGAGTTAGAATTGAAAATGTGGGAATGTCCCACAATGGAACACCCAGATCACTCTGCCCATCATCCCAAGAAACAGAGTGAACAATGCTATTCAAATAAAAGTGCAAGATTTTGCTGAGCAAACATTATTTTCATCTATAAATTGTTCTCCTTTGATCAGGAAAGCCTTGTGAACAGCCAAAGGACAAGGATTTGATATTTTAAGACTTTATTTTGCTGTGAGATCCAGGTGTTTCCCAGTTCTACTTTTCTGAGGTGATTTTCTTTGCATCAGATCAAAATCCCCTGTGGTTTCAGCCCCTCACACATCCCCTGACACCCAAAGCCCACATTTCTGGGGTGTGTGAGGGTGTTCCAGTTGGAAGGGTTGGGACTGCCTGGTTTACTCCATCTTCCCTTTGCCAACTGCTTCTGGCACCACCCACTAAAATAAAAACCTTCCCTTATCTCCACTGCTCCTGATACCTTCCTAAGGAAGGGAAATCTCTGAAAATATGCAACAAAATTATTGTTAAATCAACAATCAGGAGAAAGATTTGAAATAGGAACACAAAGTAAAGCCTGTGCTCTCCTAAGAACCCACGACATTGGTTATTTTGGTTGAAGTGCTGGAGAATTAAGAGTTTTAAAGCAAAATGCTTTACGGCTCCTCCCAAAACATTAAGTCTGTGTCATTTTAAGAGTCTAATTAAATTTTTGGGTCTCCTGGGCAAGTTTGGTTTTTGCTGATCTGGTTTCCTCACACACATCCACAAGCTCAGTGAGTGCTACGTGTGACATGAAATTTGTACTCAAGAGAAATTCACACTTTTAGATCAATCCTACAAAAGTTTATGTTGCATCTTAATAAGGAGAAACTGTCATGAACTTCCAGCTGCACATGCAGAGAGACTGAGGGAAATTAGTGACAAACAGCTGATTTCCTTGCTTTGGCAGGCAGCTTTTAGCCTTTCCCTCAGGGTGAAAAGGAAAATCAGACAAAATACCCTACTGAGAATACGGTGTAGAGACACTTAGGTAATATTTTTAGGTGGGTTTAGGTGAGTTTTAAACTATTTGTAGGAGAGAAATGGGAGTAAGTTTTGCTGAAACCAGAAATGTGAATTTCCTGACAAGCAAATGATGCTGTGTTTAATACCAAGCCTTGTTGTAAGCCCAGACTGGCCCCAGTCCTCGGTGGCTCTGGGCAGGGCAGCAGGGCCCAGTTTGCCCCGTTACCTCTTGTCTGCCAGGTCGGTTTTGTTCCCCACCAACATGATGATGACATCACTGCCTCGCTCTGTCCTGACGTCATCGATCCACTTGGAGGTTTGCTGGAAAGAATTCAAGTCTGCAGGGAAGAAGGGAATAGCAAAGCTGAGGATAAAACTCCTTCATGAGAGGGAAAATGCTTCAGTCGTACTCAGGTGCTTCTCCAAACCTCCCCACCCCACATAAATTATTTCCCGCCCAACGGAACAACAAGGAAGGGGGGAAAACATTTCTGATTTGAACGATGTTTTGCAGAACTTGTGGTTGTAACTTCTCAGTTCTGCCCCTGTGGGGTGTTCCCAACAAGGACACAGCAGAGCACCCCTCCCCTGTGCTGTCACGAGGCCCCACTCACTTGTGATGTCATAGACCACGACGGCGATGGTGGAGTCGCGGATGTAGCTGGGGATGAGGCTGCGGAACCGCTCCTGCCCCGCCGTGTCCCAGAGCTGCAGCCGGACCTGCTGGGGCCAGCCCGGCCCCCAGGGAGAGGAGAGAGAGCAGGAAAACCCTTTAGGGAAAAGACCACTTCCACACCCAACTGCAACAGCTGAGGTGACCTTGTCATCTCACCCCATATCCAACCACTGCAGAGCTGTTTCCTGGTTCTGTTTGTGAAGTGCTTTAACTCCCTCCTTTGCTTGCCCAGAGATCCTGCTATTCCCAAATATCTCTAGGATTTGGCTCCCACCTCATTGCTGGGGGTAGCCAACAGTCCAGCACTGATCTCCCAGGATTATGGACAGGATCTCCACAGGACTCAAAGCCTGGAGCACCTCTGATCAAAGCTTTCGGGGCGATTCCCTCAGCCCGGACACCAGGCAGGAAAACAGCATCCAACCTCCAGCATGGAGCATCCAGGTGATGGTGATGGGGATTTTCATGTGAGATTAAAGCAATGGTAACTTAAATTCCAGCAGAAATGAAAGCAAACGTTACACACTGCAGGGTTCAGGTGGTGCAAAGGGCATTGGGTTCTCCCTTCCAGAGCAGCACAGGAGTCACAAAGATGCTGGGCCAGGTAGAGTTTGACCCCAAACACAAACTGTTATTATTATATGCTACTGTATATTATATATTATTATGTATGACAGCTCCAAGGTCTGGGACCTGCCTGGCTGAACCAGCACTGCTCAAAAACTCCCCAAACACCCGAACAAAAAGCTTTCCACACTGGGAGTGTCTCCCTTTCCTTCACCCTGCAGTGCCAGAAATCAGGATTGCTCCTCATTCCCAACAGTTTTATGGAGGCAGACACTGGTTCCCAGTTTACAGCCAGGAATAATCCCAGCAGGGAGGCAGAGCACTGGTTAATGAGGCAGCTCATCAAGGAAAAAGCAGCTTCCCCAGGACCAATCATTGCCTGTTTAGAAGAGGAAGAGAAGCTGATAAAGCTCAGGGCTGCAGCCAGATTCATAACAACATCTTATCTACATCAGGGAATGTCGAGCTGATGCCCTGGGGCTTAAGGAAGATTAGGGTTTATAGTTAAAGCAATTAGCTCCTGCTTCATTTTGAAGGCAGACTTGATTACAGGAGCAGAAGTCAGGGCTCTTCTCTATCCCAGGAAACTCAAGGTGACAAACTGGGAGCACCTGGGCAGTGTCACAGCAGAGCTGGAAGATCAGATTGATCCCGACAGCTCCTGGACTTCCCAAGCTTCCACACCCTCCCTGGACAGTGCTGCTACACTGGAATATTCCCCATGAATATTCACCCAGGTGGTGACTGAACCACCCCAAACCTTCAGACTCACAGGCAAAAGGCAACTGGAGGAAGCACCACAGAGCTGGCCCAGGTAATTTGTTTAATTTGTCTAATTTGTAATTTGGGCAGGGTGATGCTCCTTGAGGGAAGGTCTCCAGTGAGCAGACACCACACAGACACCCCTGAAGTGACCCAGGTTTGCTGCATTGCTACAAGTCCAGGTTTGTGTGCACCCATTTTAGAAGGGAAAATATAAATAACCACTGTGGGACACCGGGAATGAGCCCAGCCTCCCCTAGGAACAACCTTCAGGAGGGGCCTGAGCCGAGTATGAACTCCCCCCGTGGATCTCTCCACCTGCACTTTGGGATGTCCAGCACATAAACAATAACTAAACAATTTCACTGTGCTCCCAGAAGTACCTGAGAACATTCCTTGTGCAACACAAGAAACCTTTAAACCTCTCAGTCACTAAGAGCAGTGAAAAATTGAAATTATCTGCAAAGATCAGCCGTCACTGAAGAATGATGAGATCAGCTCTCACTTAATTACTTCTGACATGGCTGGGAGCTGTTAAGAACAGCCTGGACTGGGAAAATGTTTCCAGCTGCCTGGATAAACAGCATCCTGTACCTGTACAGTGGGAAAAACTATGCCAGGCTGTGCATCCTGCCCCACTGCCTCAGCCAGGAGAGTCCCCAGCACAGGCCACCACCTGCACATCTCAGTGCTCCCCAAACAGGCCAGTTTGACATCATTTGCACCAAACCAGGAATTCCCCCAGAATTCTCTCCAGCTTCAGGACTGGGAGAAAGACCAGGGAATTATTTGGCCTGAACAGTGAGGATAAATCATAGCCTATTATTTGCTAAGCACTTCAGCTTAGCAGAGTGAAACAAATGCCTGGTCCTCACTCTAAACCTGTGTGTAACAGAATAAAGCTGGGCCAAAGCTTTTCCACCTCTGCTGTTTTCTGTACTGAAATTTATATAAATCCTGATACTGGAGATTAACAAAACCCCCACCAGATTAAGTGGGATCAACAGCAAGGAGTTACAATGAAATAATTCTCTTCATGACTTCCTATCTTGTACTAAAACATTCACGTCAAGAGTCACAGAGAATTTCCCTCTAAGCTTGTTTGTTCTTTAGAAATTGATTGTTGCATCTCTCCTCTTCCAAAAGCTCTCTCATGAGTCTCCACATCTCTTTTCCAACAAAATGGGAATCCTGAATCCCCCTAAGTCACTCCACATCTTCTACTTAAAAGAGTCTTGTCCTGTTTTACCAACTCTGACAACATTCCTTTGCTTTGGCACCTGAAGCTGTTACTTCTACAACCTCTCTCATTACCCAGAAAAAAGAAAAAAGTAATTTTAAAGTTAAGAAAATAAAAACCAAAACAGAAAAACAATAAAGCTTTCCAAAGGCTACCAACAACCAGCACAGACACAGGAATTCCCAATCCCTGCCAACACCCACAGGTGGCTGACGGGCTATTTTAGCTCTTTTTAGGTACCACCACCACTTCCAGAGTAAAGATATGTGTTAAAAGCAAGGTCCCTGCAGACCCTGGGCTCGATACCTACTTGTGATGTCAAAGACAATGAGAGCCACAGCAGAGTCACGGATGGAGCTGGGAATGAGGAATCTCTCCTGGCCGGCTGTGTCCCACAGCTGCAGCCTGATCTGGGAAATGGAAAAGTGTAGGGGAAGGGGAAAGGGAACAGCAGGAAAATGGAGAACAAAACCAAAACTCAAGTGAAATAAAAATAAATAAATAAAAATAAGTTGCAAAGCAAAACTAAGGCGACAAAAGGAAAGCTCAAATGGAACAGAAATGTGAAAAGAGGCAGCGACACTTCCCGAAGTCTGGGAACATCCCTCCCTCCACACACCCGGGAATATCTCACACATACCAACACCAGAAAGCAGGAGAGCCCTAAAATCCCTCCTCACAGCACCTGCTAACGAGGGAAATGCACAGCCAGGCTCCTGGATCCTGCTAGAACAGCCACACAAGCAGCTGGCCAGATGTGGGACTCCTGACCCTATGGAATACTTCACCCCGGGTCTGGATGATCCCACTGGAAAACCAGAGGTGGTGGAACACAGAACAGCAACCACCCTCCAGGCTGGCTTCTCCTGCCCTGCAATCCAACGAGGCTGGGAGGATATGGACACACAGAGAAGGAAATACTGCTCAGTCTTTCAGGAATGAGGGGAAGTGGCACATGGATGTGGCTCCTGACAGCCAGGACTGAGGATGGGGCTTCTGGTGGCTCCAGAACGCCACACATCCCAGTGCTGGGAATGTCATACAGCTGCCCTTCCTGGGAGATGGTTTTGAAGAACCAAATTCTACACGTATTTCATGGAATCCCAGAACGGTTTGGGTTGGATCCTAAAGCCCATCTCATTCCACCCCTGCCACGGGCAGGGACACCTTACACCGGACCAGGTTGCTCCAAGCCCCATCCAACCCGGCCTTGGACACTTCCAGGGATGAGTATCCCTTCTGCTGGCTTGTCCAGGCCAGATTCAGAGCTGAGTGAGGGAGCACAGGTACAATTTCAGGATACATTATTTGCTGTAAGGCCACATCAAATCCACCAAAGCACACATCCCAGCTGGAGGCTCAGCATTCCTCATTTCCAGCCCAGAAATCAAAGCCTATTGCAAAATCCAGCATTAACCACATGTGACAAATTATTCCAGTGTCTGAATTTCCCCAGCTTGTTTGCTTGTATTTGTCCCTCCTCTTATCTACACTCCACACCTCTGTTATTTGATCAGGCTTTGTGGGCTCTGTGGACCACTTACATAATCAGGAGAGCTAACAGCATTCCAACATTGGCAGGAAAATGGTATTTTCGGGATAGCAGGGCAGCAGGTGAATGACACCCTGACTTACACAACCATGAGAAACCCACAGCACTGTAACAGCACACAGGCATCCCCAGATGTCATGCAGCATTCCCAGGATCTTTGCCTTAAACAAAGGTTAAGGAAGGGCTTTTCTAAGAGTCAATCATTGGTAAAATGGCAAAGCTCTCAGGAAAGTCATCACACAGGCAGGGAAGAGACTTCCTGGGAAGCAGCAGGCCCAAAGCTCTACACAGGAGTGTCCCCTGCTCCCCACAGCTCTGTCACACTCCTCACACAGCAGTAAGCTGGGAAAAAGGCAAACACTGGCAAAACATGAGCAAACCCACAAACACTGAGAGGATATCCAGGAGAAGGGAGTGAGGGGTCTCTGTGCAAACAGGAATCTCATGCAGACTAAATCCCAAGTTGCTTTATTGCAGTAGGTCAGAGCTGTGTTACCACAGGAGCTTCCTAGGAGGAGGAACGAGGTCTAATCATGAAGGACTTCAAGACTTGGAACACCAACTCCTTGGCTTTTTACTGGCTTCAGGAGCTGGACTGGATGATCCCACGTGGGTCCTTTCCAGCTCAGAATATTCTGTGGTACCTGAGGTCTACTCAGCCCTTTGCATCCTGACAATCCCAGAGGCAGAGCAGCAAATTCTCTGAGCAAACTACACCTAAAGCAGGTACACACAGCAGGCAGCACATTCCCTGGGACACGGCCATTATCCAGCCCCAGTTCTCCATGGAAGATTTTGACTTCCTGATAGAGGTATCAGATCTTGTACCAGTGATGGGATTCAAGCAAGGCTGGTTCTCTGGAGGCTGCTGGGGGATTGCAGCAGCTGCTGGAGGAAGGGCCAGGGGGAAGAGCCCTCCCAGCCATCCCACCCCCACCCCACTCACCGTGCGGTCCTCCAGGTACATTGTTTTGGACAGGAAATCAATTCCAATGGTTGCCTGCAAAGAGGAGAAGCATTAGGAGCTGTGTCTTGCCTCCCAGCATCCCCACCTTTCTGCACTAACTCTCAGAAATGTTCACAAACTTGTTGTGAAGCTGGTGAAGTGATTTGCCTTCAATTGCCTTCAACTGAGGTGATAAAAACAAAGCAATCTGGGGATCTGCACCAGCTGCATCTCACAGCATTCTTCAACACTTCTCAGCTCCACAAGAACCTCAAAGTCTGGATTTTAACCTCAGACATTCCTGTATCTCCACACAGATCGTATCTGAGCTGGCAGCTCCTTATGGCCTGCCCCAATTCAGTCTGGTAAGAATTATCTTGTTAGAAATACCCAAAAGGCAGAACAAACGAGATCTATAGAATATGGGCAACTGAAAGCTGAAGAGCCATGTTTATCCAGGCCTTTCCACTTCCAGTGACACTCAGCAGTTTCATTTCCCCGGCAGGTCTGCATCCACTCCCATTCCATTGCTACAGCAAGTGCAGCACAAAGGCATTTAAAATAATGCACTAAGTTAGGTGCACTCCCAGGCACTTCAATCAAGAAGCTGCCCCAGCCCATCAGAACCCCAGGAAAGAGGAGAGAGCTCCTGATGTAACAGATTTGAGTGTTTTAGGCAGATTATCCCCACTCTTGACACACACAGCTTGTGCCGGGAGGGTTCCAGCAGAATGTGGACCACTGGATAACTGGAAAAGAGCAACACAGTCAGTTTTGGGAGGGAGAATTTATTTCTGGGAGGTCTATTTTCCAACCAGGCCATGGTTTATAACAGCTACAATAAGCAATAAATTAATCTATGAGAGCATCTTACAAGAGTCAGGAAAAGAAAGGAAGCACAGGAGAAGAAAAAACACAGGAAGCACGAGAGGATCCAGTTCCAGTGAATGACTTGTCCTCGACTTCAAATCACCCCAACCTAAACCAGTAACTCTTTCAGGCTGAATTAAAAGATAAAGCCATAATCTCATCTGCTTTACAGATATTTGATACTCCCCTGAAATACTTCTGAGTGCCTTTGATGCAATTAATTCTTCCCAAAATCTCCAGGCCTCTTACACATCTTCTGCTTTTCATCTGCAGCCTCTTCATCCCCACCCCCCTCTTTGCCTGCCAAGACTTCCCTGGCTTTTCCTATCTTTAGTCCTTTAGTCAAAAAATAGGAATAAAAAAACTGAGAGACAAAATATACCAAGCAGACTTCTGGCAGATCCATCTACACACTCCAGACTCAACTATTTCAACTTAAATGGAAGCTCTAAAGATAAGACACCAAGAATGTCAGAAGATGTTGGTATTTTATTCATTCTCCATTTCCTGAGGCTCCCATATCCATCACCAGAAATCCTGACCATCATCTTCCCATAAACCAGTGTTCTCCCCATTCTCCTCAAGGCTTCTCACAGGATCTACCCCCCATCCAAAGGGGATCCACCCCCCATCCAAAAGGGATCTATCATACATCCAAAGGGGGTCTATCCCCCATCCAAAGGGGATCTACCCCACATCCAAAGGGCATCTAAACCTTGCTGCCTTTCTGGACACTGCACTTCCTGACATCACACTGGATGTTTTGATTTAATAATGAAGCTTCACCTCCATTTCACTACACATTTTAACCTCTTATCTGATCTTGAACTGACATCTCATGGAGAAATGGGCTCCCAGGCATCAATCTGAACAGCATGGAGTAGATTTATCCATATATATATATATTTAAAAAGCAAATAAATACTATCACATACCTGGTAAGTATTGTCAAAACTGTCATACATAAACCTGGTGATCAGGGAGGTCTTCCCAACTACAAGAGAAGAGAAAAATTACTTTCAGGCAGCAGTGGGAAAAAAAAAAATAGCACTGCTTTGGGAGTGGCACTGATCTGACAGCAGCTGCCAATCTCAGGCCATTCCAGCTACACCTTCCTGGGAAATAGCCAGCTGGAAACTTCATTCCCAAAATGACAGAGGCAGATCAATCTCTGCAGGTCCAGAATTAATCATGGAGATAACCTGGCCCTCAAATCAGGTGTGTTGATAACGAGGAACCAGTTGTTTGCTTTGGGCTAGCAATAAATCTGCTTTGTTAGCCTGTTCTGCTCCTTATGTAATCCCCAAGTCTGGGACATAAACATCAAAACAAAGCAGGTAATACCTCAGATGCTGTTCTGCTGCCTCTGGCTGCATGGAGAAAAAAAACATTCCACACTCCCACCCTTCCTTCATAACAAGATTTTAGATACAGAGCAAACTCTGGTGGTTTGCTTCAAAACTTTAAATTTACATCTCCAAATATCATCAAGAGAAAAAGTGCAGAACTGACAAGAAGTGAAAAACAAAGATAAAGCTCCAATTCTTGCCAAGGGATCTAGAGGAAGCCAAGAAAAATTCAAAGGACATGGATGGAAGAGGAAAGAGGAATAAACTGCTTAAAAAGGTTGTGAAATTATGAACATCGTGAGGGTTAAAAACAGATTAGACAAATGCCTATCAGCAGCAATATCAATCCTGCACTGGAAAGGCTGGGAAATTACAGAACTTCTGGAAAACCCTCCAACACCTCCAGTTCCAGGCTCGAGGAGAAGCTGAGCAGTAATAATCCCAGGATGGCTTGGGTTGGAAGGGACCTTAAAGCTCATCCAGTTCCACCCTGTCATGGGCAGGGACACCTGCCATAGCCCGGGTGGCTCCGAGCCCTGTCCACCGGGCCTTGGACACTCCCAGGGGGAAACACCACGATTCCAAGGAAAACACACAACTCATCCATCTATTCCCAGGGAAAGGGCACAAAAGGGAGGCCATCTGAGGCAAAACAAAACCCCCGCGGCTGGAAGCGAGGCCGCGGCCAGAGGGGCAGCGCGGCCGCCGGGAGCCCCCGCAGCTCTGGGGCCGCCTCCCCGCACGGGCTGCGGGCGCACTGCGGGCCCGGGAGGGCGGAACGGAGCCCCGGCCGATGGGAAGGGCTAGGAACGGAGCCCCGGGCCCCACCGGCCCCGCCCGCAGANCGAAGTCGCCGCCGCTGCCGGGCGCGGACATGGCGGCGCGGGGGGGCCGAGCGGGAGCCGTGATGGGGACAAGGAGACAGCGCCGAGCGCTCCGGTACCACCGCCCCGCGCGTCACCTCCGTCGCGTCACCGCCGGCCCGCCCCGCGGGGAGGCGCGTTGCCGCGGCGACGGGAGGCGGGACGGGGCCATGGCAACGGCGAGGGCGGGGGCCGAGGGCCGGGGAGGGCGGTTGCTATGGCGACGGGAGGGGGTCGCCACGGTGCTGGGGAGGGCGGTTGCCGTGGCGACCGGGCGGTCTCCGGGGCGAGGATGCTGCGGCTTGTAGCGGGATGTGCCCCGGCTGTAGCGGGGATGTTGTACCGGGAACGGAGGCGGCTGTACCGGGATGCACCCGGCTGTAGTGTGGCTGGGCCACGCTGTGCCGGGGATGGTTGCAGCAGAATGGGTCTGGCTCTACCAGGGATGGTTGGACTGGGATTGGACCCAGCTGTACCGGGATGCAGCCGGCCAGACCTTGGCTGGGCCCGGCTGTAGCAGGGATGGGCCCAGCCGGGACCGGCTCCGCCAGGTCCTGCATCACCTCATACCCCCCTGCAGAAAGGCACCGTCTGCTCCCCCCCAGCACAACACGGAGCCTGCACCGGGCCACCGGGTGGGTTTATTGGTATCAGTGTCACAGAGCTGTGCACAGCACGGGCAGGTGACAGCCACGCTGGTGACGCACTGGGCCGGGGCCATCGCATTCGCCCTGTCCCTGCGCTGGCACCCATGGGAACAGGGAGCACCGTGGGGCTTTCTAGTGTGGCAGTCCTGGGATGAGCTGCAGCAGCTCTCAGCACCAGTACCAGGGCTTGGAGTGGGTGCCGGGAGCCTGGGGAGGAGGGGGGAACTATGGGGACCGTGAGGGGCTGAGGGGGCTGTGCCGAGTGTGGCACAGTGGGGACACTACAGGTGGCTGCATCCCAAACTGGGGCGTGGGGGGCCGGCAGCTTAGCTCTCCTCTTTCTCAGCTTCCTCCTTCTCATCTTCATCATCCTTCTCTCCCTTGAGCTTCTGGCGAGCAAATTCCTCGATGACAATGTCCTCCTCGCTGGAAGGGAGAGCGGAGCACAGTGAGCCCACGGGAGGAGGGGAAATCCCTGCTGAGCCCAAACCCTGCTCCTAATGGGGACAATGCTGTGGCCACCCCGGCCCTGTCACCCCATGGGGAACACTGAGGTCACTGTGAAGCACAGCCTGGCCCCAGCACTGTGAGCCTGCATGACCCGAGGAGCTGGGCCTGCAGCTTCTGGTGGTTTTTAAGACAATATTTTGCATTCCCAAGGGAAAAGAAGGAAAGGAAAACAAAGAGTTGAGTTACCTTCTTGAGAAAGGTGAGCAGCAAGTAACAGCAAAGGAGAGCACAAAGTGAAAAGTAGGGGAGAAAACCGAAAAAAGGAGTCAGCAAAAGAGATTCCAAAGCTTGGGAATGTGAAATGATTTGGCAAAGCCTACATGGAGCAATGGTGGGTACAGACCAAGAGATTTCCTCTTTGGAATTTTAAATATTCTCACTGAGCTGGGAAAGGGATGGTGTGAAAGAGTGTGAAAGCCTGGAGTTGCAGCCTGGTTTTCCAGGCCCCAAGCGCAGTGCTCATGTCCTGTTGCATGGTGTAACCAGACCCAAAAGCTTTGGGGTTTTACAAGGCCATGGCTGTCAGGAATGGATTGGGCACTGCAGCTTCCCAGAGGGAAGAAACCCCAGCCATGGCTTCAGCTGGAATAAGCTGATGTGGGAGGAGAAGAGGCCTCTGGTGCTGGGGAGTGTGTAGGGGCACAGGGATGTGACTTCCAGCAGCCCCGGGGTCTCTGTGTGGGGACCAAGACCATGGGGATATTGTGTCCAGTGGTGGTGTTTGTGGCTGGAAGACACTGCCAGCTGCTTCTGAGGGAGAGGGCAAGGGCTGGGCTTGCAGCTGCTGTGGTGGCAGCAAGAGGAATTGTCAAATAAGCCCGGGAAGTTTGCAGAACACATCCCAGTCCCAGGATTTGATCCCTCCTGCTGCCTCTGGGAGTGGCGGCTGTGACACAGGCTCAGGGCTTTGAGACCTGGGTGGTTTAATCCAAGGATGTAACCTCAAGCTGGAATGTCACATCTATCTGTGATGGATCTGTGGGATTTGTGTGTTAGAAGGAAAGTCTCTTTACCTGGGCTTAGCTGTACTCCAGTGAAAAGCACAGGGAGAGAGGGATGGGGAGAGAAGAGTTGCGCAGGTTAATACAGAAACGACATTTCAGCTAACAGCCTCCTTAATTCTTGGGTGTTTTCCTGGAAAGAGGGACACTGGGAAGGGTGCTATGGGGAAAACATGTCCCACCCTGCTCCAGGACACAGGGTGCATGCAGCACAGCTGGAGAGCTGTGCCCATCCCATGGGAAAACTGCTCCCACCCCTCTCCAGGACAGCTGGACAGCCGTGCCCATCCCACAGAGGGCAGAGCAGGGCCCTTGGCACTGAGGCCGCTGCACCAGAGTTGTTTTCACCAGCTCTCCCCTGAACCAGAAGTGCCTCTACCCCGCTGATTTTCGGCAGCATCCCACACATAACTCACAGTCATCAGGCTTCGGGTGCATGAGGATGACGGGCATCTCCACCCCAACATCACTGGAAGGAAAAGCAGCTCAGTCAAGGATCCTGCCCAGCACAGCCCCATGCTCAGCCCCACAGGCAGCCCCCCTTACCTGGCAGTGAGATCCCCCAGGATGCTATGGCAGCAGGAGAGAAGGGACAGAAATGAGCCAAAGCAGAGGAGGGGAGGTGTTAGACTGTGCTTTGTACTGAGGTGGAAGATGGTTGATAATAGGGGTGGTGGGGTGGGGGTCAGAAAACAGCCCAGTGCCCCCAGGGGAGCAGGGCAGGGATGAGGGGACCCAAGGTGTGAGTCCCCTCTCATTTCCCCAGGGTACAAAATCCCCCATCACAGCCTGAGATGATGATCCCTGATTCCCATGCCCACGGAGCCTCACCCTCCTCGGGACACCACCAGGTTGACCTTCACTTTGTAGGACACCAGGATGCCCAGCACCTCCTTGTCCATGCCAGGTCTCAGGCTGTGAAAAAGGCAGAGGGGAACAGTGAGGGGGCAGTGCTGCCTGCAGACCCCATCCACTCCCCCCATGGCAGTTCCCAGGGTTTATCTGTGTCCTGCCACATGTGGGGTTTGGCAGGAGAGGAAAAGAGGAGAAAAGAGGGGACGGCACTTGGGTGAAGCCACAGAGCAGCTGCTGGAGGCCTCTTCCAAGAGAAGGCCCAGCTCTGCAGAGGGATTCAGGAGCTTTGAACAACATTGGAACTGGGAAGCTACATGTCTCCCATGGAATGGAGAGCTGGGTCTGTGACAGTGTCACAAAATCCCTACACTGTCCAGCAGGATGGGGTGGGCTCAGGGGCCCTTGGTGGGAGCCCAGAGCATCCTGAGCAGGGGGAAGTGCGGGGAAGGCATTGTGGGGAGCAGGGGGAGCCCACGCAGCCCTTACATGGTGGTGGAAGCCAGGTTGGTGTCCTCGTGCTTGAGTTTGCCATCGAGAGCGAGGCCTCGCTTCTGGCGGTTGGACGAGAGCAGGGGGGTCACTGAGTACGTTTTGGTGAAGGTGGAATTGGCAGCCACAGTCTCACTGGAAGGGTGGGAGAGGAGAGCTCAGAGCCAGCCCCAGCCTGGGGGTGCTCAGCATCACAGAGGGACCTGTGCAGGGCCAGCCCTGCCCTCCCCACACAGCTGCTGGGCCATTTCCTCCTTTCGTTCCCTCCTCTCTTTCCCCTCTACAACCACTTCTTTTTTCTGCCCTCCGCCTTTGCTCCCTCCCTTCTCGTTCTCAGCAGGGCAGAGGCTGTGTCTGGCCTCAAAAATGCAAAGTGAGGAGATGAAGAAGCCTGGAGCAGCTGTGCACCTTCCCCAGGGACCTTCCCAGCCACCACCAGCCTGTGCTGGGGGCACGTTGTCCACGGCCTTCCCTCTCCTCTGCTTCCTCTGCACCTGCTCTTCTAACCCGGAGATTTTTGCTGCTTGGTGTAAAACTGTGTCACATCCCCTCTCCACATCACTCTCCCATCCTCCTCCTCCTTGTTTCTCTTCCTCCCTCTCAGATGTGATGCCACATCACCTCCAGCCCCTTGTCCCTTACTTTATCTCCTCGGTGCACACAGTCTTCGTGTATTTATCCAGGGAATACAGGACCACATCTGTGATCTGATCCACTGGGGACAGACAAGGGGGAGCCATGTTGGTGACGTGGCAGGGGCTCATGGTCCCCACCTCTGACAGTGATGGGTGCTGGGACATGCCCCTTCTGCCCCCTCTCACCTGCAATCTTAATTTTTTTCACAACCTTGTTGGTGGTGTTGTTGATGTTGACGGTCACATTGATGGGATCTCCATGGTAGTAGATCTGCAATGGGAAGAGGCTCAGTGATGTGACCAGAAATCCTGGTCCCTGTCCCTGGGGGGACAGTGTCCCTACTGACCTCCTTATCCAGGGAAGCTTCGAGGTGCAGAGGCTTGTCTGACATCATGAACTGCCGGGTGGTCTCGGCTTTCGGGGCCGGCCCTGTCTGCGCCGGGGCGAACTGGACCTTGCGGATGATGAGGCGCACAGAGTTCCTGTGGGGACAGAGGTGGCACCCCCAGTGTCCCCCACAGCGTCAACAAGGCCTTTGAAGGGTCACAGGGACTCTTCAGGGGCATCACAGTGTCTCCAGGCAAAGGGTGCAGGTTTCAGCTGGCTCTTAGGACATGACACGGGGACCGCTGCCCCAGTTTTGGGCAGAGTTCCCCATCCAAGGAACACAGGCTGACAGAAGGTCTTCGGCCTGACCCCTAAGCTGATCACCCCAAAAAGATCCTGTGGTTGGGTTTTAGGGCCAAAAGGGGGGAAAGGGATCCCCTGAAAATACCTCTTGTGAATTTTCTCCTCCAGATTTTCAGCACAAAATCCTTTGACCTCGAAGTCCACGCCACAGGCCTGGGGGAACATGTATGGTTACTGAGCAGTAGGGGCTCAGAGCTGCCTGAGCTTTAGGTTCCTTTTCTTCCTTCCTTCCTCCACTGCATTCCCAGAGATCCTGGCACTGACTGCAGCCATCCTCCATTCCCACTCCTCACCTCATGAGAATCAATTCTCATTTTTAGCACCCCACAACTCAATCCCCTGCCTGAGAGGGTGGTCCAGGGGACAGAGGCTGGGGACAGCAGCTCACCTTTCCCACATCATCTGGCCCCGGCTGGAGGGTGATGGAGCAGGGCAGGTTGGTGGCAATCTGGGCAGAGAGAAAAAAGGGAATAAAGGGCAGGTCCAGACCTGAGCCCCAGTGACACCACGGAGCCACATGGCCAGGAGGGGCTAAGCAGCCCCTACCTCAAAAGTGAAGGGGTAGGCATTCTCCCCGAGCTTCTTCATCAGCTTCTCCTGCAGAGGAGTGAGGGTTTTGGGGGCCTGGTCCGGCACGGGCGGGTACAGCTGGGTGGTCTGCACGTAGATGTCCTTCCTGAAGGTCAGGCCGATCACGTCCAGGTCATCGCGGCCGTAGCGGAAGGCGCAGGTCAGCGTCACGTACACTGAGCCAGGGAGGACAGGGAGGAGGGCAAGGGTGGGATGGAGGGAAGGCACAGGGGGTGAATAAAGAGGGAAGAAAAACTATTTCAAAAACTCTTCAGCAGAAATGAGGCTTCTCAGGACCTCAGACACTAAATACGAACAGGGTCCCTCGTGTCCTTTGCTGCCACAGCCCCGAGGGACAATGAGCTGTAGGTGACACGAAGCAGCTTTGACCCGAGCATAGTCCCAGGTTGCTGCTGGGCTCTGAACTGGTTGTATCCCCTCCCCTCATGCTGTATTTCTGTATCAATACCTTTCCTGTCCTTCAGGTACTCCGGGTCAATCAGGCAGACACCATCTGCAAACAAGCAAAAGGAGAAGGACTGGTGAGCTCAGCTGCCTGGGAAGATCTTTGCTAAAACACAGCTTTTTAAACCCAAATAATCCACTTTGAGGGTGACTGAGAGGAGCTGCTACCAAGGGGGATGGTGATGCCTCCTCCAGCATCTCCATCAGCAGTGTGGCTGGGTTGTTTGGCAAAAGGACTTTGTCACTTTCCCCACTATTTTTCCTAAGGATACTTGCAGGATAACATGGCATTTGCTCCTGCAGAGCTGCTCCTCCTGCTCTACCAGCAGCCCCCAGCACTGGGACTGGTCTCCCCAGCCTCTCCTGCCTGTGCTTCCCCCTCAGTGCTGGGCACAGCCCCACTCACCTACAGATTCCACTGAATCCACATGATCCACAAAGTCTCTCTTCCCCAGGTAGAGGGAAAGCTGGAGGCAGCACATGGGGAAAAGGAGTAAGGGAACAAATTAATGTTTGTCATTGAATTGGCCCAAATTTCAAAGCCCTGAGTTGTGTCATGGTGTTTGTCACCAGGCCAGACCAGAATCACCTTTAAGGGGTCATATCAGGGTGTTTTTGAATGTCTGTTTTGAAAAGCCAGTCCTGCAGTGGCGTCATGGCAGGTCTGAGAATCAATCAGATCTCAAAGCAAAGGCAGACCCAGCCTGGATCCTGTGGGCAGATCCATCCTGGAGGGATCCCAGCACAGCCTAAACCTTGGGCTGGCCACACGAGGGGACAGGGCACGTGAGGGGACAGGGCACACAGACTCACCTTGCTGTTGGGGCTGGTCTTCTTGAAAACCCTGTGGAGAAAACAGAGACGGATGTTTGGGAATGCCTTGGACAAGGCTGGATGGGGCACAGGGGGATGACGGGTTGCCCTACAAATGTGGTGCATCACCAAGAGCTACGCCAGGGTGTCCTGTCCCTGGGGAATTCCATGTCCTGCAAATTCAGAGCCAAACCCACCCTGTGTAGCTATCCTGGGATGTGCTCCTGAGCTCAGAGTGACCATGGAGGAGTGGGTGGATTTTGTGTCTTAAAGGCAAGTGGGAAAGACCAGCACAGAGAAGGGGCTTTGTTGGCTCCCTGACAGCTCCACGGGAGGTCCCATTCCAGCCCCTGGGAGCAGCTGGGGGGAGCTTGGGTCTCACTTTCTCCCTCTGCTTCTGCCCTGCAGTGCCCTGCTCCATGCCAATGCCAGATAAATAAAGATACTTACTTTGGTCCTTGTGCCATTTTAAGTCAGCACAGGAATCTCCAGGTGGAAATCTGTGGGGAGAAACAGGGAAAGCGCTGGATGAGGTCCTGGGGAAGAGGCAGCCCCAGCCATGGCCACCATCCAACATCCTGCACATCCCAACAAACTGCAGAGCCCTCGGGATACAGCGCTGCCAACTTTGCAGAGCTCAGGAGCTCCAGGTTTGGCTTTGGGGTGGCACATGGGAGCTGAGCCAGCTCCTTGTTCCCGGCCAAAAAGGTGATGAAGTGGGAGAGAGAAAGGGACAGTGTTGCCCCAGTAAAGAGGAAGCACAGCGGTGATTCCCAATGGAGCGGACTGACGACTGGGAAAGGCACGAAAATGAACAAAAGGCCTTACAGAGTCTCAATTTGAATAACTTTTCCAGTCTGCTGGAAATTGTCTGCCATGGCTCAGTGGTAGGAATGGGCTTGTTTTGTCCTGTCACACACGGGAAAGTGAGGAAAACACAGGGAGAAAGGTCAAGGGAAGCTCAACTGCCCCATGGCAAGAGGGGTCTCAGGGCACACGGTCCCTCCATCCCCATCCCTTTATGCTGGGAGCGGGGCCAGAGCTGCCCAGCCCTGTCCAAGTTCTGCTGGCTCGAGCCTGTGTCCAGAAGGAACCTGTAAAGATCCCATTGGTCACCAGCTGATTCTCCGGGATATTGGACAGGATGAGCTCAGCCTCTTAGGGATAGACAGCTCTGACACGAGTGCAGCTTAAGCCCAGGCAGGATTTTAAGCCCCAGGGGCACGTGGACAGAGTTTCCTCTGTTCCTCTGTTCCTCCTACACAACCACAGGGAAGCTGGTGAGAGAGAAGAAATGGCCATGGGGGTGAGGGGATGAGTCTCTTCCCCATGGGAAGACAAGGGAGTAGTCCCAAGCTCAGGATCTTTGAGGCTCTTGGGCGCTGTGGGATGTGAAGCTTGGGAATCCTCACAGGGTGAGAAGGTGCAAAGGGAATGGGAGCAGAGCTTGGCCCCCTCCATATTCTGGGAATTGGGGATGAGGCAATGAAAGGTGGAGGGGAGAAGAGCTGAACTCCTGCTCTGCACCTCCCAAAGAGGGGACTCAGACCCTCCCTGGCTTGGCTCAGCTGTCCCATATAGCTACCCAACCCCTCCACCGTGTCCTTTGGCCACGCTGGAATCCTTCTTGTCCACATTTTTCCCACATTTCAGCCATAAACCACTCTCCCTCCAGCCACAATCCAGCACCAGTGTCCCTGCCCTGAGTGCTTTCCAAACCCTCAGAACCCCGAAGCACTGGCAGGGCCCAGGCAGCAGCGCAGGCAGCACTCACCCGGCAGGTGGATGGACAGACAGACGTTCTCCTCTTCCTCTCCCAGCACGTCCCAGTGCCACCCAGTCACTACAGGCTTCTCCCAGTCCTGCAGCTGCTTATATCCCCCCGGCTGTCCCTCCCCTGGCATCTGATCTCGCCCACTCAGCCCTGGCCAGGGCTGCAGGGCGGGTGTGTCTGTGTGTGAGGGCTCCGTGGGAGAGGGACTTTCGGGAAGAATCCTATTAGTTGATTAATTGGGGAGACGCTTCATGAGTAAGAGTGGGCTATAAATACATCTCTTGCTGGAGCCCTGGGAAAGCAGCTTAGGGGGATTGGCAAAGCAGGCTTAGGAGCAAGGTGATGGTAATTGAGGTGGAAGCTCTGCTCCTGGTGGGAAGGGGTGCGGATTCCCACAGGGGCTCTCTGCAGCTGCTCCCATGGCTAGGGGAGATGGGCCAGGCCTGGGCACGGGGTTGGATGGAGATGGCAGAGAAGGAGGGACCAGCCTGGAGTTCTCCCTCCCTCACCCACCTTGCTGGCTGCATAACAGATGGATGGAGGTGCAAGCAGCTCCCTGCATGGCCAACGTGCCGATGTCATTGGTCACCTAGGGGTGACCTGCTCTGGCCCAGGGCACACAGGACACCCTCCCCATGAGACACAGTTGTTGAAGATGATGGGGTGAAGGCAGGATTCACCCTCCCTGAACCATGAGGGAAGGACTAGCTACCCCTGGGGGTGGGACACAGAGCTGCCACTGTCCCCAGCACAGCCTGCCCAGCCCAGCATCATTTCATAACTCCCAGGCTGGCCTTGCCTGACCTGATTAGCACATCATTAACTCCAGGTTTGCTGCTGCAGAGTCGAGACTGTGGAAAGCCCAGAGTGGCTCTACCTTATGGCTGCCAGGCAAGCAGAACTCACACTGCAACCCTGTCCCAGCCACAGCCACTGTGTGGGATACCCCGCCCATGGGAATGACTGTGGGACTGGCTCTAGGGATGGGGCATAAGGACAGCCCAGGGCAGCCATGAACTGCTCCAGCAAGGCCACACTCATCCTCCTCACCTCCACCATCCCTCAAGCCCTTCCTTTGGGGCTGCACTTGGTTCTGACTCAGCCCCCAAAGCTGAGCAGTGGCATCAGGATATCCCTGCTAGGAGCTGTGCCTCCTCCCAGGACCCTGCATCAGCTCAACAACCTTTATCACCTGGGTACCAGCTCCTCCCAAACACAGCTCTCCTGTTCCCCCATGGCCACTGGGAGCCACTCCAGCATGCCAGCCCCAGCAGCCCCACTGCCAGGGCTTTAGCTGCCAGCACACGTTCCCCGGGGCTGGGACTTGTGATCTCTAATTGCACACAGGAGAGCTGCTTAGGTTCCAGATTAACAGGCGCTATTTCTGCCACAGTCAGGGGGACACGTGAACTGTGACCTTCTCGCTGGCAGGTGAAAGAGGAGGAGGAGGAGGCAGCCCCACCTGGACACCCTCAGCCTGGCCAGGGCCCCCAGCACTGTGCCTGGAGCACCTAATCCTGAGCTTTGTTTGTGGCTCTTTGTTACGCTCTTAATGAGGGCCCTGTGACCGGGGCCACTCAGCGGCTCTGCAGGGCCTGCACAGTGTGGTGAGGATGGAGAGCAGGGCTCATCGTGGGCCCCTTCAGCTCAGCCTAATCCCAACTGGGGGGATTCAGCCCTGCCCAAGCTGGGCACCAGATAATTCCCCTCCCCAAAACAGTGGGGAGATGGACAGAACCCACATCCCTTCCCATGCTCATGCCATCCTCCAAACCAAGCACTGCAGAAGGAAGAGGGATTCAAAATGAACCCCTCAAAAGAGGGAAATGAAGGAGGCCTTCTTCCTTTTTTCCCATGTCATGAATGGCCAGAGGTTCCTCTCATCTCCTTATCCCACCATCCCTCCAGGTCCATACACTGTGAAGCACAGCCCAAAGAGCCACTTCCAGAGGGGCAGGACACCAGTGGACATGGGGTTGGTGTAACATGGGGGGGCCTGGCGTCATCCTTCTGTCCCAATGAACAGTGCCCTGGAGCATCCTGCCTTCCCAGGGAAGGGCCGTGGGGCTTCCTGCATTCACAGGGTCTGGAGGGAGCCTTGGTGCAGCCAGAGCTCCTCAGCAGTCTGGCCCCAGTGAACCCACATTGCCCTCCCAACCTCACCTATGCCCAGGTGCTGGCACAGTCTCAGCTCTGCCTCCGGCACTGCACATTGCACTGCCACCTTACATAAACACTCACAGCAGGCACTGCTGATTTCCCAAAGCCCCTCAGAGCTCCAGGGCTTCCTCCCCTGATCCGGATTAAACAGCGTGGATGGCATTAACCGGGAGACAGGCACCTCCACGCCTGCCAGGAATTACTGCCATGCTGTTAAGTAACAGGAGCGAGCAGCACTGGTGGGACTGGGGATCCAGCAGGATGGGGGTCTCCAGCCCCACACAAAGCTGCCACCTCTGTGTGTCCCCACCGCAGGTGCTGGGCAGACTTGCACTGCTGCTGTGTGACCAGAACCACCAGCCCAAAATCAAGCAGGTGGCCCAACTTCTCACTGGCCCGGCCACAGGTTCCTCTCGAGGCTGGGAACCCAGGAGGAAGCCTCACAGGGGGTTTTGGCACATCTGTGCCTGTGGGCTGGGGCAGGAGGTGGGGGACACAGTCCCTTTGCATTGGCCCAGGGCTGCAGGGATGTGCAGTGGTGCCAAGGCTGTGGTGGACAGCCAGGAGTGTGGCTTGGTACAGCCATACATCCTCATCCTCATCCTCATCCTCATCCTCCTCCTCCTCCTCATCCTCCTCCAGCAGGAATCTGCTTCTCCATCTATCCCCCTGGAGCTGCCAGGCACTTGGACAGCAGACGGTGGCTGCTGCTCATCTGTAATTAATTGCTGCTAATCACCTTGGCAGCTCGAGCCACCGCAAGCGTGTGGCCCCGCTCCCGCCTGGCCACGAGCAGCAAAACCTCTGGGGCTGCACCCAGGAGCTGCGGTGCTGTCCGAACCTGGGAAAAGTCTCCCTCCTTCCCGACCCCTTCCCGGAAGCCCCTGAACCCCAAATCCCTCCCACCTGTAGGCAGGGCACACACAGCTGGGGTGACATGAGCGCCACTGTGGGTGCCCGGTGCCCGCAGCAGCTCCGTCTCTCCCTGCCAAGGGCAGAGGTCGGCCGCAAGGCGGGCAGCAGGTCCCCAGGAGCGGGCAGCCCAACCCATGCCCACCGCCCCAAACACGTTTCAGGGGCTTTCTGCCATCCTGCACCACTGGCAGTTCCTTGCCCCAGGGTTCTGCCCGTCCCTCACCCCCGAGGAGGAAGGGCAGCGGGAGCCGATGGAGGCGGAGCGCGCTCCGGGGGTGTCCCCGCTGCCCCGCGGTGCCGAGCCCGCGTGGCCGCTGCCTTGCCCCGGTAGCGGGGCCGGAGGAGGAGCGAGGAGGCCGCTCCCGGGGCTGGGGAGAGCGGGGCGCACGGAAGGAGGAAGAGCGCGGCCGCCGCGGCAACGAGCGAGCAGCATCGAGCGGGGGAGCCCGGCCCGTGGGACGGGGACCGAGGGCATCGCGGTGGGCTCTGCGTGACCCTGAGCTGCCGCCCCGATGGGCAGCGTGGCGGGCAGGGGGTCGGTGTGACCCACCGGGGAGAGCCCAGCAGCATCAGCGTTCCTGTCCCGCTCGGCTGCGCCCCAAAGTCTCAGCTCGCTGCCCTCAAGAGCCACAGGAACCCCGCACGGTGTCTGTGAGGGACGGTGAGTGTGTTGGGTGAGGTCGGACCCCTGGGTGCCACCGGCGTGGCCTGTCCTCGCCGTGCACCACGTCAGGATGGCGGCCCAGGGCCACCTTTCCTGTCACCCCTCACAGGAAGGATACGCTCGCTGATCTGCCCCCGGGTTCCCTGCAGGCTGCGGCCTCCGTGATGAGGATCACCCAGACCCCCAGCCTCCCCCAGCTGCCCCCTCGGTGCTCCTGCCACGCTGCCTGGCCGCAGGGTACCCCGTCCCCATGATCATCACCTCGGTGGCTCCCTGTCACCCGCCGGGACCTGCAGCCAGCACCGCGCTCGGGTACCGGGGGCCCGGTGTCCCCGCGCCACCCCCTCCTTCACCAGCAGCCCCCGTGACTGCCAGCAGCCCCTGCTGAGCTGGATGCGGGGCTGGGGCGGGGACGCGGCGCAGCAGGATGGCGGCAGCAGGGTGGTACCACGGGGACATCAGCCAGGTGGTGGCCGAGGGGCTGCTGGCCAAGGCTGGGCGGGACGGCTCCTTCCTGGTGCGGGACAGCGAGTCGGTGAAGGGGGCATACGCCCTGTGCCTCCTGTGAGTACCTGCCCTGCCTCTGCGTGTGGCTGCTGTCTCTTGTCCCTTGCCTGCCTCCCTCTGTGCCTCTCCAGGCACTGCCAAAACCTCATGGAAGGGCCATCTGCAGGGATGCCAGTGGGGTGAGTGGGGTGGCAGCTCCTTGGCACCAGGGTTTTGAATGATCCCCGGGTCAGGCCAGTGGAGAACCCTGTGTCCTTGGGAGCAGGATGAAGGTTGGGCCTGCAGCCCTGCCCAGCACCGCGGCTGCTGAATGGATAACCCCAAATCCAGGGCACACTGAGCTGTTTGGGGCTGCCAGCTGGCCTGTGAGCATCTCCCACGCTGGGGCTTTGGGGCTATGACCCCAAATATGGGGGCTCTTGCCATCCCTACACCTCGAACCAGGTGTGCAGCCCCTGAGAACACTGCTGCCTGCACCCCTCCTGCCAGCACCCTTCCTGCTCTGCACCCTTCCTGCTGCCTTCAGCCTTCCTGCTGCCTGCACCCCTTCTGCTTTGCACCCCTCCTGCTCTGCACCCTTCCTGCTGCCTGCACCCTTTCTGCTCTGCCCCCTTCCTGCCTGCTGTGTGGGCAGGTTTGGCAGGATGCATCCCCTTTCCTTCACTGGCCCTTTTTGTGGGACGAATTGTAAATACGTGGTGCCAAGGGACACCGGGGGTGCAGGGCACTAGCCAGAGTCCAGGTTGGTGGCACAGGGTGGTGCACGGGCAGGGATGTGCAGTGGTCCCACAGGCAGCATGGCAAGGGCTCTGGCTGGCCAAAAGCCACGGAGCCACGGCACTGTGGGTACCCCAGTGAGCGCTGCTGGAATCACAGCTGTCCCATGCTGTTTGAAAGCAGGGGAACACTGCATATCCTCCCACAGACCCCGAGCTGAGGGTGATGATTTATTTCTAAAAATGCTTGCTCAGTTCCTCTCTCTGCAGAGGGCATGGGGTGTTTGCCTCAGGGCTGGGCCCCCAGCGCTGCCACCGTGCCGTGGGCAGCGGGCTGGGGCCCCTCACATGCTCTCTCCAGGTTCCAGAGGCACGTCTACACCTACCGCATCCTCCCCGATGACGAGGGGCTGCTCTCCGTGCAGGTGGGTGCAGGTGGGTGCACCCCCGGCCCTGGGCGGTGCCTCGGAGCTGGGCGTGGGCAGGATGCCGCTGTGTAGGGCCTGGGCTGCTCGCCGCTCTCCCCGGTGCGGTGCCAGCAGCCTGTGGTTTGTTTCCTGCACGAGCTGCAGGACGCGGGCGCTTCGCAGCCACTCCTTCGGCTCGGGGCCGTCAGAGGCTGCCTACCCACAGCACAACACATCCTGACACTGTCCCTTCCTGCCACTGAGCCTGTCACAGCCTGTCCCCACGGGGTCTGTCCTGGCCTCGATTCCCCTCCTCGATGTCTCCTCAGGGTTTCTCCTGGTATCCAGCCCTCTGCAGCTGCCCCCTAAAAGAGCATCCTGGATGTCCACAGGGAGAATCCCTGTCTGCTGGAGGAGGCTGAGGTCTCCATGCTCCTCCACGCTCCTCACCCCGTGGGTCCGGTGTCCAGCTGGCACTTCCAGCTCACCACGGGCACATTCTGGGGGACAGACCCACTGGACTGGCAGGCTGGGGCTGCCCTGGCAGAGGAGGGGATGTGATGGTGCTTCTCCTGCTCTGCCTTCCCAGACCATCCAGGGCATCCAAGTCAAGTGTTTCCGCACCCTTCCCGATCTGATCGGTGCCTACCAGCACCCCAACAATGGGCTGGTGACCCCCCTGCTGCACCCCGTGCACCGGGCGAGGCTGGACGAGGACTCGGGTGAGCCGGGGACGGGCCGGGGCTGCGCCAGGCTGGGAGAGGAGAGGGTCCCGCTGAGCTGGTGACTCTGCCCACAGACGGGGAGGATGCCCGAGGCTGGGGGCACACGGTGCCGTGTCCCGGCGCTCCCCCCTCCAGCCGGACCCACATCCCGCAGCAGCTGCACCAGAGGCTGCAGGAGCAGGTCCACAGCAGGTAACACACCCCTGCCTGCTCCGGGCGGTGGGATGGGCATGCCCAGGGGGGATCTTTATGTCCACCCCTCTCCCAGCCCGGCCAGTGACTTCATGGGCTTCATGGCCGAGTACCTGACCCACCACGTGCAGCTGGACCTGGAGACTCTGTGCCACGGGCACCCGCAGCTGCGGCACCTTAGCACGGCACTCGCCACTGCCTGCCGGGCACTGCACAGGTCAGTGGCCCGGGGACGGTGGGGTTGGAGCGGGAACTACCCCCGGGACCACCCACCTTGTCACCGTCCCCTTTCGGTGGCTGAGTGTCGCGTCAAGTCACGGAAACGCCCACACCGCCTCTCGCCCGCTCTCTCCTCCCCTGCAGTGAGATCGACTTCACGCTGGCGGGTCTGGAGACCCTGGCCAGGTTGTTCGACCCCCCTGTGTCCCCTCGCAGCCCGGCCAGGGAACAGGTGAGTGCCCCCACAGCCCCAGGGACCTCCACATCTTGTGGTGCAGCCCAGACCCACAGCGAGGAATCCCCCGGTCCAGTGCCGCTGTGCTGCTCCAAAAATATCCATCCTCCCCCTCAGGGGTTCCTGAGCAGCGATCCAGACCTGGAGCTGCTCCTCAACAAGATCTCCGCTGTCAACCACCTCCTCTCTTCGCTGGAGAAGAAGGTGCCTGACCGCACATCGCGGTGCAGGGGGAGGCACAGCTACCCCTCCCCTGAATTAGTCCCTCTGTCAAACCAAGCTCCAGCGGCAGCACAGCCCAGGGCTCCCTGTTGGCCCAGTGCCCCCAGCACAGTGCCCGTCTCTCTGCCAGGTGCTGAAGTCGCTGCAGGAGACGGCGACAAGGCACAACCTGGCACTGCCCAGCGTGGCCATGGCCCCCCCGCCAGCTGCCAGGCCCCTGGCCGTGCAGAACTTCGAGGTGAGGCTGGGGACACGGCGGGACCTCGGAGTCACTGCAGGGCAGGGCAGGTGTGGGGACAACTCCGGAGCCACGTCCCTGCGTGCAGGTGAAGGCAGGGAAGTGCCAGCGTGCAGTCCTGACGGTGGACGTGGAGTCAGGGACAGTGACCATCACCAAGCGGGGCAGCGGCTCTCCGGAGGAGGTGATCCCACAGGATAAAAGTAAGGGGCTGCTGCACCCCTGCTGGCCGCCAATGGGATTTTTGGGGCTGTTGGGTTCTCTGCACAGGCCTGATGCCACGGGGATGGGCCACATGCCCTGTACACCGCAAGCCCCCGTCCCACACTGCCCCGTGGTGGGAGGTGGGGGCCACCATCACCCCCCTGACCCCCCGATACCCTTCAGTCCTGCAGCTGATCAAGTACCAGAGCATGCAGAGCAAGGTGAGGCTGGTGTGTGCCCGCGACAACCAGAAGAGCCTGAGCAGGGACTTCATCTTCCCCAGTGCGCGGGTGAGCGGCACCGGCTGTGCCTGGGGGAATATAGGGCCCTTGGGAATATGGGATACAGCAAATCGGTGGTCTCAGGGCTGAGACCACCCCTGCAAGCCAGTTCCTATGCCTGGGGGGGATGTCCACCTGATCTTGGGGTGCTGTGCCTCCCATCTCCCTAAGACACCCTCATCACCCCGCAGAAGCGAGAGGCCTTTTGCCAGCTTCTGCAGCTGATGAAGATCCAGCACTCCAACCTGGACGAGCCTGAGCTCATCTCGGTGTATGTCGGGACATGGAACATGGGTAAGGGGCCAGGAGAAGGTGGCCTTGTCCTGGGAGGTTGCTGTGGCTCGTTGTGAGCCTCGGTGGGTTTTGGGAGGTGTCCCAGGAAACCTCAGGTCTGAGCTGGTTTTCAGTGGGAGGAGAAGGCTGGAGAAGACACCAACCTGGCTGCCTTGGGCTTTGTCTGTCCTGTCATGGTCCGCTCACTTGGAGGGTGTTGGGGAGACAAAGGGGCTGGGATATCACGAGAGTTATGGGCTGTAAATCCCAGCAGCAGTCTGGGATGCACACAGCTGATCCATGGGGCTGGCACGATGCATCCCACCCCTGGCAGCCCCCAGGGACAGGCAGGGCCTGTGCCAGAGAGAAGCTCGGGGGCCTGGCATGCCCCCTCTGTGTGACCCGTGTCCCTGCCCGCAGGCAGCACGCCCCCACCCCGCTCCCTGGCCTCCTGGCTGACCTCGAGGGGCTTGGGGCACACGCAGGACGAGACCACGGCCTGCATCCCCCACGACATCTACGTCATCGGCACCCAGGAGAACTCCCTGGGCGACCGCGAGTGGGTCGAGTTCCTCTGCGCCTCCCTCAAGACCCTCATGGCCATCGACTACCGAGTGGTAACGGCGGGCACAGCCTGGGGCCCGGCAGGCCCAGGGGGCTGGGCACCAGCAGCCACCCCCCCCACGGCTCCTACCCCAACCCTCAGGTCCTCCCCCACCCCAAATCACCCCAAATCTGTGCCCCATGGACTCCGTGAGTGCCGTCCCCAGGAGCCAGGGATGGGTTGCTGCTGACCTACCTGCCTCTCCAGCCCCATCCCCTGTGGCCATGGGGCAGGCTGGGGCCAGGCCGGCTCAGCCCCTGTGGGTGTTGAGCCACCATCACCCCATCACCCAATCCCTCACAGGTGGCCCTGCAGTGCCTGTGGAGCATCAAGATCGTGGTGCTGGTGAAGCCGGAGCACCAGCGGCGCATCAGCCATGTCCACACCTCCAGCGTGAAAACCGGGATCGCCAACACACTGGGTAGGCATGGGGTGGGACAGGGACATGACCCCGAGGGAGGGGACAGCCTGAGGGCCAGGACAGGACCTCTGGGCTCCCCCAGGGCTCAGTGGTGGCACATCCCTGCAGGGAACAAGGGAGCTGTGGGCGTCTCCTTCCTTTTCAACGGGACCTCCTTCAGCTTCGTCAACTGCCACCTGGCCTCTGGCAGCGAGAAGACCCACAGGTGATGCAGGGACGGGGAGGATGGGGCTGCCCCGGGGCAGGTGGGTGTATCAGGAGGCTGGAGGAGCCCTGAGGGGCTGTGGGGCTGCCCCTATCCCCAGCTGGCAGGGGCAGAATGAGGGTGAGGTGTCCCCCGGGGTGGCTCACACGGTGGTGCTGTTCCCCCTGCAGGCGTAAGCAGAACTACAGTGACATCCTGCACTCCCTGGCCCTGGGGGACAAACGACTGGCAGGCTTCGACCTCACTCTGCGCTTCACCCACCTCTTCTGGTTCGGGGACCTCAACTACCGCCTGGACATGGATGTGCAGGTGGGACCCCGCAGGTGCAAGGCCGGGGACAGCGGGGGGAGAGGAGCCCCGGGGGTCACTGTCCCTTCCCTGGGCACAGGACATCCTCACCCACCTAGTCAAGAAGGAGTTCCAAGCCCTCCTGGCTGCTGACCAGCTCACCCTGGAGCGGGAGAAGAACAAGGTGTTCCTGCAGTTCAGTGAGTGTGAGGACAAGGCGCTGCTCCTCCCCCTGAGACAGCAGCACCAGGGTCCCCAGAGCCCTCCCTGTGTCACCCCCAGCTCTCGGGGGTCACCTCTCCTGGCACAGCCCTTCACGAGGTGCCCAGAGCCTGCGGAAACTTGGCGTGCATGGGGCTAAGGGTGTGAGCCATGGGTGTGAGCCTCCCTCGGGGACCATGATACCCCGTGGGGACAGGCAGGGCCCGTGGTCCCCATGCCACCTGCGTGTCTTGATTCCAGATGAGGGTGACATCTCCTTCCCTCCCACGTACCGGTATGAGCGGGGCACCCGGGACACCTACGTCTGGCAGAAATCCAAGCCCACGGGGGTGAGTTCCAGAGGCCTCCCTCCAAGCAGGACATCTCTGGGGACAGGGACAGCACGGTGCTGAGGGGGCTGCCTGGTGATGCTCAGTCCCCACAGCTCCATCAGCCTGTTCCCTCCCAAAACAGGGTCTGGGCAGGAGGGAACTCACTTTTTGGGGTGCTGGGATGCTTTTCTGGGCTGGGGGAGCCAGACCCGAGAGGCCACTGAACCAGCTGCTTTCCCCATTTCCAGATGAGGATCAATGTCCCCTCGTGGTGTGACCGCATCCTGTGGAAGTCACACCCGGAGACCCACGTGGTCTGTAACTCCTACGGTGAGTGCCACCCCGCGGACAGAGCAGCCAGGGGTAGCTACGGCCACCCAGGACTCTGGGGCTTGGGGATTGTCGCCCAGCTGCCCCTCCTGCCATCCAGGCTGCACCGATGACATCGTGACCAGTGACCACTCGCCTGTCTTTGCCACCTTTGAGGTGGGAGTGACGTCGCAGTTTGTGCCCAAGGAGGGTAAGGGCTGGGGTCTGTCACCCCTCGGGCCCGGTTTGGGGTGAGCCCCGGCAGACTCTGACCTGCCAGGACCTGCCTGCAGCTCCCGGCTCCAGCCCCGAGGCGCTGGCCTGTATCGAGTGGGAGAGCATCGAGGTGATCCTGAAAACCTCGAGCCGCAGCAAGTGCTACATCGAGTTCCACTCCTACTGCCTGGAGGGTGAGGGGGTGCCCGGGGTGCTGGGAGTGGCTGTGTGGGGGAGCCGGCCTGGCTGGAGCTCTGTCCTCCTCTGTCCCCCTCAGAGGTGCAGCGGAGCGGGGAGAACACCTTCCAGAACTGTGACATCCCTGGGTTCCTCAAGCTGGGCTGGTCCTCCAAGCATCTGCCTGTGGTGCGCGGCCCTGGAGCATCCTCACCCCCATCCCTCCCTCTGGCTCTGTACCCTGAGCTTCAAGGGGGGCTGGAGCTGTCACCATCCCCCAGGGCAGAGCCACCCTGTGCCCCTTACCCTGCAGCAGCCCCCCCTGAGCACCCCCTCTCTGTGCACAGCTGAACCCCATCCTGCCCGACCTGGAGTACCTGGGGGACCAGCACCTGCTCCTCAGCATCAAGGGCGTGGAGAGCTGCGAGTCCTACGGTACATGGCGAGGGTGACACAGGGGCCACCGTGGTGGCGTGGGGGTGCCAAGCACAGCCCCCCAGGTTACAGCCTGCTGGGTGTGAGGTTGGCAGCTGGAGCTTGGCAGGAGGAACCCTGCTCCAGGTGCCGTCGCTCACGGGGGGCTCCCGTGCCCCGCGGGCCCCGGGGGCTGACGCTGTGCCCGCAGGCGAGTGCTGCCTCGCCGTGAGGTCAGCCATCGGCAGCACGCCCCAGCAGTTCGAGACCTTCCTGTTCCACCGCGGCGAGGAGACGGGCTCCGTGCGCGGCTGGATGCGGGTCCGGGTCCCCCGGGGCCGCTGCGGCACCCGCGAGAGGCTCTACGGTAACGGCGGGCGCACACAGCCCCCTCCCGGCGCCCTGGGCTCGGGGACATCCTGGGCCACGTCGCCCTCTGGCCCCCGGCTACGGGGTGAGGCCAGACCTCACCTCACTGTCTTTGCAGAGTCGATCAGCTTTGAGGAGGAGGATGCTGAGCCGGCGGCAGAGGCCCCAGTGCGCCCCAAGCCCCCCCCGCAGCGCCTCAGGTACCCCAGGTGGGCTCAGCCCTGCCGGAGCCGCAGAGTGGGGGATGCTGAGCCCTTTTCCTCTCTGTGCTCCGCAGGAGCCGCCCCCGCAGCCTCCCGGAGCCGGCCACCGGCTACACCAACCCCGCCTACTTCATCTTCGAGGGGGTCCCCAACGCGTGGCTCCAGGCTCCCGGAGCAGCCCCCAAGAAGCAGGCAGAGGGCCCGGCTGGGGGCCAGCGCTGCCGGAGCCCCGCTGGACCGCGGGTGCCCTCAGAGGAGGAGCCGTGGGGTGGCCGGCCCCGCTGTGCGCCACCGAGCCCGTCCCGTGGGCACCCACTCAGCCCCCCCAGAGTGGGCCACCACAAGAGACCCAAGTCGGCCGTCCTGACGAGGGACACGGCGGGGCTGGGCGACTGTTCGCTGTGGGTGGCCAGTCACCCGAGCCAGCTGGACCAGGTGTCACCGCAGTGCAGGGGGGAGGTCCCGCTGCGCCAGACCCACCGCGCCCTGGAGCCGCCGCCGCGGCCCTGCCGGGACGTGCCGAGGCCCCTCGGGACGCGGGGAGCGCTCGGTGCTCTGGAGCTGGAGGCTCAGGCTTCTCCTCCCGCCGACCTGCAGCCTGCCAGGATGCAGTGACACCTGTGCCAGCCCCGGGCACCCTCGTGCCCTCGGCAGCTGCTCCCTCCTGCTCAGCCCTGCTCAGACGGTGTTCCCGGAGGACTTTCCCTTCAGCACAGTTCCCGAGGCCGCTGCGCTGGTTCCTTACAGGATTCCCTTTGCTATCACTGTCCAGAATAAAGTGTCAGGGGCTGGGGGCGTGTTTGCACACCTGGTTCTGCGCAAGGGCAAGGAGGCAAAGTGCCGAGCCAGGTGGGGAAACACCGGCTCCCGTTGTCCGGGATGGTCCAAGGAATTGTCCCCCACCTCCTCCTGTTCCGTGGGAACCCTGCGCACCGAGCCCTCGAGGCTGCCCTTGCCCATCGCAAAGCTGACGGGTGTCACAGCCCTTGTCCCCCCGCTCTGCTCTATCCGGCACGGGGAGGGGGCACCCCCCCAAAAACACAGGGACACCCCGACCCGGCAGTGTCGCGGCCGTGCGACACCCGAGGTGGCCCCGGTTTTGGGAACACGATGCCCGGACTGGCCTCAAGGTGGCAGTGGCCACCTTTGTCCTCCGGAGTGCCCCGCAGGGCTGGGGGCCAGCGGGACAGCGCCGCGGGCTGCGGGCTCTGCGGGGCCCCGGGACCCAGCGGGGCAAGGGGGCTGCCCTGGGGCGGGCGTGGGTCCACGGGACCCAGGGATGGAGGGGGCTAATGACCCTCGCGGCTGAGGGACTGTGGTCTCCATGAGTGAGGGGCCGTAGTCCCCATGGGCTGAGGGACACAACCCATGGGTGAGGGACTATGGACCTCGTGGTTGAGTGACCGTGGTCCCCATGGGTGGAAGGATGTGGTCGCCATGGGCGGGGGAACACGGTGCCCGTGGATGAGGAGCTATGCCCTCGTGGTTGAGGGGCCGTGGTACTCCTGGGGGAAGGGCTGCGGCCGCACGGGAGAGGCCACCAAGGCCCATGTCCGGGGGCTGCAGATGGCCCAAAGCCTGCGAGGGCAACAGAGGGATGGGAGCGCAGTGAGGCTGAGCCCTGCGGCAGCTCCTGCCTCCGCCTCCGCCCGCCTCCAGCCCTGCCTTCCCTGGGCACTTTGCTCCCGGCCGCGGGAAGCGGGAGCGGGCACACTCGGCACGGCAGGGCACGGCCCGGGCCGCCCGCACCCCCGGCATGGCCCCGTCCCGCGTGGGGAACAGACTGTCCCCGTGGGGGCCCCACTCCTGAGAGCCGCCCAGGTCTGCAGGTGAGCCGGAGCAGCCCCTGTTTGGTGACAGCCGGGACAGCCCTGCCATGGTCACGCAGTTCCAGCTGGGCTCCGAGGGCGAGGGACAGAGGTGGGATCTGCAGGGCTGGATGGGTGCAGGGTGGGGTCAGCCAGTTCTCACCAGCCCTCTGCCACCCTCAAATCCCTCTGTACAGCCTCCTCTCTAGCACGCCACCTCCTTCTTCTGTCACCGAGGGCCTTCATCCTTCCCAGTGTTGCCCCCTCCTCTCCTTCGTCCTTCTCTCCATCCCCCAAATCTCTGTTTCCTCATGGGCTGAAGCTGCCCTGGTGCTGCTGTGGCTCAGCCAGACACCGCGGGCTCCTGCCCGTTCGCAGCGAGGTGGGGGACAGGGACAGCCCAGCAAGGGTGGAAGGGGACCCCACCCTGCCTAGGGTCACCTCGGGGCAGGGGATGGGGTGGACAGCGCGGGAAACGCCCGACCCTACTGGTGTCCCCGGGGAGGTGTCCCGGCAGAGCGTGCCTTGGCTGCTCTTCCAGGGGAAGGGAAGGATTGGAATTAGGTCACATCCCCTTGTGCCGAGGCTTTGGCTGCACCAACCACGTGGCGATTAGGGACAAGGGTCCTTCTGCAGGATGTTTTGCATAATTTCCCCTTGTTTTGCAATTTCCAAGGGCTTAGGCGAGGAGAAAAGCCCTGTTTTTCCCATGCTCCAGCAGCAGCCAGTCCCAGGCTCACCCATCCCTTGGCAGCTGCTCTGAAATCTGCTCTCACCTCCCTTCTCCGAGCTCCTGCCTGCTGCTCCATGATCCCCAATACCACGATTCCCCTCCTGTCTCACCAGCAGGGCTTTGGCTCCGCGGCAGAATCTGCTCTGGTGTTGTCCCACTCATTCATTTTATTGGAGCCTTTCCAACACCTCCATGAATCCCCAGGGCTGGGGGAACCCTTGGATCCCACTGGGACTGGGGCTGCCAGTGCGGCCAAAGGACTGTTCTGGCTGGGCACATCTGCAGGAGCAGGAGCCAGGGAAAAGCTGCTATTCCTGTGGCCAAGGGCATCCGCACAGCTGGCCCCTGCCCCTTCCCACTAGCCCATGGCTAGTGCTGTGGTTTCCAGGACCCCTGGCTGCTTCCTGGGGAACAGCAGGGGCCAGTCCGTAGGCACCATCCCTGGGGGATGTGCCTGCCATGGGCAAGGGATTCCCCAGCATTCCTTGTGCATCCACAAAACAGGCAGAACAGGAGCAGGCATCACCTCCCCTGCTCCAAGTCCTCTTCCGGCAGCACCTTCCATCTCCCTGCTCCACACCCTTCCCCTGCAGTGCCTTCCATCTCCTGCACCAACAATCAGTCCCAACTCCTGGCTCACACCTCGATCCCTCCTCAAAAACCCACAACCAAGGATAGTTTTGCTTGGAATGTCTGCAAGGAATAGGAATGGGGCTGGTGGTGACATGTCCTCAGCCTGGACTGATGTGAATCAGTATTTTCAATCACTGATTTTGGTTGTGACTAAGATAAGGAAGCAGGAAACGTGCTGAGATATGACTTACCAAATGTCATCTTCTTCTGCACTTCTGTTTTTTGGTGGTTATCCTCAAAGGAATATGCTTGGGAATGGTTAAATCCCACTGCTGACTGTGCTCAGGCTGTATCAGCTGCCAGAAGCCAGGTGCCTGTGCTCTCCTCTGAGCAGGTCCAGCACTCCACAGCTGCTCAGGATTTTTCCTTATGCATTTCTCACACTTGATTATTAATTTTTATTTACTGTCTTCTCCATATCTTAATTGCTTGGTGACCTGTGTCATGGACACTGATTTTGGACACTGAACCTGCAGCAGCCCCACTCTGGTCCGGCTCAAGGATTTGTGCTCCCTTGCACTCAGAGGTTGGAAGACGAAACTCAATCTCCTGGTACCTCATGTCCTCAGCAGCTTGGGGACATGTCTGCCGGGCCAGGACCACCACTGGCACCTCGCTTGCAAGCTCAGGTTTTCCTACTGCCTGTTTTCCCTCCCGGCTCTGGGAAAACAAACCAACTTGTCCCCGCTGTTAATGTTTGATCAGGACCTGCCTGTTGCTCTCTGAACTCATCCCTGCAATAAAGGCGGGAGCTGTGGCGGGCCGGGAGCTGCAGGGTGTTGGATGTGGGCCCGGAGCTCAGCCCGCAACTCAAACAGAGCCCCGGGAGTGCGGCCGGAGGGGCCCGGCCCCCACTGTCCCATCTGCCTGCTGAGTCATTTATGAGCATCTCTGTCAACCCCGGCTGTCTCTCCAGGCAGGGCATGGCAGGGATGATCCCACAGATACACCCTGCAGGATATTCCTGCCGGGAGAAGCCTGCACATCCTCACGGCGAAGGGAAACAGGATGGGGATGATGAGGGAGCCAAGGGATAAAGAAGCCTGAGAGGACGTGTCCTTCTCCCTTGTAGCACCAGCTCCAGCCAACGTGCATCCCTGAGCCCCGAGTCCTCCTCTGTCCCGGTGCCCGTCACCTCCTGGCTGAGTTCTGGACAAAAGGAACTGGAGATGCTCCAGCATTCCCTCCATCAAATATGGTTTGGGCTACACCCTGATCTCCACCAGCAGCACAGCAGCTCCTGCTCTCAGGTTACTCACCCAAGCATCCATCCTGCATTGGAGGAATCGTTTCACCAGGGATGGTGGAGGGCATGAGGGGTCAAGGCACAGGCAGCCCTCACCAGTCCTTTGCTGGACACCATGGTGGTGGCAGAACCTCCTTTTTCCCTCAAGAAGAGAGCTCTGAATTTTGACAGCTTGTCCTCATGCCGACTTCCCAGGAGCTCACAGATCCCAGCCTTTGATCCTAACACAGCGCAGGAGGGAATGTCCTGCCTGCCTTGTGAACTTGCTCTGCCTGGAGCTGGGACTTGGCTCCAGCAGCTCCTCTCCACAGGACTCAGCTCATCCCTTCCCTACAGGCAACACCCGGCAGCCGGCGGCTCCTCGCTGTCCAGGGACACTCTCTCCCAAAGGCTCCTTTAACAGCCCCCCCAGGATTTCTCTGGGCCACAACATTCCCCCGGACAAGCCTTTCTTCTCCTCCCGCCTTTCTTCTCCCAAGGAGCCTCCCGGGAGCGGCAGCATTGTCAGGATGGTGCCAATTAGGCTGAGGCAGCTTCCAAGCGGCTGCGCTGGCCCTGGCCGGGGGCTGCTGGTGCTCATCAAGGTCTCATTGTTCGGCGGCCGTGGGGCTGTGCCCGGCTGTGCCGGCTCGGGGCTCTGTCCCCCCGGTGTGGGGCTGTGTCCCTGCCATGGGGCTCTGTCCCCGGCGTGGGGCTCTGTGTCCCCGGTCTGCTCCTGGCTCCGTGCGGCGTGGCCGTCCCTACGCCAGCTCAAAGGGGTGATTTATGGGTGATTAATGGGTGTCAGTGCGGGGGCTGCGGAGGGGAGGCTTTGCCGAGCCCCCCCGCCCCAGCTCCTCGTGAGGCCCCAACGCACAAGTTGAGAAAAACTAGAGAACCATCAAAGTGGCCGGAGCTCCTGGAGGGGGAGAAAATCTGGCAGGTTTGGCTCCCTTCCACGCTTTGTGCCTGACGATGGTCAGGATCAGTGACTAGTGTGCTCTTATGAACTGCTCCCTAGGTCTGGCTGGCAGAACATGGCTGCTCCGGTGAGGACATTCCCAGTCACCCTGTGGACACCGACGCCGGCTCCCTGGCCGGGAGGGAACACCACGGCGGCGCCCGAGGCAAAGTGTGTCTTCAATGAGGAGTTCAAGTTCATCCTGCTGCCCGTCTCCTACGGCATCGTCTTCGTGGTGGGGCTGCCCCTCAACTCCTGGGCCCTGTGGATGTTCATCTCCAGGATGCGGCCCTGGAACGCCACCACCACCTACATGGTCAACCTGGCCCTCTCGGACACACTCTACGTCCTGTCCCTGCCCACCCTGGTCTATTATTACGCCGACCGCAACAACTGGCCCTTTGGGACGGGGCTTTGTAAGATCGTGCGGTTCCTCTTCTACGCCAACCTCTACAGCAGCATCCTCTTCCTCACCTGCATCAGTGTGCACCGCTACCTGGGCATCTGCCACCCCATCCGCTCCCTCAAGTGGGTGAAGACCAAGCAAGCCCGCATCATCTGCGTGGCCGCCTGGCTCGTGGTCACCATCTGCCTCATCCCCAACCTCATCTTCGTCACCACCAGCTCCAAGGGCAACATCACCCTGTGCCATGACACCACCAAGCCCGAGGAGTTCGACCACTATGTGCACTACAGCTCCTCCGTCATGGCTCTGCTCTTCGGGGTGCCCTTCCTGGTCATCGTCCTGTGCTACTGCCTGATGGCCAAGCGGCTCTGCAAGTCCAACTTCTCCAGCCCTGGCCTTCAGATGCCCTCCTACAAGAGACGCTCCATCAAGATGATCATCGTGGTGCTCGTCGTCTTCGCCGTCTGCTTCGTGCCCTTCCACATCACCCGCACCCTCTACTACACCTCCCGCTACTTCCAGGCTGACTGCCGGACCCTCAACATCATCAACTTCACCTACAAGATCACGCGGCCCCTGGCCAGCATCAACAGCTGCCTCGACCCCATCCTGTACTTCATGGCCGGGGACAAGTACCGGGGGCGGCTGCGCCGCGGGGCTGCCCAGCGCCTCCGGCCCGTGCCCACCCTGGACCTGGCCCTGGTGTCACCCTTGACAGACAACGTCATGGATGGCAGCCACATCTCCAGTGTCACCCAAGGGACCGGGACCGCACGCAGCGAAGGCGGGTGCTGAGGGGGTTCTGTAACCTCAGCCCTGGGCTCCAGGAGCTGCAGCCCCCCAGGGCCCCATGTGGGCACCCCCAGGTCCCCAGACCTGAGCTGCCCCTGCCCAGCCCTGCAGGGCTGAGGGCTGGAGGCCATGGGCTTGTCCCAGCCCTGCCCTGGAATGCTGTGGGAGGAGGGTGCTAGTGCTGGTCGGGGCAGGAGAGCCACCGGGCACTCATGGGAATAGGAAGGACACTGCGGAGGCTGTTTTTGGGCAGCAGGCTGGTGTTCCATCCTGGAGGACTCCTGGGGAGATGTGGGGCTGACAAGTCACTAAGGAGAAGGGACACCGGTGCCTCCCTGGGCAGGCACAGCTCTTCCAGATGACTCAGTGGTGACACGCAGGGACCAGACTGAACCTGGGGACGGAGCCCATGCTGGGCGGGTTCTCAGAGATGTCCCTATCACACCACTGGCCTTGGCAGAGGGGGAGGGACATGGCTTGGGGCACCTGCTGCCCAACACCCCCAATAAAGCCCCTTCCCCTCTCTACTCTCAGGCCTGGTTCTCCCTGCAGCACAAGGAAGAGGGACAGGACACTCACCCTCACCCCAGAGAAAATCCACTGGGGCAGGTCCGGAGGGATGAGCCGGAGCTCCTGTGGTGACAGGAAGGTTCTTGGGAATTTCCCTTTATGGGTGTTTGCTCCTCAAATGTTTACCCAGGCCTTTTGTTTGACCAAGTGCCTGCGCAGAGCAGTGCTCTGAGATTGGTGTTAGCACTGTTGACTCTCCCACGCCAGCCTGGCAGGGATGGGACAGGGACAGGGCTGTCCCCACTCCGAGAGCCCCAGGAGGGGCTGTCCCCATCACGCCCTGTGAGTCCTGCCAGCACATGCCTAAGAAAGGGGTGCCCAGAGCGTCACTGGGGTGTCACGCCCTAGCCACGGCACCAGTCACGCACAGCCACATCCCAAAAGAGCTGCCCAGGGCAAGGAGAGGGCCCCAGGGATGGCACATCCCAGCCCCATATCCCTGTCCCACCCAGAGAGCCTTTCCCTCACCACCGAGCAGAGAGAGCAGGAGATCTCCCTCCTGAGCCCAGTTCAACCAGTAAGAGCTGCCCCTCACCTCCCACTATATCCGAAGTGGCCCAGGTGCACCTGGGAGCTGCTTGGCTGCACCTGAGTGGCGTGAGAGCCCTACCAAACACTGCTGCAGCTGGAGATGGAACTGCTAGGGAGGGGACACACGGGGTGGCAAGGGCACCCACATGGGCAGTGCAGGGGCATGGCCACAGTGCTGCCAATCCCAGCCTCTGGAACATGCACAGACAGGAGCTGGGAGGTTGGAAATCTGTATTGGGTATGGAGATGACAGGAAAAGCTCATCTGGGGCCACATGGTCCTGGCTCAGGCCACCTCCACAGGTCCCCAAGTCCAGGAGTGTCCCCCTTCCACCCCAGAGTGGGCTGTCCCCCCCCGCCTGGTCCCACTTGTCATCAGGATTCCACCCCAAATACCCCATGTCAATCCCTCCTCCCATGACAGCCCCTCCCTCAGCTTGTGGTGACCTGGTTATCCCAGGGGGACCGTGCCCATTGCTGGCCCCAGCCCCACACCAGTCCCTTGCAGGGCACAGCTCTGTCACCCACAGCCCCTCCAAACCCCTTGCAAGGGGGAGCCTTTCCCAATCTCCCCCTCGCTTCCCCCTCTCCTCCCACCTCCCGCTCAGGTCGGAGGAGCAGAGGGCCAGAGTGGGGACTGTCCCCCGCATGTCCCCCATGCCAGGCTGGCTGAAATTCCCCCTGCAAGAGCCCTCGTGAGCCAGGCCAGGGCCGGCACTGGTGGCACTCAGAGGATGTGCAGCTCATCTGACTCGGACAGCCCATACTTCGTCTTGTTCTCGTTGAAGAGCTTGAGCAGGGCACGGATGTAGAGCTCGTGGTACCGGTCCACCAGTTCCCGGCTCGGGTTCTCCACCTTGGGCACGGCCACTGGCTCCCCCACTGCCGGCAGGGGACAGGTCAGGACGGTGGCGATGCTCTTGGCTCACTGGGGACACAACCCAGGAGGTGCCTTCCAGCACCACCCGCTGTGGGGTGTCCCCTCACCCCCCACCCTGGGGACCCCCAGCCCCTCCACTCACCCACGGTGGTGATGGGTCTGGAGTAGGGCAGGAAGCCGCGGGACTGGCCAGAAGTGAGGCCGCGGCCGTAGAAGAGGCAGGGAGCGAAGCCCATCATCTTCTGGAAGCGCCGCTGGATGCTCCTCATCCAGCTGCCCTCCTCAAAGACCACCTGGCGGAAGAGGTCGTTCTCCCCAAAGGAGAAGGAGGGGACGAGGAAAGCCCTGAGGAGGGGACACGGTGGGTGATGACGGGGTGCTGGGGACCCCCGGGACCCCCGGGGGTGGCAGTGCCGGTGACCCAGCCGTGACCCACCCGTGCCGCAGGGCCATGCGGACGAAGCCCTTGCGGTTCTTGAGGATGAGCGTGGTGACGCCGGGCCGGCAGGACAGCGACTCGGCCGCGCCGCCGATGACGATGGCCACCGCGTTGCCGGTGCCTTTCTGGGACAGCAGGTACCCGATGGCGCGGCGGGTCACCGGGCACAGCCCTGCGGCGGGACGGAGCACCGGGGCTGTGGCACTACAGTGCCCGGGCACTCGACAGGGACTGCCGAGGGTCCCCCCGAGCGATGGCACCTGGTGGGACCAGGGCAAGGACAGTGCAAGGGCTCCCCCTGCTGCGGACAGGGAGCGGGCGGGGGTGGGAAGGGTGCGGGCAGAGCGGAGAGGGCAGGGTGGGGACAGCGAGGAGGGAGGGTGCAGGCAGGGTGTAGGCAAGGTGCGGGCAGCGTGCGGGCAGGGTGTGGGCAGAGTGAGGGCAGGGTGCGGGAGGGATG
>VZRQ01010454.1:563656-655126 GCA_013397975.1 Machaerirhynchus nigripectus
GGGTGCGGGTGTGGGAGGGATGCAGACAGGGTGTGGGCAGGGCGAAGGTGGAGCTCAGGCGGGGTGTGGGCAAGGTGCAGGCAGGGTGCGAGGTGAAGGTGTCGCTCACCATCCCTGCCCTCCCTGCTCCCGGCAGCACCATCCCTCCCGCGTTTCCCTCAGAGGGATCAGACCCCTCCCCCGAAGCCCCCTGCCCGTGGGCATTGCGGGCAGAGCTGGGCAGGAGTGGGGCTCGAGGCAGCCTCAGCCGAGCAGGGCAGGGCAGGCACGGCTCACCCCCACTCATCAGGTACTCCCGAAACACGGGCAGGCGGAAGTTCCCGGCCAGCGTGGTGAGGAAGGAGCGGATGCCCGGGAACAGCTCCTCGAAGCCCGTGGAGCCCGTGATGAAGTTGCAGAAGGCGCCGACGCAGAGGATGCCGTGGGGGTGCGAGCCGATGATGTAGTTGTGGCTGGGGGACAGGTCGTGTGTCTTCACCAGCTGCGGGGACAAAAGGGGTCACGGGGACGTGACGGTGGCACCTCCTTTTGGGTGGTCCCATCGCGTCCCGGCGCCGTACCTTCACCGGGAAATAATCCCGAAAGTGCTTCCACACGGTCCATCGCCGCAGGCACGGCAGCCTCCTGCCACCTGCGAAGCCGGGAGGGGCCACAGGGGATGACGCCCAGCCCAGCCCAGCCCAGCCCTGCCCAGCGGGCAGCAGGATCCAAGGGAAACGCTCCCCGCGGACCCGCTGCATCCCTCTCCCCACCCTGGTGCTGAGGATGGGGAGCGGGGGGAAGGAGCAGGGAGGTGTGGTGCTCCCCATTCTCTGAGAGGGACCCGGAGAAAGGGGAACCCCACCCCATCCTGCTGCGAAGCTGGAGGAAGGGGAGACACGGCCACGCCACCTTTCTCCGGCGTGTCCCAGTCGAAGATGATCCAGGCCAGGTAGAGCACGGGAACGAGCCAGAGGCCGGTGAACAGCAGGTAGACAAGGAGCAGGAGGCTGACGGTCCCTGCGGGAGCCGGGCAGGGGGTGAGCTGATGTGTGGCCCCCTGGGGAGCCCCGCAGCCCCCTACTCACTCACCCAGCAGCAGGAAGCTGAGCACCCACTGCAGCACGGCCAGGAGCTGGAGCGCGGAGCGAACATCGCGCTGCGAGGGCCAGGGTACGGCCAGCAGCGTCCTCAGGGCAGTCTGGATGCTGGCCCGGCTGCCTGCGGAGAGGGGGACATGACCCCCGCCCAAAACAGCACGGCTCGTATACGGGCGGGGCCACCGGGCTGCCGGGGGGCACCCAGGAATGCCGGGCGGGAGGTGGGATGGGAAGGATGAGCAGCTGGGGGAGGAGGGATGGGAGGTGGGGGTGGAATGGAGGTTGCTCATCCCCAAGGAGCTCTGGACCATGCCAGGAGGTGGCCCTGGGCAATCAGGGCTATCCCCAGGTCAGGGAGCACCCGGGCACCCACAAGCCCAACAGCTCCGTGCACCAGCGGGGCCGAGAGCAGCGGCAGATCCTGCTCCATGCCCAGTTCCCAAAGGACAGGACCATTCCCGTGCCCTCCTTGGTGAGCTCAGGCTCACAGGGGATTTGGGGATTTCTCAGCTGGCACAGCAGGGAGGCACCTCCCCCAGCAAGTGCCAAGGCCAGGGGCAAGGCCGAGCCAGGGTGGCCAGGGGCAGCTGTCCCACTGTGTCCCCACAGGGACACGCCGCTGGGCACAGCCACTCCGCTCCCCCCGCCGCCCCTTCCTTCCAGCCAGCCTTGGTGAACCATTAACCTCCCCGGGCTGGGAGCCAGGATCCAAACTCCAATCATGGCCCCATCCCTGCTCCCCGAAACGGGCCCGAGGCACCAGCCCTGCCAGCGCAGTGCTCCTGGCCAAAGGTCCCCCATGCCGAGACCACCCCAGAGAGCCACTGCAGTGCCACAAGAGCCTGGTTTTCTTGGGAAAACAACCACAAGTCCTCATGTTGGCCAGAAAGATGAGCAGGGGGACACAGGAACAGCCCTGTCCCTGGGGCTCCCCAAGCCAGGGACCCCCACATCAGAGAAGAACCACTAACCACTGGTTCAGGAAGCTGGTGGATGTTCAGTTCTTCCCAGCTCAATCCAAACCAGGAATGGGACAAGTGAAATGAATTAAACACTGGAGCCATCTCTGGCCCATGGGGGATTATTCCAGTGGGCAATTTTTGTCCCTTTTACCCATGCAGTGTGCTGGGCTCTGAGAGATCCCTTCCACCCACCCCACATCCCCCAAATCCCAGCCATCTGCAGAACCCAGTCCCTTCTTTTTCCCAGGGAAGCCACAGAGCTCTTCCCAGCAAACTTGTGCCCACCGAACAGTTGCTTTTCAACATCCATCTCCTAGCTCCCATTCCCGAAACTCCATGGAAGTCCAGAGCACAGACACACAACACCCCAGGGCTCTGCTGCCAGCCTCGTTCACAGCGACAAGAGCCTCTGCAAACCCAACATTTGGAATTTGCAGGAGAATTTTGTGTGTAACATTCCCAAATGTCATCCGAACTTTCATCCCTGCGGAGCAACTGTGCGTTTTGCCATGGAGTTATCCCCAAATCACTCCCAACACCCCCTTTCTCCTCAGCACTCCCAAGCAAGCAGACAGCAGTGACAACCACCAGCTCCTCGCATTGCTGGAGCACCAGGAACCATCCCAACTCGTTTTGGGAATCTCTTACCACTGAGATTTTGGGAGCAGGCTGCGATGATGGTTTTCATGGCGGCAGGAGCTCCGTGGTGCCGTGGGTGGAAAGGTGAGTTGGGCAATCAGAGGGCGCCGGGTTGTGTGTCCAGAGGCTTTAACCAGGTGACCAGAGGGACACCGGCCCTGCGAGGGGAGGGGACCTGCTCCAGCTGGGATTAGCAGCACGGAGAGGAGCTGGTCGTCCCTGGAAGGGTCACACAGAGGGTGAGGCGCCGCTGCCGTGCCGGACGGTTGCCACTCCTTGGAAAACCCCGGCTGCTGGTGCTGGCAGGGGCTGAATTCCTCTGGGAATGGTTCTACGGCATTCCCCTGGGAAGGGGAATGCTACCGTCCACACTGGGGTATGTCACAAACACTGCTGTGTGACAGCCCCAGAGCCACCCAGAAATGTCATCCTGAAACTCCACAGCCACCAGACCATTCCTGCCACTCCCAGCCCCGGGATGAGCACTCTCCCTCCTGCCCAGGAAGCCTGGAGCACTGTCTGCAGAGGATTGAGGGGAAGAATGGCGAGAAAGGGAAACAGGAGCAGCAGAGTCAGCACGGAGGTGGGGCTTCAGGCCAACAGCCCAAGGAATGGTGAGAATCCACAGGGAATAAATCCCTGAAGCTACACCTCAGGATCCAGCTCTCCAGAGATGCTCCTAGGAATTGCTGGCTAACATCAGCATAGGAAAGGGATAAACATGCCCACAGGGCTGTGGTGGGAAAGTGAGAAACGTTTCCTGGGAGATCTGGAACCCACAATCCCCTCTAGTGAATTGTAGGGACTCAGTACCTGGGAGAAAGGACCATATTCCCTGCCGGCTTCCTGGGTGTGGATCGATTCCGAGGCCAGGGATTGCTGCATGGGAACATCTCAGCTCTCCCACAGCCCACCTGTGCCCAAATCCTGCTAATAGGAAGGAAAACCCGCAAACTGTCGCAGAATCCCAGTGTCCCAGGGTAGGGAGGCACCGTGCAGGTGACACTGCTCCAGGTGACACAAAATGCCAACCAAGCTTTGCTTTTCCATCCCGGTATTTGTACCAGGTTTGGAACAAGTCCGTCCACAGCTACCAGCGCACGCTGGGCACTTCCAGAGCTTCCAGCTGTGATTCCTCCTCACCTTCCTGCACACACCTGCCCTGTGCCAGCACCCAGTGACAGGTGTATCCTCTTCTCCCTCAGTCGGGAATGGTGCCTGAGGGATCCAGAGAGTTTTCCCCCCTTCAGGGATTGTTGTGGAGGGTTTCAAAGCACACCGAGTACTTTGTCTTGGAATATGGCACCATTTGTCCCAGTTCTGTCCCTTGTGGGCTCCACAAGAGGGTCTGGGGTTCACCCTCTGGAAAAGCTTGGGATGAAGAACAAGGGAATTTCACAGCAAGAACCGGGCAACACAAAGAGTTTATTTTGCTTAAAATAGAGAGGAAAAAAAAATAAATACATCCACCCACAATACAAAGAGCAGTTTCCAAATCCATGGAGCTCCCCTTGGAGGCTGCCTCCATCTGGGAGGGCAGAGGGAGCCTGACCCTCACGGAGCTGCCCCTCAGAGCTCTGGGGCACCCCCCCAGCATGACCAGTGCCCCCAGTCCGACACAGAATGCGAACCAAAGCAAGGGGTCACGTGTCCTCCTGCCATCCTGTCCCCTGCCCATCCAAGGAATTCCTGGATGCTCTGCCTATGTACACTGTATTCCCTCCTCCCTCTCCAGGTTGTTCTCCCAGGATCTCCAGGTCCTGCTGGCAGGCAGAGCATCAGCCCATGTTGTGTCTGTTGCCGTAGCCCCGGGGGTGTGTGTCCTTCCAGTCATCCCAGTCCCGAGCTTTCTTAAGAGCTTCCTCATTGTCCTCCTCTTCCTCTGTCTCCTGCTGCTGTTTCTGCAGCTCCTCATCACTTGCACCTGCTGGAGTGGAGGGACGGGGAGGGGATCTTAAAGCCCATCCAGTGCCACCAGGACACCTTCCACCATCCCAGGTTGTTCCAAGCCCCGTCCAACCTGGCCTTGGACAGGCCAAGCACAGTGTAACCCAGTTGTTTTCCTAATAAAGCTTGGATTCCTCCATAGTCAGGGGTGCTCCATGCCCTGCAGACATCCCTGTTCACCCACCCCCTCAAGAGGCTTCCCAAATCCCCTGCTCCCATCTCTGTTCCATACCTGGAACCCTCTGAGGGCTGGACACAACTCCCTGCCTCCGGCGCTGCTCGTACCAGTCGTCCACAGTCATGGTGGGCAGCCCGGGATAGCCAACTCCAAACACCCTGCAGTGGGACAGAACCAGCCAAAAACAGGCAATGGAATCCCCTGGAATGAGCAGGAACACAGGCACAGGGCTATTCCATGATCCAATCTGTGCTAAGCATATAAAGATGGCACAAGCCGGGCTTGAGGAAGGCTTTGGGGTGACCCAACTGTGGCCTTCCCATGACTGACAGAAAGATGGAGAGGGCCTGGAGTGGCAGGACACAGGGAACAGCTTCCCCCTGCCAGAGGGCAGGGTTAGATGGGATACTGGGAAGGAATTCTCCCCTGTGAGGGTGGGGAGGTCCTGGCACAGGGTGCCCAGAGAAGCTGTGGCTACCTCTGGATCCCTGGAAGTGTCCAAGACCAGGCTGGATGGGGCTTGAAGCACCCTGGGATAGGGGAAGGTGTCCCCAGGACACCCCTGGGAACTGAAGCAGATACATGGAAAGCTCAGGATAAATCACATCCCAGCCACGACAGGAAATCTGGTTTCTATCCCACTGTGTGCTTTAGGTGCCGAAATTCCTGCACGGATTTCAGGGTGCCACAAACCCAAGCGCAGACATGAAGGCACCACCTGGATTTCTGCACTTGATGGAATATTTTAGGCTTGCCATGAGAGCCCTGCCCCAAAGTGTGGCTGGATAACCCCAATCCATACCTGGCCTGAGCAGCATCCCGGGTGAGGATGAAGGGTTTCATTGGAGCCCTGGCTGGCCGGGAAGGGCCGCGGGAACCTCCTGGAGCCTGGGGACGCAAACAACAGTCACCAAGGAATTGTGGGGATGAGAACTCCCCCTCTGCCTCCCACTCCAAAGTCACTAATGGTATTGTAGGGAGAAACACCTCAGCTCTCAGAGCAACGCCCCAGGATGGACAGTCGAGGCCTGAGTTCGGTTTAAATCAGGAATTCCAACTGTGCCTGTACAGGAATCACTTCCTGTGCCTCTGTGCCCCCTCTGTGACCTGGGGTCAAAGCAGAGCTGCTGGGGCTGAGCTCAGAGCAGAGCAGGGAACGTTGTTTATTGTTCCAGTGGAGCATTCCGAGCTCGTCATTCCATGGCACGTCCAGGACACCTCAGAGGAGCTGAGTTCTGCAGTGCCAAAAATGACCCCCCAAACCAGCCCTGCCAGGAGGCTGTGCCAGCACACCAGGAGCTGCTGTCCCAGCAGACATCTCAGGTCACAGAACTCCTGGACACAACGTTCTGCAGGCCTGTGGGAATGTTCTGTCATTCCAAATGGGCTGGCAACACCTGGACACGCTGCAGACCAGGAGTGGAGGTTTAATGGAAACCATAAGGGTCTTATTTTAATTTCCAAATTCAATTGTTCTTCAGAATTAGGGATCTGCAGAACCCAGGAAAAGCCTGTGCACAGCCCAGTTCAGCTCTGATATTCCAAGCTCCAGGATTGTGGGGAACGTGTGGCAGCAGAGCCCAACCCAAAACTCAGAATTCAGAATGAAGCAAACCCCACCAGCTCATGCTGTGATCGAGCTCAGTTCCAGTTGGGAAGTCACTGAATAAAACTCCAACTCTGCCACTGAATTCCTCTGGGATTCACCCCCCACGCCCATCCCACAGCACCCAAATCCCAGGAGAGCTCCCTCACCTGCCTGGCTGCATCCCTGCTCCTCAGGATCACCAGTTCCTGCTCGATGCTCTCAATCTCCTCCAGGCTGGTGCCGATCCATTTCTGGATCTGGAGGATGTAAAATTCCCGGATCTGATCCTCATCCGCTGTGCCGCTCTCCACGGAGCTGCTCATGGAGGCCAGTTTGTTCTCCAGCTCCTTCATCTGTTTGTATCTGGCTCAAACACAGCAAAATCAGATCATGGCATCATTTCTCTCCAGCCCAGCCCAGCCCTTGTGTCTTTACCACCCTTTCTAAGAGGTTCAACAAAATTTCATGGAGGTTGTGCTGGTTCCTGTTGGAATTTCAGCCTCTCCCGTCTGCTAAAAGCAGCTGTAAAATGACATTAAATTCAGAGGGGCCTCAATGATTTTATCCTTCTCCTAAACATTGAGGAATCCTTGGAAGTTGAAGCCTTCCTGGTAAAATTATGCAAGACTGGAAATATCAGTCTCCCGAAGAAAGCAGGACTGAGAAAATCAATGGAATGGCTGGTTTGAGTTGATTCCACATCACACAAACAGAATAAAACACTTTTCCAACTTCTGTCTCAGGTGGTTTTGTGTGTGCGGGCATTTTTTTAAATATAATTTTGGCTTTTTGGACTTTTTGACCTATTCAGGAATTAGTTATTACAGGGAAGAACTCCCTATATAATAAACGTCCAGGCTAAATTTATTTTTATTTTTCAGTAGTTAGTAAAGGGGAAACTACTCCTGTAAAACACTTCCAAACCAAATCCTTGTGTCCTCCTTCCCTCAGTTATTGTCACCTGAAGAATGAGCAGTAAGAGCCAAAAACCTTTGGGAGCTGAGAGGACAAGGAGCACAAAAGAGTAATTCTAAAAAAGAAACCCTATAAATCATATTTTTCTATGTTTTTCTTCCCAATATCAGGAGGCCCAGCCCAGTTTGGACCTTCCAGTGCTGCCACAATGAGCAACTCAGTGGCCAAAATACCAACCAAAGCACCAAAGGCACCAACCACCTCTTTTTCAAGCTCTAATGAACCCACTGGTAGGAAACTTCCAGTTTGGAAATCTTTATGCTGCCAGCAGTGATTAAAGAACTAATGGTAAGACTGCTTAGGAAAGACTAAAGAGCTAATTATAAGTTTTTGAGCAGTTTTTCCTCAGAGACCAGAAACTGGAGACACAAACGCCCGTCCCTAGCCCTACCCATTAAACAATGAGCTGCATCTCTTAAAATGAGCATTTGATGATCAAATTATTCCAACGCCCAGGGAAGTTCTTCCAGGTCCAACCCTGCGCTGCCTCAGGCTCACGCTCCTCCCAGACCCATTCTCAAAGCCCTTCCCCCTTCGCAGAGCCCACCTTTCAATTTTGGCTGTCCTGCCCATGGCCATGGCCACCAGGTTGGGCTGGGTGGGGTCCTGGGGGACCGAGGGGCTCCCAGCTCCCTCCTCACTGGAGGTGCCGGAGGACAGCTGGAAACATCCCAGCCCGTAGTTCCTGCAGAGCTTGAGGAAGCGCAGGAAGTGCTCCCGGGCACTCTCCAGGTGCTCCCTTCTCCTGCTCAGGTCCACCTGCTTCAGCGTCAGGGCTCCCAGCAGCGCCGGCAGCAGCATAAATTTCAGGTCGGCCGAGGCGATTTCCTCCAGCTCCTCGTTCTCGCTGCGAGAGAGAGACCAGGGAGTCCAGGAAAGGGAACGAAGACGGGAAAGGGATTGGAGTCATCCTGTGAAGGGCGGCTGAGGGAGCTGGCGGGGCTCAGCCTGGAGAAAAGGAGGCTCAGGGGGGACCTTGTGGCTCTGCACAACTCCCTGACAGGAGGGGGCAGCCGGGGGGGTCGGGCTCTGCTCCCAGGGAACAGGGACAGGAGGAGAGGGAACGGCCTCAGGCTGGGCCAGGGGAGGTTCAGGTTGGACATGGGGAGGTTTCTTCCTGGAAAGGGCGGTCAGGCCTTGGCAGGGGCTGCCCAGGGAGGTTTGGAGTCCCCATTCCTGGAGGTGTCCAAGAAACGCCTGGGCTTGGCACTCAGTGCTCTGGGCTGGTGATAAGGTGAGGATCGGCCACAGGTTGGACTCGATGGTCTTGAAGATCTTTTCCAACCTCAGTGACTCTGGGATTCTGTCCCGCTCCCGCCCTACCTCTGCCCTGGCCGGGGACCCTCCCTGTCCCTGTCAGACGCGTCCCCTGCGCTCACCTGAACAGCTCCAGCTGCGCCACCATGGCCGCCGCCCGCTGCAGCGCGTCCAGCCCCTGCCGCACCTTCTCCTGCACGGCCGGGGCTCCCGAGGAGGGCTCGGTGCTGGTCTCCAGCTCCTCCAAGAGCCGCCGTCCCAACGCCAGCAGCTCCGCCAGCCGGGGGCCGCCCGCGCCCGCCTCCGCCATCATGGGCCGGCAACAGCACCGCCGCCACTTCCGGCGCGATCCGGAGCGACCGTACCCGCCCCGGCCGCCATCTTGGGGAGGTCACAACTATAGCCACAACACGGGGCGCCATCTTGAGGAGGTCATTACTACAGCAACGACGGGCGCCGTCTTGGGGAGGGCACAGACACCGCCAGGACGCGGCCGCCGCCATGCTGGTGAGGGCAAGCTGAGGGGCAGCGGCCCCGGTGGGCGCCGTGATGGTCCCGCGCTCGCTCCGCGGCCGTGGAGCCCCCCCGGGACCCCCGCGGCGGGCGGGCACCGCGGACAGGCGCGTTTCGGCGCTGCCGGAGGCGCTCACAGGCCTCCAGCGCCCCCACGCTTTTCCCTGCTAGGTCCTGCCTGGCACACCGGCCCGCACGGGTCCTGGCAGGAAGCGCTGGGATGGAGTCTGGGAAACTGGGAAAAAATGTGGATAATTAGATAAATTGGCAGAAAATATCCGTTTTCCCTCTGTATAAAAGGGGTACACAGTGGAGATCCTCGATAGTGCAGTACTGGATGTCAATAAACATCGATGTATTTGTTTAAGCACAGCACCTTTCAATCCTCTGTTCTTTCTACAGTACAAGTGGGACACGCGACCGTTCTCCTTTCTTCTTCATTTATTTCGCTCCTAAAATCTCTAAAATTCAACCAGGAATCAGGCAGGTTAGTGTTAAACCTGTGCTTTTAGGAGCAGGTTATTTCCCTTAGAAATGCAGGTGATTGACCTGGCTGTGAGCAAAGTATGGATGTAGCAACCACTACTACTACTCATTACTTCTGAGTAATTCTAACTCAGCCTCTGAGGATGACTCAGTTTACGATTTATTCTGTTTGTTTTATTTATGCCTGTGTCAGATTGTGCAATAAATTGCTACTCACAGAGCCCAGGAGCACCTGTGGGTCCTCAAAACCTGTCTGGCCCCAGGTCCAGGCTGATGGGAGGATCTCCCGAGTATTCCCAGCGGGATGGCAGCACCAGGGTGGTTCACGGCCACGTCAGTGTCTGCTCTGCAGAGGAGAGAATCCCGAGGCTCTCTCCCTGCTGGAATGGCTGCCCAGCCTAGGAGAAGTCAAATCCTTCCCTGTGAGGGTGGGGAGGCCCTGGAATGGATTTCCCGGCGAAGCTGTGGCTGCCTCATCCCTGGAAGTGTCCAAGACCAGGCTGGACAGGGCTTGGAGCAACCCGGGATAGTGGAAGGTGTCCCTGCCCATGGCAGGGGAGGGAACGAGATGGGCTTTAAGGTCCCTTCTACCAAACCATCCCAGAATTCCATGATTACAAGGGATGGAGAGCTGCTTCCCCTCTGAACCCCCTGCAGCCCCTGCCAGAACTGACCTTCCAGCTACACCCTAAATTCCTCATCCTGCAGCTGGTTTCCCCTCGGGTCTTATGGCTCTTACTCACCCCTGTTTGTCCCTGTCCCTCAGCTGAAGATCCCCACACGGACAATCCCTGCTTTTGTTTGTCATCCTTAGAGCACCACGACACTGCTGAACAGCCTGGGAATAAAGGAGAACAGAGAGGGAAGGGTTTTTCCTTAAATACAGGCGTTTACTCATGTGTGTGTCTCGTGGTGTGATGGGGCATGGACCAACCATCCCAAAGGTCACGGCAACATCCCCCAAATATTCCCAGCAGTGCAGGTTAGATGGGGCTTGGAGCAACCTGGGCTAGTGAAAGGTTCCCTGCTCATGGCAGGGGGTGAAACAGGATGAGCCTTAAGGTTCCTTCAACCCAAACCATTCCACAATTCCCTGATTCCGCGAGATGCTGATCCACAGCTGAGCCCCATCCTGGGCTTTCTCCTCCTTCTGGCTCAGCTCTGTGAGCAGCGCAAGGGAAAGCAGGTGCAGGTGCTGATCCACATTCCGGTGGGAGCTGCAGTCCAGGGCCGTGCAGAAGAAATATCCCAACATATCCTTGAACACAGAGTCATCCTTCCTCCAAAATACTTAATTACAAACAGTTTGTTGCCCTTGCTCGCATTATCCTCCTGGGATGAGTTATGCAGCATCTCTCAATGAATAAGGAAATAAAAGGAAAAATAAATAAATCAGTGTTTTAACAGCAAAATCAAAGGACTCCATGAAAATCACTCGCCTTCCTCCAGACTTTGTTGTTTGCACAAGTTTGACCAGCAACAAATAACCACGTTCACACCAACGTTACTCCCTTAAAACCCTGGGGACAAGCACAGGGATCATTCCCACCGCATCCATCCTCTGGCTCCCGGTTCCTGGGGGATGCTCCCAGCCCTGCAGATCTCACATCCCTGCTAATTCCAGGTGTGGGCCCGGATTCCAGCTGCTCCCACTGAGAGCGTTGTCACAGAACTGTCACCCCCTGCCAGCCTGACCCTTTGCACTCTCCAACTAATTCCGGCGCCTTCCCGTTTCCCGCAGGATTCCAGCCGCACACTGACCCCTCCAGCCTTTTCCCGGCTCTTCCCTGTCAGGCTTGGAGTCAAGGAGGGAGAGGAGGAGTGAATTCTGCATATTCAGCGCTTGACCCTGCCTTTTCCCAGGCAGAAATTCCAACGGGACCTCTCTAGGAGGGATCCCGACAGCTCCCCTGGGCATTCCTTGCTATTGTGGCTCCTCTCCTCTACCCCAGGCGCTATGTGTTTGTAGTTACCAAATGCAAATCACATTTCCCACCCTCCTGGCTGGAGTTCTCACTCCACAAGATCCTTCCCGGTTTTTTTTTTTCTCTCACCAGCTCGTTTTGCAATGCTCGGCGGAGTTCGCAGCCCCTCCCGCTGTCACCTCCCTGTGATCTGGGATGCGCTGGGAGGTGGATGGAGGGAAGGCATTGAGGAAATCCTAATTTAGTACCTGCAGCCCTCCGGACACAGCAACTGCGGCTGTTTTGCAGCCTGGCCGCTGAAACTCCTTTTCCTGAGGAATGCCGGGCACCGACCCCTAATTGCATTTTAAAAGGAGAACTCGAGATAGCTTTTGGCCTTGGGCAGCTGCGGTTCTCCAGGCGCTCTGGGAAGGGAGACGGCAGCAGGCAGAGCCAGTCGATGGCACATTAACAGCTGATAACGAGGGTTAACTCACTCCTGGCACTCCCTGAGCTCGGGCTCAACTTCCAGCCCCTGCATCCTCTCCAGCCGCCTCCGACTCCTTCCCTGCTCGCACAGAAACCTGGAGCACATAAAGGGGAGGGAGTGTTTTACAAGAAAAGCTCATTAATTAATTCCGTGACCCAGCAGAGACCATTAAAAGTGATGGAATGGATATGGAAATGAGTAATCGTCCAGCTGGGCTCGGGCTGAGCGCGGCCAGCTCCAGTCAATGGGAACCAAAAATAAAGCGGAGCTGCTGGAGCCTCCAGGCACCGCTGGGAGCTGCAGGAATCCACCCGAGGATTCCCAACCCGTTTACCTGTCCTCCTGGCGCTGTGGAGTCTCTCCAGCACTTGTTTGGCCTCACCCTTTCTCTGCGAAGGCTGCACCAGCAGGAATCTGATCCCATCCAAGCGCTTGGCCAGATTCGGCGCTAAGGGAAATATGGGAGCCCCCATCCTGGCTTCCAGCCCCTTGCTGTTTACCCACACCCTTGGTTAGTCCAGCCCACATTCCCAAGAATCAGAAAACAGCCCTGCACTGCCGCAGTTTCCAGCACCAGCCCTGAATCCCAGGCAGCCAGTTCCCAGGCAGCTGGAGACCTGCGGAAGCAGGGGATAAAACAGGAGCTGAGGCTGGCAGGGATCTGTAATTAAAGGCAAATCTGGGCCAGTGAGAAGCAGAAAGCTGAAAGTGAGCTGGTCCTCAGACATGGGTAAGGAAAATATGGACATGGGGCTTTATGGACACAGGGCTCTCCTTACAGCCTCTTTCTTCAGGACCAGCTGGGAAGGGACATGGAGCTAAGATTGTCCTAGAAAACGAGGCACAGAGAGTTATAACATATTTATGACATATTTATTTAAAAACACACACCAGAATCCCACTTACAGGAAGTACAGAGACTAAGAGTTCTTTCTTGCTTCCCCAAGGCCCTGGAGTCGTGTCCCTTCTCCAGGCCAGAATTCCAACACACCTGGTCCTGAGGGGTGGGAGGAGTGAGCTGAAAACCTCAGTGGGCCAGGATGGACAGGAAGGACAAGCCATGAGAATTTCACATATTGAGTGGGCTCCCACCCCCGGCATGGGAACAGAATCTACAGTGATGCCGTGGCTGGGTTAACACATGGTCAGGTGTGGGTTTGCCAGGCTGCCCAGTTTTGGCAGCCCCCAGGACCTCTCCTGTCCCTGGTGTCTCTGCCATCAATGACAGCAGCACCATCTCCACGCAAATGGGATGCTGCAAAGGGCCCTGGACCAGTGTTTTCCCCCACCCCAAGGAGGAGCTCCCTGGATGAGCCCACAGCAGAATCCTGTTCCCAAAGGAGCTGCCCATGACCCCCTCACCCGAAGCAGCGTTCCGTCCCTGCAGCCTTCTCCCGGTGGATAACTCTACCCCCTCCCATCCATCATTCCTGCCTTTCAGGCCGCTGTCAGAATCCTCCTGCAAAGGGACAATGGAAGCCCAGGGTCCCCATTCCCCCCGGAGAAAGGGCCTGTGGAATGATCAATGGCTTCTCCCAGCTGGAGACAGAGGGCTGGCCACTGACCAGCTGCAGGAGGGCAGCTTTGTCCTGCCCTGAGGTCTGGGTTGCAAGGGACCGGAGGCTTCTCAAAGTCTCTCAGTCTAAAGTTTTCCATGAGAAACCAGGCTTCCTGCACAGCCTCCTCCTTGCTGGGGGTGTCCCTTGGGATGGGCTCCTGGTGTCCAGCCGTGCCTGGTGGGTGCCAGCACAAGTTCTCCTCCTCACTTGCAGACGTGTCTCTGCAGGCTGCGCCGGCAGCGCCTGCACACCACGGAGCAGCACCAGCGGTAGCGGCAGTGGCAGCGCTCCGTCACCTCCTCCGTGTAGGTGTTGTAGCCACGGCCACAGCACAGCAGGTCACAGCTGTCACTGCCCATGGAGCTCCTGTTGCACGGCCTGGGGAGAGATGTGGCACCTGGGGACCTGCACTCCCTGGTCCTGGCCTCTCCCAGAGCTGGTGTGCCCAGAGCAGGAAGAAGCAGGGTCATGGAATCGTGGAATGGTTGGGTTGGAAGGGACCTTAAATGTCACCCAGTGCCACCCCCTGCCACGGGCAGGGACACCTCCCACTATCCCAGGGTGCTCCAAGCCCCGTCCAGCCTGGCCTTGGGCACTTCCAGGGATGGGGCAGCCACAGCTTCTCTGGGAAATCCATTTGAGGGCCTCCCCACCTCAGAGGCAAGAATTCCTTCCCAGTATCCCATCTCACCCCTGCCCTCTGGGAAGCCATGCCATTCCCCCTCGTCCTTTCTCTCCATCCTTTGCCCCAAGTTTCTCTCCAGCTCTCCTGGAGCCCCTTTAGGCCCTGGAAGGGGCTCTGAGGTCTCCCTGGTGCCTTCTCCTCTCCCGGTGAACAGCCCCAGCTCTCCCAGCCTGGCTCCAGAGCAGAGGGGCTCCAGCCCTCGGAGCATCTCCATGGCCTCCTCTGGACTTGCTGAACAAGTCCTTGTCTGCCTTGTGTTGGGGGCCCCAGACCTGGATCCAGCGGTGCAGGTGGGGTCTCACAAGACAGGGATTTGGGGATTCAGGGATCTGTTGCAAGCTCACCCCAGCCCATCCACAGCAGCTTCCCAGGCCACACAAACCCAGCAGTACAGGCACTCCCGGAATCAGAGGCTGGGTTCTTCCTACCTGTCCTGTGTCCCCAGAGAGCCCAGCTGGGGATTTGGGGTGCAGTAGTCGGGAGAATTGATGAGATAAACCAGATCCATCTCTGTCACTGGCCTGGCATCCCCTTCCTTGGGGATCAGCTGCTTCCTGGGCCCCACGAGCCGGTGGGTCACCTTGAGGGCTGCCAGATACCTGGATTTGAGGTCAGAGGCGATTTCACCCAGCTCTGGCAGCCCTTTCCAGCAGGTCTTCACTGAGCAGGAACCTGAAACCCCGTGGCATTTACACCTGGTATCCAGGGAGTCCCTGAGCACCTGCAGAGCACAGGGGAACAGGGGAGTTTGCTCTCTCAAACCCCACGGATTGACTCCCAAGGGTATCCATGGGAAGTTTCAGGGGATGGAAGAGCTCAGACCTGAATATAAGGGGGCAATCAGGGGCTCAGCCCTGCTTCACTCCCTTCTGATAAAAACCTCATCCTTGGGGAACTTCCATGGGTGCTGGCAGCAGGGCTGGGGGCTTCCCAAGCCTTACCTGGGGAACAGGAGCGGATGGAAGCACCAAGACCAGATGGGCTGGGAAGCCCAGCTGGAGAGGGGCAGGATGAACTCTGTTTCCAGTGAGAAGGGTGGAAAGAAGCACTGGGAGTACTGGTGTGAAGTGTCAGATAACCGGGAATACTGGGGTGAAGTGTCAGAGTATCTGGAGCTGGCTGTGGAAAGGGTGTGGGATGTCTGGGGGTGGGCAGCAGTGGGGGGAAGGTGTCTGCTAACACACTTTTTAACCCTTTAGTTGCCTCCTGATGTTCAGGACATCCCCAAAAACCTGGCTGGAGTCTGCTGCCTTAAATCAGGGACCCCTGCCCCTGCTGTGAGGGGGGCTGGGCTCCATCTGTCCCAGGGGGCTCGGACCCACTGTGTCACCCCTGGGCAGTCCTGGGGGGCTCCATACCCCACATCCCAGACTGCAGCAGCCCCAGGGGGCTCGGACTCACTGTGTGACCCACTGAAGAGTCCTGGGGGGCTCAGCCCCACTGTGTGACCCGCTGCAGAGTCCCTGGAGGCTCGTGCACCCCATCCCAGACTGCAGCAGCCCTGGTGGGCTCCAAATCCCCCATCCCAAACCGCAGAGCCCCGGGGGTCCCGCACCCACCGCCCGTCCCACAGCTCCGTTGTGCCGGTTCACGGCCCTGAGCCCGGGCGTGCCCCCGGTGCCGGCTCTGGCGGAGCCGTCGGTGAAGGCGGCTCCGAGCTGGAGGCCGTGGCTCAGGTTGTCCCCGCAGCCGCCCCAGCGGGAGCCGGGCGCGGGGGGCTCGGAGGGGCCGGGGCCGCAGGAGCACAGCGGGAGCTCTCCGGAGGCGCAGGAGCGGGCGATGCCCTGGGCCACGGCCGCCGCTGCCAGGGCGTGCACGAAGGCGGCTTCCCGTGTTCCTGCGGAGAAAACAGGAATATTGCCTTCCTCCCCGCCCAGCCGGACTCTTCTCTCACCCATCTCGCAGTGCAAGGAGTTTCTTTATTTCATCTTGCAGCTGGATAAACCCGAGGCCTCTCAATTTTTACGTTTTAACCCGTGGCCCCCTGTATTGCACTGCCCGTACCCAGCCTGTATCCCCACCGCTTCCCCCGCTGTTTCTGGAGCCTCTGGCAGCTGTTTGAAATGGAAGTTACCGTCTGTCACCTCCCCCAGATGGAAGCTGCACAGGTTTAACACTACGTAAAGGCAGGATATTTACTCCAAAATAGAAATCCAAGGCAGAAGCGACCCTGGACCGCGCCGCCAGCCCGGGATGCTCCCGGGGCAGAGCGGGAGCGGGAACCCGGCGGGAGGAGCATCCCTTACCTGTGAGCAGGTCGGGGCCGAAGCTGGGGGCACGCTGGATGGAGGAGCAGTTCCACCGCATGTCCGCAAAGCTCTGCTGGCACAGGGCCTGCGTCCGGCGGGCAGCCCGGACGATGCTGGGCATCACCTCCAGGTGCCGGCGGCACAGCTGCAGCTGCTCCGGCACCAGCAGCCGGCAGTGCTGGCTCTCGTTCCAGGCCACCCCGCTGCCCGCCAGCCCGCTGTGGGGAGAGGTGGGGGTCACCGGGGGGCCACAGCGCCCCTAGGGACCCGGGGGCAGCCCCAAGGAAGGGGAGATCCCTACTCACAGCCACTGGAGGGCTGCGGAGAGGCCCAGGTGGCACAGCAGCGCGGTGGCAGCCGCGGCAGGGCGGCCCATGGCCGGGAATGGGGCTGGGATGGGGACTGGGATGGGGCTGGGAGCAGGGCCGGGCCTGCTCGGCCCCATCACCCCTTTTATAGCAGCGGGGGTGGCGGGTCCTGCCCCCCGGGGAGGGGAACAAAGGCGGTTTCGGTGCCATTCACAGGGTTAGGGACAAGGAGGGGCTGGAGGGGGGTCCAGCTGTCATTAGCAGTGACCGTCCCCAGACAGCACCTGGGAGGGGGTTGAGGGATGAGCACTGCAGGATGTTCCCCCCAGAACTGACGTTGTCCCCAAGTGCCACATCCACACAGATCTTAAATCCCTGCAAGGATGTGACTCCACCACTGCCCTGGGCATGAGGAATTTTCCCTAATATCCAACTAAACCTCCCCTGACACAGCTCAAGGCTGTGTCCTCCTGTCCTGTCCCTTGTTCCCTGGGAGCAGATCCTGACCCCCTGGCTGCACCCTCCTTTAGGGTCAGCACAGGCATTTCTATCTTGTTTTCTTATTTTCTTTATAAAAAGCTTTAAAAAGCACATTTTCCTTGACCCAGAGGAGCACACATCCCTGAGCTGGCACAGGCACCAGCCCTGAAGTGCTGGCAGGAGTTGCCCAGGGTGCCAGGGCCAGGGCTGGTATGTGCCTGTCACAAGGTGCATTTCTCGGGATCTCTCCCTCCTACAATTACAAAACCAAAAGTGCTTCCTGGAGCCTGTGAGGAACCAGGTAGGCTGGGGTTTTCCCAGAGTGGGAGGTGACATTTGACACAAGCCCAGCTGACCCAGGTTTTGGAAAGGGTCACAGGTTGAAACCCACTTTTAAGGCTTTCACTTTCTCCCTGGCTGTGCTACTTCCCCTCTCTCTGGAAGGTGCTTTTCCTTGACAGAACCCAACTGGGGGTTGGTTGTCACCCATCACTCCGTGACCTCTCACCTTGGCAGGACATGCTTGGATGGTTGATCATTGTCCCCTCGTGACCTTCCTTTGACTTGGGATCGTGTGCACTAAAACCAGGGCACAGGGCTTGAGTCACTGTCCTTCCCAAACTATTCCCTTGGGATGCAAAGGCCATGGCTCATTGTGCTGGAGCAGTGGCCCTTGAGGAAGGGTCCTAGGTCACTCCCAAACCCTGAGCAGTTACAAGGGGATTGGTTAAAGGGTAAAGAGAAAAGGAGGAACACAGGGATAACCCAAGTCTATATTCCCTAAACACCAAACCTTGTGTTTTGGGGTCTGTCCTTTGTGGCTTCCAGGTAAACTCCTCCTCAGGGTGTGGATGAGGTCTTGTTTTGGGATCTGGAGGATCTCCAGGGGATTGCCAGGACAGCACTGGGATTGGATGGCAGCTGGGAAGGTACCTGAGTTCCCAGGGGGTTCAGAAGCCGTGAGAACAGTCAGGAAAAGCTGCTGCAGAGCAGGAATGCAGACAGGAGCCACTCCAGGATGGGCTGGCAGGAGGGAATTCCCTTCACAGGTGATGGGAGCGGGGATCAGCACCAGGAAAAGGGGGCTTAGTCCTACCCCATGCCTTCCTTTGGGATGGGAGTTCACCCTGGGAACTGGGCAGGGGGAGCAGTGCCGGCACAGGGAGCTGTGCACCCGTGTCACAGGCTGCCACCTCCCACCGGAGGTATTTTTACCAATCCCTCTTCTCAGGAAAATTTTGCAATGACCAAGCAGTAGGAAAAGCACAAACCCTTCCTTTTAAAGCAAAGCCAGCCCTCCTTTGAACGTCAATTCCTCTTTTTAGCTCAATCCTTGGAACAACCCGGGGGTGAGTGCTAAAAATACCCCTTCCTTCTTCCCCCGGGCTGGGCTGGCTCTGTGGGAAGGAGGGAGGCAGGAGGGGATTGCCGGCCCAGGAGAAGCTTCCCTTCCCCAGCTGGGGCTTCACTGGCAGCGGGGATACCAAAGGAGCCGAGAGAACATTGGGAAAGGTCCCCCCCACCTGCCTGGTGCCGGCCACCCCGGGGACACAGGGAAGGGACAGCTCCAGGAGGGGCTCAAGGGGCAGAGCTCATGCTGGGTCGGGGCTCCTGGGCTGAGGCTTTAATGGAGAAACAGTAGAGAGCTGTCCTGGATGGCCAAAGGTTGGTGTCCCTCACTCCTGGGACTCGGACAGGGGCCAAAGCAAACACCGGTGAGTGGTTTGTGACCGTGTGAGCACGTGGGGTCCCCACACACTGTCCCAGCTCCCCACGGCCTGTGGCTCCCAGGCTCAGGAGGGGCAGCTCCAGGGACATTTCAGGAGTTCCACTGCCATCAAAATGTCCCCTTGGAACCTGGTGACCTCGGTTCCCCACCCCACCCTCACCTACCGACTGACCCCGAGGAGCCACATCCCTTTGCATGGAGGCTGTGCCACTGCGGCGACAGTGACGCAGGGGGTGGTGGCACGTGGTCATGTGGCACTGACGTCCCAGCTCCTGCCACGCTCCAGGGGCTGGGGATGAGATTCCTGCTGCTGGTGGACACTGGGAACATCCCATCCCCTCTGGAGCCTGGGGACAGCGGGATGGTCACCCTGGGTGGCAGGAGCCCTTCCTGCCACGGAGCTCTGCTTTCCCTCAGCGAAACTGTCCCCTTCCTCTTTCCAGAGCAGAGCATGGGACGGGTACCGGGAACAGGCTGGGGGTGGCAGGGACCTGGTCCTGCAGAGCCACCTCCCAGTGTCGCCTGTCCCCAAAGCGACTCAGAGTCCCAAACCTGGCAGCAGGGCCGGCGGGTCTGCACCTGCTGTGAGGATACAACACGAGGTGACGCTTCACTGTGACAGAGCTGCCCGTGCCCACGGCTGTGTCCCTGTGCCCACGGCTGTGTCCCTGTGCCCACAGCAGTGTCCCCGTGCAGGCAGCCCAGGCACAGCTGGCAGGGAGGACCCAGCTGCAGAACATGTGGCAGCATCTGTTCCCCGTCCCCAGCCCGGGGAGGTGACACTGAAGGGCTCTGCAAGGCAGGGGGCACCCGGGGGGACACGATCCCCATCTGCCACAGCCCGAGGCATCTTGGGATGGAGGTGCCAGCCCAGCCAGAGCCCCCAGAGAGGAGGAAAAGTGTCATGAACGACATGCCCGGCCTCGCCCCCGGGCTGGGAAGAGCTGCCAGGGGAGCCGTGCCAGTCACGGAGCCGCTGTGGCAGGGAGGGATAATGGGAAGCAGCCCTGCGGATGGGAGGGACACAGGGTGGTGTCCTGGAGGTGCCACCAGCCTCTTGTCCCGTCCCCAAGCCACAGAGAAAGCGCCACATTCACCAGGAGCACATCCCAGGCAGCCAGAACATGGCACGAGGATGGGCCTTGATGAGATCCAAAGATGAAGTGCCCCGGCGCTGCAGCGATATCAGGGAAAACGAAATAAATGGTACCTCCAGCAGCCCTCTGGAAGGGGATGTACTTCCAGCTGGGTGAAAGGATGCCTTATCTTCCTTATCAGGACTGGGGAGATTTAGGTTAATTGAGGCTCTGTCTGAACACAGAGGAGGAGGAACTCTCTCCTCACTCTGCCCGGCCGGGGGGGCCTGAGGAGAGAGATCTGCCGGGCACTTGCCAGGATATCCTTCAGCTCCTGCAGCAGATGAAGCTCTGGATCATGTCCAGGGAAAGAAAGGAAGGAAGAAGAAAAAGGGGAAAAGAAGAACTGCTGTAATTGAAGTGAGTTGAGGGAAGGTAATTTCCACCCGGGTTAGTGAAACAGCTCGGTGGAAATTTTTGATAAAAATCTATTCTTCTTTGAAAATGCAGACACACGGAAATGTGAAGGCTTTGCTCTGGAAAGAATGAGTTTTGCTGGATTTCTCAACCAGTTCTCTAGAAAATTTGTCAATGGTCACAACATTTTAATCACTGCTGCTTTTTTTGTCAGACCAAAATTTACACTCCCGCCGCCCTCCAGCCTGACATGAAAATGCAACATTTCTGGCACCGCCGTTTTATTTGTTCAAAATTTAATATTCTACAGATCTTCTGCCCTCCTTTTGGATCAAGAAAATGCTGGAGATGCCAAGACACGCCTGGGATAGGGAAACCATTTCGCCTAAAGCACGGGAAGCTCCGGATGAGGAGCAGTGCAGAACTCAGGACAGACCCCGGGTTTCTCTTGGCCTCGTGCTGGTCCTGGGGACACAAATGCGGTTTGGTGCCACCTCGCTGTCCCCTGAGCCAGCACAGGCTCACCCCATGCCCTGCTCCAGGCAAAGCTGTTCCTGGGGCTGGGAGAAGGGGACATTGTCCTCGGATTCAATTCTTGTCAAATCCATGCAACCATAACCTGGAATCCCATCTTGCTTTGAGCTGGGAAAGCACATGGACATCAGTAATGGTGATAACCCAGCACCGTTGCCCTGGCTCATTTTCCACACCTTCACAGCCCCTCCTTGGCCTGGGAAGTTCTGTCTCTTCCCCCCTTACCCTGGGCTTTACACAATCCTTAGGGTTGGAAAAATCCTCTAAGATCAAGTCCAGTTATTTGGGAGCCTTTTCTGTGGGGTAAAACCAGCCCCAGGATTCTCCCCCCCTATTTTTAGTACATTTTTCAGCAGATGCTTCAATCCCCAGAGAAACCTCAGGATCGGCAGCCACTGTCCCCAAGTGCCACTGCCCCGAAGGGGTCAACCCCTGCCAGCTGCTGCTCCGCGGGGACACGACACTGGATAAACAGGGCTGGGGACACTCAGGATGCCCGAGGCAGCGCCTGGCACCGAGTGCCGGCAGCACATGGTGTCCCTGAGCACCCGGTGGTACGTGGTGTCCCCGCCCGTCCCCAGCGTCCCCGCCCGTCCCCAGCTCCGAGCACAACGCGAGGAAGATGCGGGTGGGAGCGGCAGCACAAAGGGCAGGACATCTCCCGGGGACACGAGTGGGAAGCACAGCCTGGAAAGGGGTTAAACGAGGAGCAGAGGCCACAGAAATGCACCAGAAACACCCAGGGGAGGCACTTTGGGCCCCCAAGTGTCCCTGCAATGTCACCGAGCGCTGGGGCAGGAGGCCGGCACGGCACCAGGGATGTGCTGGGCTCACCCACCTGCTGTCCCGGCACACGGTGGGCGCTGGAAAAGCCAATCCCTGCCCCAGGGACAGGTTGAACTCACCCGTGGCACTGGGAAAGCAGGTCCCTGCCCCAGGGAGCTCAGGTGCCACCCGAGGACAGGGGACACTGCGGGGGAGAAGCCCCAGGTGGGCGCAGCAGCTCCCGGGATGCTCCATGCCCGGAGCCCAGCTGGCTGCGGCTCCCCAGGGATGTCAGCTGGGGACGGAGCCGGGAAGCACCGGGATGGGAGAGCACGAGGGTTGTGCTGGCTGTGGCACCGGGACTTGTGTGACCCGAGAGGGACACGGGAACAGCAGCTCCAAGGGGAAGGGGGTGTGTGGGAGCGGGAGACCCAGCAAAGAGCAGCCCTGGGGTGGGGGCTGGGTTTCCTCCTGTCCCCAAGGTCCTGCAGGGTGGTGACAGAGTGACAGGCTCCCCTGCCATAGCCACTCGCTGTGACAGGGCACAGAGCTCTGGATCAGACGGAAACCGAGGCAGGGGTGGGAACATGGGGGCCATCAAAGTCACCAGGGGTCCTGGAGCTGGAGGCCCAGCAAAGGACAGGAAGCTGAAGCCCTGATATAGTTTACACCAAAAATGCCCTTTTTGCTTCCCAGTAAAACCATTATGAGTTTGAAAGAAAAAAAAAAGGAAGAAAATGAAGTAATTGGGATTTTAAGTAACTTCCAAACCCTTTTGTTCCCACAGCTCCAACCCACCAGGTGTGTGGAGGTGACTGGGCCCAGCTGGGGACTTCCGAGGTGGAACCAAATGGATGTGAAACGTTGAAGGTTTCACTGCAGCCTTGGTTTTATCCTTCCTGGAGCTGGCCCAGCCCTTCAGGTGCTCCCACTCTGCCCTGGGAAGCTGGACAGGTCACTCAAGTAACCACCACACAGTGACAATCCCACTCAACACCTCCTCCTCCTGCTGCCTTCCCGAGCTGGGCTCTGAGCCCCTGGATCATCCCTGGCTTTGGGGGGTGCTCAGAGGGTGCCAAATCCATCCAGCACCATGCCTTGGGCAGCACTTAGCCCGTGCTGGGGCCAGCTGCCTCTGCCACTGTCAGCTCGGGGGTCCTGGCACTGAGGGTGAGACATCTAGTGCTGGCCAGGGACAGCACAGACTCCCACTTCTGCCAGTGGGTGAGGACAGGGCGGAATTCCTCCCAGCATCCGCAGCAGGGAAAGGCAGCAGAGAGGTGGGCAGGGTCCCACAGAACCCCCCTCCCCTCCCCTGCAAGCCACCACCAAGCACCATTCCCATTCCCAAGCTGCTTCTTCCTGGATGAGGGGATGCTTCAGGAGCAGCAGCAGGGAGGTAGCAGAACTATGAAACCTTCCTAAAGGGGCTGCTGGGCAAGCTGGGAAACAGCCAGGTGGCCCCAGTGGAGACAATTCCCATCCAGCTGAGCGTGATGTGGAGGAAGGGGGGTGATCAATGCAGCCAGCCCAGGGCTTGGTTTCTTGTTCCGAGTGAGGGGAATGTGTGACGGCACCCCAAATCCCATGTTTAATTCCTGGCAGGAATTAACCCTTCACCTTCTGGAGAAGGGGAGGTGGCTCAGAGCCCAGCCCCCCCACGCTCCCGCCACTGGGTTCACAAATCACGCAGATACCAGTGAGACCTAAACCACAATAATATTATTAATATTAATATTATTAATAATAATTAGAGTTCTGACCGATGGCTGCAGCGCTGGGCTACACTTTGGTGATGCTGTCAGGTGGCCTCTCCTCGGCTGGCCCCTCTCCCTTGGGATGGGGCTGGGAGACTCCCACCCTGTTGCTCCCGAGTCCTGCACGGCCCGGAGCCTTCCTCCCTTTCCTCAGGAGGCAGAAAGCCCAGGCACCGAGGAGGGAAAGGCCCATCAGGGCCACGAGCAGAACCAGGGAGGCAGCGCCCTTGGGCTGGGGACAGATCCACTGGGGAGTGCCGGTGATCCTGACCGAGATATTCCGGCCGTGCTCCTGGAAGGCACAACGGGCTTGGGGCAGGTCCGGCACGGCCACGCCGGCCGCACGTAGCATGTCCAGCCAGCCCAGCGAGCAGCAGCTCCAGGGGTTCCCGGCCACGGACACAGCCCTCAGGCTGTGGGACCAGCTCCCGAGCTTTCCCAAGGTCTGCAGGTTGTTATCCCGAATGTCCAGGCTCTCCAGCGGGCAGCAGGAAAGCCCCGAGGGCAGCAGGCTCAGGTGGTTGCCCGACAGGTCCAGCACTCGGAGCGTGCCCAGGCAGGGCAGCGCTGCCTGGCTCTCGTCCATCTGGTTGTCTCTCAGGGAGAGCTCCTGCAGGGACAGCTCCAACCCCCCCAGCGCTGCCGTGGGCATGGACAAGTCCCTGTTTCCCGACAGGTCCAGGGAGTGCAGCGGGGTCCGGTTGAAGGCGTAGGGCTGCAGCCTGGAGATGTTGTTCTTGGACAGGCTCAGGTGCTTCAAGCGAGGCACGTTGTAGAAGGGGGTGCAGGTGTCTCCGGGGGCTGACGTGTGAGAATCCCCTCCCAAATCCCTTCCCTGGTCACTCCTCTGGCTCTCACAAGGCTGAAGGCTGTTGGAGCCCAGATCCATGGATTCCAGGTGAGGCAGGGAATCAAAGAACCAGCGTGGCAGCACACGGAGGGCATTGCTGTGGAGGTCCAGAGAGCGCACAGACAGCTCCGTGCTGTTGGAGACAGACTCCCTGGCCACATCCTGGAGACAGTTCCTTGCCAGGCTGAGGCTGTGCAGGGAGCCCAGGCTGTGGAAGAAGGAAAATGGGAAGAGCTCCAGGCAGTTATTGCTGAGATCCAGGTCGGTCACGTGTGTCAGAGCAACCGCGGGACGCACGGTCCTGTTGAACCTCTGCATCTCCTTGTAGAGCAGGATGAAGTCCCTGGGATAGGATGAGCCTGGGAGGAGGGAAGAAATGAGATTGCTGGAGAGGTTTAAGTGTGTGAGATCATGGGCTTTGGGGAGCTCTGGAAACGAGAAGAGTCTGTTATGGCTCAAGTCGAGCACTCGGAGCAGGTAGGGCTCCGCTCCCTCCTCGTAGGAGAACAGCTCCAGGGCATTGTGGCTGAGGTTTAAAACTCGCAGCTGCGTGAGGCTGAAGCCAGAGATACAGTGCAGGGAATTCAAAGCCAAGTTCAGCACCTCCAGCTCTTCCAGAGGCTCGAAAGCTCCCTCCTGGATCTCCATGATGTAGTTGTCGCTGAGGTCGAGCTGGCGCAGCCGCGGCGAGCTCCGGAAGGTCCCTGCCAGCAGCTTGGTCATCGTGTTCCCAGAGAGATCCAGCACCCTCAGGCTGGTGAGGTTGCTGATGTACCAGCTGGCCATGTGGCTCTCCAGGTTATTCACAGACAGGTCCAGGACCTCTATATTCCTGAGCAGATGGAAAGCTTCCCCGTTAGCCAAGTAATTCCGGTCCAGGTGGTTGGATCCCAGGAGGAGCGAGCGCAGCCGAGGCAGCTGAGCCAGGGCGGTGGCTGACACGGCTTCCAGCTGGTTGAAGCACACATCCAGGTACTCCAGCTGCCCAAATCCTGGCATGTTGCTGCCTGACAGGTTTTGGATTAAGTTGTTGGAGAGTTCAAGGTACTTAATTCCTTGACCAAGCTCCTTGGGAAACTTCCGCAGGCCAACTCCTTTGCAAGACACCTTCGTGGGGCTCTGTGGAGAGACAGGAGAGGTGGGAATGAGGGGGGGCTACAAACCACAGCTCCAGGTGAGCCAGCTGCTGTCCAAGATGGGCATGAGAAGTGGGAATGAGCACTGCTCCCCCTTCCCAAGCCCAGCTGGTCCAGAGCATCCCTGTTTAGGCAGAGCAAGGGTGCTGTGTAGGCTCCACCTTTCCTCTTGCTCTGGTTTCCTCTGGAGCTGGGAACCTGGATGGGGAGCAGCTGATTTCTTTCTGGGGCGACAGAAACCTGCTGTTCCCCATCCAGGCTCCCAACTGCCTCACCAACATCCACTGGAACCCCCGCACTCCATCCTCTGAGCACCTCAGGCATGGCAGGGATGTGGGAGCAGCTGGATGCTGGGGACCACCTCACAGGACACCGGCTCGAAGGCAGGAAAACAGAGGAAAAGCTGGGAAAGTTAAAGAGATGGAGGCTGGAGGGAGGCGAAAGCCACAGGGAGGAGATCCAGAGGGATGCTGGCAGCCCCAGCCGCACTGCTGGAGCCATCCCAGCCCAGGTGCTCCTTGGAAAACAGCCTTACCTGCTGGCACAGTGCGGGGCTGGGCCTCGTCTCAGGGCTAGCCAGGGCTCTGAGGATGGCCGGGAGCAGCCAGAGCAGGAAACATCCCCGAGCAGCCCAGAGCATGTTGGGCTGCGGGCGCCGCCAGCCCCGTCCCGCTCCTGCGGCGTCGCTGGCAGGCTGGGCAGGAGCCAGGCTCTGTATAAATAGACTCCAGGATGGGATGGGGGAAGGAGATAAGGCATGTGGGTGTTCGTAGCTACGGAAGTGGGAAAAGAAAGACATCAGCTCGCAGAGGGGGAAAAAACGGCACAAAGCCACAGGGAAGGGAAAGAGAAACGGCGGGATGGAGGAGCGGGAGGAGGGAGCTCAGGTGACCGGCTGGCCCCGCCGGGACATCAAACGCCAGGAGGCAGAGGTGGCACGTGGGAAAGCTGAGAGGGTTTGGGGGAGTTTCCCTGTGCCAGGGACAGGCTGTGCCAGCTCCCGGGACACCAGGGGCAGCTGGCGAGGGCTCTGCAGCCATCCTGAGCCAGGGACAGCTCCTGGCTGTGGGATCACCTGACTGTCACACCCGGGCGGTGACATTCCCTCCCCATCCCAGCACAGCCCAGCCGAGGGGATTCTCTGCCTCTCTCGGGAAACAACAGCTTCTCAGGACTCACTGCCCCTTCCCAGCGGGATGTGCNACACAAGGATGTGCAGAGCTGGAATCCCCCTCCTCCTCCTCCTCCTCCTCCTCCTCCTCCTCTCCCTCTCCAAGGGTCTGCGGTGTGCAAGCGCCGGGCTCCTCGCTGGTCACACCCCGTGTCCCCAGCTGGGCTGCCGGGTCACCTCCTGGCCCAGAGCAGGAACCAGAAGGGAACTGTCCCTGCGGCAGCTCCAGGTGGGATCTGTGCACCCGGAGCTGTGCCCCACCCACAGGGGATTTTTTTTGTGGTGGCATCTCCGTATCCTTGTGCCACCTAGTGCTGACACACTCCTTGGGGACACGCCCCTCGTGCTTCACGGGGCACTCTCCAAAATGCACAATTTGGGTTTTTTTGGCTCAGTGTGGCCAATTCCATGGGATGGGGCGACTCAGGCTGCTGAAGAGTTGTCCAAGGATGTGAAGTTTCAGCCATGGAGCTCGTGCTCTAATCCTGGAGGTGACCGGCAGGAGATAATAATTTATAGACATAAAATAAATAAATAAATATGGATTATTTATATATATACACACACAGTTACATGTCTGGAATGTTACCCCTCACCCTCTGACAGCTGGCGTGGTGGGGGACACTTTGTCACCTCGGGATGTGGCTCAGCCTCGAGCTGGCCTGGCGTCCCCAGCATCCGGGGCAGGCGGGACAGCGGTGACAGGCCAGGGACAGCGTTTTGGGCTGATGCCCTGCGGTGCCGGGGCTGCAGCTGTGAGCAGACAGCACATCTGTGCAGATGTGAGCTCCTGCCAGGGAAACACCGACCTCTGGATGACCCCCCGGCCCTCCCGAAAGCGGAACCGGCCCCGGGCGCGCTCCAGGCCCAGCACGTCCAGCCCTGCCATGCCCGGGGAACCCTGGCCTGTCCCCCTGCACCCCAACTGCTGGGCATGGCTCTGTGCGGTGACACAGCCCCTGTCAGCAGCTGAAAAGTCCCTGATTTGGATCAGGGACTTCTGCAGAGAATCCCTGGGCATTTGCATCCCAAGGCTGTGAACTTCCTTCGTGGGAGCACTGGGCGTGGATCGGACCTGGCAAACACCGAGAGGCTTTTCTTGGATCATGATAAAGGCAGAGTGAACCACACGGCCTGAACAGGGGGAGATCTGCTGTGAAACCAGCTATCCTGTGCTTCTTGGCCTTCCTGCCCTCCACGCTGGCTCCAGCAGCATCTGTTGGAGAGATTCCTTGTTCCCCCCGAGGCTTTTGCAGGAGAGGTCTCCAAAGGATGCGAGGAAGGAGCAGCAGGACTGAGGTGTGGAGGGAGCGGGGACAGAACCACCTGCCCAGGTCACATCCATACCATGGGTGATGGGCTCCAGCCTGGGTGTTCGGGAGCAGAAGGATACCTGGTTATCCAAGTCCATGGGATCTGCCCTTCCTTCCGTGCATTCCCAGGGCATTGGGAAGGTGACTCCTGAGTCTGTCCCTGATGCGGGGACGGTGCCTCTCCCACCCCTGAAGGATGGAGCTGTCCCCTCGCAAAGCACAGCCAATGCTTTGCTGTGGCCTTACAGACCTTCCAGGGGAGCTCCTGGTGTGGCTGGGGAAGGACATCCCACCGAGAACACCAAAGAGCAGGAAAAGGCTGTTATTTGCCAAGGCCACCTGCAGCCAGCTTTTCTCTGCTCTCCAGCTCCAATTCCACGTCTCCAACTCGCACTTTGGTTCGTGTGAGCACCAGAAAAAGCCTGGTAACACATTCCACCAAGGAACTGCTCCCTCCTGCCCTCCTCCTGCATCCCAAGCACGCACCAGAGGGAACTTCCATGCAGAAATTGCTCTTTCCTGCTCTCCTCCAACACCCCGAGCACACACCAGAGGGGACAGCAACACTCCGGCCTTTTACAGAGCAAAGGGATTCTCCCTCTGCCTCCCCCTGCCCGCAGCCATGGAGCACATCCCAGATCCTGCCAGTGGGGGACAAGGAATGCATACTCCATCCCAGGCTCTCCCAACCCCCTGTTACTTGTGGCTGCCCCCAGCCTTGCTGCTCAGGCTTGTTCTAAAGCAATCCTGTTAACGATTTGCTTCATGTTCTCACTGTACACAGTTGTCCCGCTTCATTCTTGTCACAGGAACATGTCCCTCTTAATCCATTTGAAAGGAAAGAAAACCACAGAGCCCAGTGAAGAGCCCCCAAGGCTCTTGCCCGTCCCACATGTTGAGGCTGAAGGGAGGAGAAGCCACTAAAAAGCCAGAGCAGCCCATTTGTCACGCAGTTGTTTCCCGAAGCGCACGGCTCCTGTGAATAGCGAGGCCGCGGCCAACGCCGCTGCCCCGAGGAATTTTTGTCTCCCAATAACTGCAACACTTGGCAAGGGACATCACTCGCTAGGGATGGAGCCAGGAATGCTCCAGGCACGGCGGACCCTCCGTGGCCACAGCACAGCGCTGGGACACGTCCCTCCCACACCCTGCAGGTGACCATGAGCCACCTCTGCATGGAGCCATCACCGAGATCATGGAATCACAGGACTGCGCTGGGAGGGATCTTATGGATCAAACAGTTCCAGCCCCTGCCATGGGCATGGACACCTCCCACTATCCCAGGCTGCTCCAGGCCCCATCCAACCCTGCCCTCTGGCAGTGGGGAGCCATTTCCCCTTGTCCTGCCCCTCCAGGCCCTTGTCCAAAGTCCCTTTCCAGCTCTCCTGCAGCCCCTTTAGGCACTGAGGTCCCCAAAACTTTCCCTGCTCCAGGCTGAAGATGTCACTTTGGGACTTGTCCTGTTTCTACACAGGCTGCAACTTCACTGCCCTCCTGAAAGCACAATCAGGCTCTGCAAAGAAACACAGCGAAACAAAACCCAGTCAAGCTGAGCAAGTGTGAGCCAAGGGCTGACACAACGGAGCAATTTGTGCCTCTGCCTCAGCTCCAGAGCATCTTATGGCTTTAGGTCTCCCCAGCTGAGGGGAGGTAACGGGACAGAGTTGCTCAAGAAGCCAAAAGAAACAATAGTGTCCCAGCTCCTCTATTAGTCACCAGAAATCGAGTTATGACTAGACTCAGCAGGGCTCAGAGAAAAGAAAAAGTGGTGACTTCATGCTGGACCAGATTTTAAAATCCCATTTTTTTTCCTTTGCTAAAGTCTCCATCACCACTTATTTTAGGTAGGAGAGTGCCAAAAGGAAAGGGGTGGGGGAAGGAAGGCTAAAAACCACATCCAAAAGCAGGACAGTTGCTATTAAAACAGAAAAAAAAATTTCCTGTTTGAATATTTTATTCTTAAACATAACAAACTTCCTCCGAGTGTTGTCACAAGTACTTGTGGCTGCTCTACGTGGCTCGGTGAAGCCTGTAGAAATGTGTTCTGGTTTGCAAAATATTAATTAAAAAGAACAAAACAAANAAAAAACCAAAACCAAAATACCCCCAACCCAACTCAACTTGCTGTAACAGCAGCAGTACTTGAAGGTAGCCCCCGCTGGGGCAAGGTTACCTCTGGGGTAAGGGCAGGAGCTGAAAGGAACAGAGGCCTGGACCCGGGAATCGGCGTTTTCTTTGGGATTTGGTGGTTTCTGGAATGTGGAGGCAGTTTCCTATCTGCTAAGCCTGCTCTAGTTATTCCTCTTCCTCTCGCACTACCTGCTTTTGCTTCCAAGCTCTAGGCCGAGGCACTTTTCCTCCTCCTCCTGAGGATGAATGTAAACACCACTGACCCTGTCTCGCCCACCTCCCCTCGCCCCCGGCCCTTCCAGCTCCCCCTGGGAAGGCAGGAAGCCAGAACCCCTTCCTGGCTGTCGTTAGCGTGCACAAGCAGGAGCCTGGCTGGGATTTTGGGACAGGAGTCCGTGTCCTCCCACTCCCACCTGGGACGCTCTTGCCAGTGCAACATCCGAGCAGAGCCCCCAGCTCTCCCACCAAGCCTCGTGTGAAGGTCACAGAGCAGAGTATCAGTGCAGTAATACTTGAAATACTGAGACAAGGCACACCCAGCAGCCTTTCCTCCTCACAACGCTCTCCCCACCAGCTTTTCGGTTTGATCCGAGTCTCCCCGCGAGTCACAGAGCGACAGTTGTGCTTCCTGCATTCACATATAGGAATAAATAGCTCTGGATCAGTTTCCTTTATGGCCGGATTACAGAACCCCTGAAATACTGATACGCTTTATGAACAGCAGCACTGTGCAGTTCCGTGGGTATCCTTGGCCACGCCAAGTTCCTCTCTAGGATGCCGGCGCATCTCCCAGGCGGATGGCCCCAAAGAAAGTCGTGTGCTTGCTCATGTTGATGGAGATGTCAGCGTGCACCATCTTCACGGCGATCTTCTGCCTGGCTTTGAGCAGGCACACCCCGGCCGTGTAGCAGGTGTTGAAGTTGGTCTTGCCGGTCTCGATGCTCCGAGTGCATTGCAGAAAGGGCTTCTCGTCCACCACCACCTCGTAGCTGGCGAAATCCGTGAAGTTGATGTAGTAGACCTGATGTGGAGCAGGGAGAAGAAAGGTGTCAGGGAGGGGATTGGGGTGTGGGGAGCAAGTGCAGCGTCCTGGGGGTGTGTGCAGCCCCTCCCGGCCCCAACACCTGCGCTCATGGGTGACTTGTGCGAGGCAGGAAGAGCCCCGAGTGCACCAGGAACCTCTTTTATTCCGCCTCAGACTGACCCAAGCATGCAAAACCCCCTGAATCCATGTGCCTAAGGCTGCACTACCATCCTGCTGATTCCAGGGAAGGGACACACCTGCACAGAGCCACGCAGGGCCCCGTGTGCCACAGCAGCTTCTCATCCCACACACAGACAGACACATTCCACTGAAGGCCTCTTGCACTTACCTGGCCAGTCCTGCTTCCTGGTGCCAGGAGCCTCCTTTAGTGGTGACATCAGAACTGCCCTAAGGTGCACTGGGAGCTGCCTCCTGCGTAACTGGACTCGGTGCTTGCACAGGCACGAGCTACTACAGGGAAAAGGCTCTCCCAACCTCCACAGCTTGGAAGGAAATCACCTCACAGTGTTTCTACTGATTGAACTCCCCGATTTCCAGGGCCCTGTGACTCCACTTGTCCTCACTTAACCCTCTCCCACACTCTGATTCCAAACAACTGCAGGAGGAAGACCTGTCCAGGGAGAAGTCAGTCTCAGGGAGATGCTTCTTCCTGAGAGAGGAAAACCAGCCCTTTCGGAGGCAGGAGCTGCCTGAACACTGAATCCCCTTTTTTTTCCTTGACGGACCACAAACGATGAGGCTTCAGTGGCCCAGCACTGTGGCCAGCAATCAGCATCAAGCACTTGGGAAACAATTATACTTTGGCCCATGTGGAGTTGTATTTTCTGTCCCCATCCAAACTGGACACGTGTCACCAGTTCCATGGAAGAGCACCTGACATTCGTGGCCCACTCCATCCCAGAGCCGGTGCTGGGGTGGAGCTACACGGAGCAGGGGGAGGCAAACGGAGTCACCTGGGCTGGAATCTGGCCAAACCACCTGGGCTGGGAGTCCAGAGTGACACAGCTCCAAAATAACCTCAAATGACCAGCGTTCAGGTCTTTTAAAGCACTGAGCTCAGCGCCCTGCCTGCGGGGAGGTTCGGAAGGCCCAGGGAATGACCGCATGGATAACTGAAGGGATAACCCCGGGACTGGCGGGTGTGCTTTCAGTGACTAATCCCCGGCGGGCGGTGTCCCGGCGGTGACAGGGGTGTGACACTCCTCCCCACACCCATCCTGAAGCGGTTACAGCTCCACGCGAGCTGCTGGCATTTGGTTGTTGTCTGGAGCCCTCTCGTGGTTCATGCAAGGCTTCCACCGGAACACAAGAATAGGAGGAGTTAGCCTAGGACCGTACTCACTTCTACCTGACTATAGATGAAGTATGTGCCGTCCACCAGTACCTCCAGCTCCCCACTGCGGGCATGCAGCTTAAACACCTTGGGGTTCAGAGTGATGCGAGACCAGTCATTGAGGACTCCACCTGAAAGATCTCAGTATGAGAAAACGGCGGTCACTCAGTACCCGTCAGGAGGAACAGCGCAGGAGCAACACAAATACAGTCACAGCACGGCAGAGAGCCGGGAATTCGGAGAGGGAATCCCAGGATTACATGCTAGGGAGTGGGAGCAGGGACTCCTCTCTAGCTCTGGGCACACCACGGCTCCAACCTTCCGTGTTCTCATCCTCAAAACCCAGTGCAGGGCCTGCTGTGCTCTGCTCATCCCAGGGCTGGACACGGACCTGCCTCCTCCTGACCCGGCAGCTGAGCTTGTTGGATCCCTATTCCCTGTTGTGTCCATGGGAATGGTTATCAGGGAACTGTCATGGAATGGTTTGGGTTGGAAGGGACCTTCAAGATCATCCACTTCCACCCCCTGCCATGGGCAGGGACACCTTCCCCTATCCCAGGTTGCTCCAAGCCCAGTCCCAGCCAGCCTTGGACCCTTCCAGGGATCCAGGGGCAGCCACAGCTGCTCTGGGCACCCTGTGCCAGGGCCTCACCACCCTCACAGGGAGGAATTTCTCCCCAGTATCCCATCTAACTCTACCCTCTTTCAGCTTAAAGGCATTCCTTCTTGTCCTGTCACTCCAGGCCCTTGTCCCAAGTGCCTCTCCAGCTCTCTTGGAACCCCTTTAGACACTGGAAGGGGCTCCCTGGAGCCTTCTCTTCTCCAGGCACACGGAGAGCAGCTTAGAGTCACACGATTGATTTTAATTCTGGTGTTCCTTGACTTCACCATTCCTGACTTTGTAAGTGGGATAATTTTAACAAACCCTTCACCATTACAATTCCTAGGGTTTTTAAAAACCAGAATAACAACAAACCAGGAAATTGCATCATATCACAACACAGTAACCCCTAACTGGGGTCCCTCAACACAGTCAGGGATTTATGGATCCACCACCCAGTCCTCTGGCACCGGGATAACTGGGATATACCTAGGGACAGACTTTGCTGTGAGCCCCAAACTGAGCCAATCTCTGTAGGTGCCTCAGTTTATCAAATCCCACTCTTTTCCTCCCAGTCTCCATCCGCCTCTCCTCTCCCTGCCCCCAGCTGGAGCTCGCCAGGCTGGCGGCTGGACAGCATTCCTGGCTCCCAGCTCTGGATTGTTCCCGAGCAGCAGGGAAGGACACTCGCAGGGCATTCCCGCTCTTAGAGAGCAGCGTTCCCTCTGGAAACCCTCAGCATTCCCAGTAATGAAGGGATAATTGCTTTCTGAATGTAAGCAAGCAGTATCTTTTCCCTCACACGGTTCCTGGGAATGGGCGGTTTCCTTTTAATTTTGGGGAGCTGTAAGCACAAGTCCCTATCCATGAGAAATTCCAGCTGCCACTGCTCAGGCCTGCCGAGAGGGAAAGCTGCCTTCCCACAGAAGCAGTGGCCAGCCCTCCTCATCCCATGTGTGAGGCAGGAATTCGTGGACAGGGATCCTGCAGCCCCTTCCTGCTGCCCCCACCCTTGGGAGTCATGTCCCTCCCAGACTGGGATTGGGGTGAGGATGGATGGATGTGATCCCCAGGGAGCTGCACGTGGGGACTCAGGGAAGGGACAATCCAGCTCCTCTCCAGCACAGCCAGAGCAGGGAGGCAGGAGGTGATGAATGAGCCCCAGCTGTTGGCAGGGAGAGCAGGAACTTGAGGAGAATTTGGATGGGGATCCGGGAAGAAGGAGGAGAGCAAGGAGCTGCCTGTGGGTGGGAAGTGGCTTGGCAGGATCTGGGATTAAAGGCTCTTGGTGGGGACAGATGCTCAGGGGATCCCAGGGAGAGCTGGTGGCTGGACACCTCTGTGTCCTCACACCACTGTGCCTTAAATTCCTGGGAAACGAGGAAAATGGGCAAAAGGGGATGAGACAGGACAAGGACCCACTGAGAGCTTAAAACAGAATGGGGCGGGGGGAAAAGCCTGGTCCTGGAGGGGCTGGGGAGGCACAGGAGGTCAGGGAGAAGGGAGATTTAGTGGGATGGAATCACTGAGATGTACAGAACAGGGATAATCTCGGAGATAAACAGGAGCTCAGGGGAAATGGGGATGCAGACTCCACACAAGACTCTTCTCAGGGGGTCTGGGCAGGGGTATTGGAGGGCAGGGACAGGCAGGGATCATCTGGGAGCTGCTTCATGGGATGGATTGGGATCCTGGTATGAGGCCATGGGTGCAGGGAAAATCTGTGAGCTGTGTCATGGGATGGACTGGGACCCAGGAATTCCATGGGTGCAGGAGGGGCTCTGCCCAGTACCCACAATTCTCAAGAGATCCTTACCATTCTTCACTTGGATTGCTGAGCCTTGGCCTTGGAGATGGACCACAGCTGGCTGCAAGGAGAGCACAGGGATTGAGGATTAGCGGGAAGCATCGCTCCAGTCCACAAAAATCCCCCCCAAAGCTGGGTTTTTCCACGGAAAGATCAACCCACCTGGATGTCTCTGGAGCTGGCCTTGTCTGTGGCACCTGCAAAAGGCAATTCCACATAGTTGAAGAGGAAGGTTGAGTGAAGAATCCCATAAATAAAACTTCTTTTATCCCAAAATAACCCTTAAACCCCCTTATAAATAACTTTTTTTACCCCAAAATAACCCCAAAAGCCCCCATAAAAAAATCACTTTTCTTACCCCATAATAACCATTAAACCTCTGTTTTAACAGGAGGAGAGGTATGGGGTGCAGGTAATATTAAAATACATAAAATAGGAATATTAAATACTAAAAATCCCATAAGGAAGAAGAAGATTCGTCCTACATTTCCCTATTTTATTCCTGGCGTTTCTGTCCAACCATCAAAATTCTTTGTTATTCAACAGGTTTCTACCAGAAGGAAAAAGTGCCCAACTCATTCCCTGATCCACAGTGGGAATAAAACCTCTTGGCTGCTGGGATGCCAAGTTTCCCTCTGCAGGTCATTCACTGCACCTCCCTTCTCCGGGAGCCGAATCCTAACTGAGAGGAGATGCCTGTGGCAGCTCAGCACGGAGCCGAGGGGCTCCTGCTGCCCCTGGCCATTTAGAGCCAGGGAATTGCAGAATCCCAGAAATTCAGGATGATTTGGGTTAGAAAGGACCTTAAAGCCCATCCAGTCCCACCCCCTGCCAAGGGACACCTTCCACAGGTTGCTCCAAGCCCTGTCCCACGTGGCCCAGGACACCCGAGTCCTGCTCCAGGCCGCCGTGCCATCACGCCCGGACACTCCGGTGACATCTCCGCTGACATCTCCGGCATTCCCGGCTCGGAGCAGAGGGCATGGACGGATCCTTACCTGAGGGGCCCTGCACTCCGGGTGGTCCCTGAGGGCCCGGCGGGCCAGGGGGGCCGGGCGGTCCCATGACGGTTGTGCCTGGAATCCCGGGGATGCCGGGAATGCCGGGGGGACCCTGCGGCCCGGGGGGCCCTGGTGGCCCCTGGGGACCGTTGGGCCCTGGAGGACCAGCCTTTTTACCTGGAAAACACAAGGACAGGCGTCACCTGGGGCTCTGGGGTGGGCTTGGAGCTGCAGGAAATGGGAGACTGGGGACGGATCACTCCTGGCTGCAGGCAGGGATGAGGAGGAGGCTCAGGACAGCTGGGGTGGGTGTTGCACAGCTCCACACCGTGAGGACAATACTGCCAACAGGGCAGGACCGGGTCACCACCCTGCAGGCTCCTTCCCATTGGGAATTACATTTAAACGAGGCACGGGGGCTCTCCAGGGCCTCCCAAGGGATGGAGGCTCAGGGGGTCTCTTCCCACAGCTCCGGTCACTCTGCTCTTGGCACAGGGTCAGTCCTCAAACCCCATGCCCTGGAGCTGGTCACATCCCTACAGATCCGGGATGATCTCTGGATACAGTCAGGATGCTCCCACAGCATGTTCCAACGCACCCAGCCCAGGCTGGAGTGTTACAGTTCGGATGAACCACTCCACAGTTACTCAGTTTGCTGGGCTCTGATGGAAAACAGGGATAATCTTTCCTACCTGTTGCACACTAGGATCAGGAGATGATCCCCATGGCTTGGTCTCCTCCAGAGGGCAGTTCAGAGCTGAGCTCCAGCTCCTCTCCAGCATTGCTGGAGGAGCCCCTGTGCTGCTTGTGCCTCAAAATAATTCAGTATTTTGGGCTTTGGATGGAGGGAGGGGCTCAGGAGGGACTAACCCCATCCAGGGGATGGAAACACTGAAGAATTGTTACAATCATGGAATCCCAGACTGGTTTGGGGTGGAAGGGACCTTAAAGCCCATCCAGTTCCCCCCTGTGCCATGGGCCGGGACACCTCCCACTATCCCAGGGTGCTCCAAGCCCTGCCCAGCCTGGCCTTGGACGCTTCCAGGGATGGGGCAGCCACAGTTTCCCTGGACAACCTGTGCCAGTATCTCACCAGCCTCGTGGTAAAAACCTTCCCTACCATGATCCTCAAACATCTCACCAAGGAAGAGAAATGACATAACCACATCAGGAATGACTCCTACATACACAGAGTGAGGTGAAATAAGCTCTGCAGGGAAAGCCTGGTCCCTGCTCTCCTGATTTTCCACGTTCCTGACAAAAATGATGTTATTTTGGTGTAGTTTTTAAAATGCCCCTTTGGAACAGCTTTTCTGCCAAGGAGCATAAATGGAGCAAAATCGCTTCAATTGCTGCCACGAGGTCCCCAGTAAGACAGAATTAAACTCGTTTTTAGATGACAGCGGCAGTTGGGATATGAAATTTTGGTTGTTGGAATAGTTTCCGAGTATATTTATGTACTTGTTTCTCTACTAATATCCATCTTTGTAATGGACAGAAGTGTGAGCAAAAATCCATCTGTTTTAGCACAGGGGTGGGAATCTCTGGATGGCCACTAGCCAGGAGCAAGGGCACAAGGACATCAGGGTGGGACAACTGTGGGCATAATTTAAATGTGCAGAAAATGAAGTTAAAGTAAGCAGGGGTAAACCAAGTGACACTGGTGACCCACAAAAAGTGGGAAAAGGCTTCAGGGGACGAATGTCCACAGCGGTATTTCTGTCCAGATCAGCAGCCATGACTTCCAACCTGAGCTGGCCACAATCCAGCCTTTCTCTAACCCAGTACTTCTCCTCCTCGGGATGATGCTGTGCTTTGGAAATGATCACTTTGAACCACACCCATTTTCCCTAAACCACACCTAGCTCCTCTCATTGACACCCCCCCGCAATCCAGGCCATCCCAAGGGAGGATTGCAGACAGGGAGTTGGGAGTGCTGCTGCTGCCACTGCAGGCTTCCCTTCCCAACAGGGATGCACATCACAGCTGGTTTAACTCATCTGCCTCTGAAATCTGCTCTGCTAGTCAGGGAGCTGCTGCCTGAGCAGTGACACAATCGCTCATCCCAGCAACACGTTTCTGTGCCTTCCCCTCCTTCAAGGCATTTCAACCACTTCTCTGCATTAACAAAACTAACAAGACAAAAAATATTCGATTTATTATCTGATAGCTCCCTTATCAGGTCTCCAAGGAGGATCCCAGCACCCAAATCCCAGCCTGCCAAGTCTCCCGTGCCCGTGCCCGCACCCGCACCCACGGGCTCCAAAACTTGGAGCAGGCATAAGCAGGGAGTTCTCCATAACCCTCTCTCATCAAACAATGAACTGGAACTCTAAAAAGAATTAATGTGACAATACCATAAAATTAAGCTACTTTATACAGCTGTATGCAATCCAGCTCCACGAGATCCCCCTGCCCCTCTGGAATTGCTCCGGAGGCTGCAGCCATCAGTTGTTATTTGTTGGGCTGATTGAACGCGGGTTGAGCTTTGTTAGGACAAACTTCTCCAACATAAAATTTTACGCTGCTTCTCAGAGTAAATACAAATGAAGTTGCTAAGTGTGGCCTGTTCCCACCTCTCAGCTGTGGCTCTTGAGTTTGCATCCAAGGATTAAAGCCATTTGATGTGCTATTGCAGTAGCACGGACATGGAAAACTCGGCTGCTCGGGTCCTTGGACTCGCTCGAACTCCTGGCAGTAAATGTGGGACCCTAAGTGTGGGATCCTAAGTGTTCCCAGCAGTCCTACAGAAACAAGGATGGCATCAGGAACCCCCCAAACAGGGCTGCCTGAATAACCCAAATCCCAACAATCCTCTGCAGGCTGCCTGAGGAACAGCATCAAATCCACAAAACGCTGAGGGCTGAGCAACACTCAGAAGGGCCTCATAAAATGGTAACTCTGAGGGAAAGGAAAAGAGGGATGCAAAGCGTGTCCATGCTGAGTTTGGTGGGTCTGAAGGAGAATCCAAGGTCCAGGTTGGCAGGACTGGGATGAATTTTGCCAAGGCTGGCAAACAGCAACAGTTCCTGGAATTTGGTACTGACTCAACTCTTCAATTGGAGAATCTTCAGGATTACTTCTGTACAACATAATTAACTTCTTCAGTGTTTAAGGAAGTTTCAAGGGGTGCTTGTGGGTGTTATTCCAGCCTTTCCTGGAGAGGGAAGCTGCCACTGCTTTCTCCCTCATGTTGGCCAAAGAGAATTCACAAAGCACAGAAAGGAAAATTCAGTTACAACTCAAACTTACCCTTTTTCTTGTTTTTCACTGAACTTGGACCTAAAAAGGGAAAAAAAAAAAAAAAGGAAAATTAGCGAAATTCAGGGATCATTTCATCAGAGAAAATCCCCATTGCCGTTTTATTTTCCAAGTGGACAATGGATGTATTTGTGGCCCATGGAGCAGCACAGGAACGGTCTCAGCTGAGAGAAGTAACCCAAATTTCAGAGCATCACAGAGTGGTTGGTGTTGGAAGAGACCTTTAAAGATCATCTGGTCCAACCCCCTGCTGACTCCTTGTGAGCCAAGTTGTTTAAAAATAAGAATAAAACCCTAAAAAACCACAAAAGCAAAGAATTATTCTGAACTGGCTGTTTGAAACAATGGGAACCCAAACCTCCCGAGCACGGAGAGAAAATATTTACAGAGAAGCTGAGAAATGACAGGACTTTGTGAGCAGAGGCTGAAGTGTGAAACGTGTTCCACTGCTTCCCCAAGAATTCATTGTGGATGGGAATGAACTGCAAAAATCCCCAAATATTCCCTCGCTATTCATCAGGGAAATCCCTCTAAAACCTGGGGTTTAGCACAGCAATGACTGAAATCACCTTTAACTGAGATAAAATTATAACCAATTGAAAGTAATGAGGTTGCTTTGAGTCTGAGGGGGTGGGGAAAGGTAAACTCCCAACAGAAAAGCCATTTTCCCATGGACAGTTAGAGGAAAGGACCAGAGAAATTACCCATCAACCTTAGTGATGCCTTTCCAACAGGAATATTGATTTTCCTACTTTGTGCTGTTGTGTCATGGGAAAATGATGGTATTATCTACAAAAGGCATTATCTGTAGAAGACATTATCTATAAATGGTGGTATCTATAATTTTAGGGCGAAATTCTTCCCTGTGAGGCCCTGGCACAGGGTGCCCGGAGAAGCTGGNATGATAATTTCTGCTAATTTATTATTTTAATAATATTTCTATAGTATTTTTTATAATATTCACAGGTTGGACAACACATGGGTTCCTAATGACGCCATCCCAGTATCCCACTAGGAAGCCACACCAGACTGCAAAACCTTTTAGGCTGGGCTACCAGGCTCCTGACTCTGCACTTCTGAGCCCCACCACTCCATGCTGTAGCCACCAGCCAGTGAACAACATTAGAAGAAGAAAAAAATCCCATTTAAAGATCCCAGCCCATCCCAACCCAGCGAGACGCGAGCGGCTGTGCCTCGGCAGCCCTCGGAGTCACGAGAGTTTATTTCATGTTCCATAGATCCCACCATTAGCACCAGAACCAGAGTGAAAGTACAAATAGCTGTGGCCAGCCAGACACATTTGGGCTGGCTGGATCCAATTAGCTTCAAAGATGACTGGGAGGAATGAGAACCACATGGGATGTCAATGTTCGCAGTCTATATTACAACACACGCATCTGTTCCAGGCACGGCAGAGAGAGATGTTATGGATCTGCAAGTGGAGCTTTCGACAGACACAAAAATATTCCTGACACGAGGGGGGGAAAAAACCAGGATTATTAAGCTTGGGAGCTTCTGAGTCTCTCTGGGGTTTGCATCTGTTCGCCTCCCGAGAGCAGGGGGGGATCGTTTAATTGGAGTGCAGAGCTGAAGCTTCTGGTGCAGCAGAATTTCCCTCAGTTTTGCTCAAAATGGGAAGCTCATGAGCTACTGCTCCATTTAGGCTAAAATGGTAATAAATTACTGAGTCTAAGCTGAGGCCCATCAAAATTTCAGATCAGTATTCCCCTCAGAACTAAAGGTGCTGAGGCACAAGACTTGAAAACTTGGCTTGATGGAGGTTGTCCCAACACTAATGTGCAGAGGAGAAAAATGATAATTAAAAAATCCTTTCTGCCAGGGTTTTCAGAGGCCACAACCCAATATTTAAACATTGAACTTGTTAAAATATTTTAAAATACTTGTTTAAATATTTGAACCTGTTAAATGGAGGGGTTGAGTATACGGATAATATCATTAAATATAATGGATGCCCCATCTCTGGAAGTGTCCAAGGCCAGGTTGGACGGGACTTGGAGCGACCTCGGATAGGGGAAGGTGTCCCTGCCCATGGCAGGGGAACGAGGTGAGCTTTAAGGTCCTTCCCACCCAGTCCGGTCTGGGATTCCATGATGTATCTGACCCACTGGTTACCTCTTAATTGATGGTTAAATACCTACAAGTTAAGCAAACCTGAGTCTTTCCCAGACTCTTCTCCCTCACTGCCAATCCCACTTCCCCATCCCATTCCTCCAGTGGAAAGGCTCCAGGACCCAAAGCCTGTTATCCAACCCACGTTTCTTTACTGTGGTTTCATGCAGGCCTTGATTCCAAGGATAGTCTGTTTTTTTTCCGCTCCAAGATGGGGATCACAGGTGTATCCACCGTGTTCCTCCACTGTACAGGCGTACAAAGAAACAAGTTACAGGTTATCTTCTGCTGCTCCAGAGCCTACAGACCTTCATGGAGAAGGAAACTGGTTTGACTTGAAGAATTCCTGACTTATCGATGTCTCCCATCCCTGATTTCAGGGACTTTGCTATGCTGCAGTTGAGGATTTATTCCAGTCCTGATGGGATCTGAGAGCAACCCAACTTCTCAGTTGTTCTCTGGCACCTCTTTTCCCTTCTTTATAAGAATAACCTTGAGTGCACCTTTCTGCTCCTCACGAATCCCTTTCCATATCCATCGGGAATGTCCTAGAGATCCAGGTGGTCCTGTCTGCTGGGATTGAACGCGACAGACACCCAAGCATAGTTATTCTTCCTGACTTCTGTCCTTCTTCCCACTAATCCCACTTCTCCCACCCCCTTTCCATATGCTGTCTGCATGGAACTGGGACATTGACAAACAAAACAAGGGTTTGACTCCTTTGAGGTCAAACCAGGCCCAGACCTCGGGAAGTCCATCCCTTTCTACTTTTCCCATCTTTCAACTGGAATTAAATTTATGTTTGAAGTCTGATCTCCCCTTGAAGGAGTTGTCAGCTCTGTTCACCCCTTGGTTTAGAGGGAGGGATGTTGGCCAGAACTGTTAATACAGAAAAGGATTGTGAGAGCAGGACAGGCTGGATGGCTTTGAAGGATAATAAGCATGGAATGAGATTCAGTCATACAAAATATACAGTCCTATAAAATATATATCCATGGGAAATAATAAAGTGTTCTGGTGGACGCTGGAGGACACCTGCACGTGCTCAGCTGCTGCTGCTCAGCCAGGCAAGGCAGAAACACAACCCTAAAATGGGAATAATTGTGGAAAACCTGGGGAAATCCTGCTGCCACTCAGTGAAGGAGTGAGGAAATCCTGGCAGCAGGGAAGTCAATCCTGATCATCTGATACAGAAAGATGAGTTGAAATGAGAAGAATTTCACAGAAAGGCTCCTGGGAAGGGCAAGAAGTGGCCAGCGAGCTCACCTTGGTGGCCATCAATGCTGGGAGAGGGGTGAGAGCACCACTGAGAAAGGCTAAAGAAGGAGAAGACCTGCAGGGCTTCAAGGACAGTGCTGGCACATCCAAATTGCACCCCAAGGCCATTGAGCTGGGAATGAGAAGGCTCCCAAGGAGGAGCACAGGTCTCGAGGGGATCTCATGTGTCACAGGTCACAGCTGGAAAGTCTCTCCAAAGTCCATCAGTCCCTTTGGAATGCTATTTTTGGGATTATTTTTGCCTAACTACCGAAGCCATCGCTAGTGAAGCTGCCACTTGAAACATTGCAGATACCTGATCTACTCCTACCACTGATAGTCCCTTTCCCTGGACTTCCTGTAGGAAAAGCCCCTGACTCTGCTGCAGTAACTCGGCCCAGCTGAATCCCTCACCGCAGGATGGGATTCCCCCAGGAAAGGTGGGAGCAGGAATGCTGCACGCTGGGCTCTGGACACCCTGGCCGTGAGCAGCGCTCCAGAGCTTGACTCCTCCAGAAGCTGATCTTCCACAACTGCTGGGAAAATGAAAGGGGAGGACATCAGAAAAGGAGGGAATATCAAGCCAGCAAGAGGGGTAAACTTGGAGGGAAAAGTACAAGCAGGAAAGATGTCTCTATATGATGACAAAAGACCCCCAACCCAAACAGAGCCACCACAAGTGGAAGGCTCCAAACAATTCCAAGCCACTCCAAAGATTTCCAAGTCCCTTCTAGGAGAAGGACTTTGGGTTCAGATGCAAACATCTCACTTGAAGCGGAGGAAAACATTTGCAAGAGGTGAGTTTTTGGTGTGCAAACCCCCAGCTGTGGCCCAGCCAGCAGCAGAAGTCATCTCCCCATGCTTCAGGCAGCAGGTTCCAGCCCCAGCTCCTGCAGCCCTGCCATCTGCTGGATCACTTCCAAGGCCTTCAGAAAAATCCCAGATGGTGATGCAACTCAAGGATATTACATGTGACATGTTTGCTCGTAGCAAGATTAATAGAGTTGACTTTGCCCCCCCTCCAATCTCTCTTTCTGCACGCTACACACTGCTATGATTTACTATAAATACAGAAATATCCCAAACTTCTTTAGGACATCTGCTGATATAAATAGGATATTAAAAAACCCCTGCCTTCCCTTATTAGCTGTGTGCGTGGATTAACAAGAAATAGTTTAAATTCCTGCCAAACAGTTCCAACTGGTTTTATGGACAGGAACAGATCTTTGTAATTACGCTGATTTTATATCAAACTTATAAAAGGTCGACCATTATAGGAATCAGTCGAACAAAGGATACACCTAAGGAGGTGCTGAACGTTGCAATTCCCAGTTGCCAAGAGCAGGACAAAGACACGGAGTGCCACAACCATGTTTTAGCAGAATCATTCGATTCAGGACGTGACACCAGGCGATATCTTCAGGGTGTTCATCCAGTTTGGGAAAGGTACATGGCAGCAGCCACCACTTTTGGGTGTCCATCCATCCATCCATCCATCCATCCATCCATCCATCCATCCATCCATCCATCCATCCATCCATCCATCCATCCTTTGCAGCCTGTACCAACTCCTTTTCAGCATTCATTACGAATTACTGATCCTTCTCCTATTTCTTAGCTCTGAGTTCTATGGAATATCCTCAATCTTCTTACCTAAGTGTGACTCTGGTTTGGGGACATGTGAGATCAGATAATTCAACTGAGGCACCTCTGTGTTTCTATCTCCACTCTGCCTGGGAGATGAGAGGATGGAGGTACTGAGGAATTACCCTCATCCCAGGTTACAGATTAGAGACAAAATCCTGGTGATTAACGAGATGTCAGCACCATCCAGAAACACATCAGTTCTCACTCCTTCATAAAATAAACATTAAATCATTAAGTCACAGAATCATAGAATGGTTTGGGTTGGAAGGGACCTTAAAGCCCATCCAGTCCCACCCCCTGCCGTGGGCACGAACACCTCCCACTAGCCCACGTTGCTCCAACCTGGCCTTGGACACTTCCCAGGATGAGGCAGTCACAGCTTCACTGGGAAATCTATTCCAGCCCCTCACCAGCCTCACAGGGAAGAATTCTTTCCATATGTCCAACCTCAATTTCCCCTCTTTCAGTTTGCACCCGTTTCTCCTTGTCCTGTCACTATAGTTCCTAATGAGGAGTCCCTCTCTGGCTTCCTTGTAGGTCCTTTCAAACACTGGAAGTGGTGGAGTGCCCATCCCTGGAGGTGTCCAAGGAGTCCTGGATGTGGCACTCAGTGCTCTGGGCTGGTGACAAGGTGGGGATCAGGCACAGCTTGGACTGGATGATCTGGGAGGGCTTTTCCAACCTCAAGGACTCTGGGATTAGTCCTACCCATCAACCAACCCGTCTATCCCTATTTGACCAATACCAAAGGTGGAAAGAGCAGCTCAGGTGTGCCTTGAGATTCCAGGCGATGATGAACCTCCTGCCATCTGGGATGTCAGTTTTCCCAATGAACAAGAAACCTCCAGAACTCGGCTGTTGCCTTTCCAGCACTGGTGCAGTGACATTCACTTCATTCCCATGGGTAGGAGAAATGTAAAGCTTTTCAAATATTTTTAAATGTGGGGTTATTAATGCCAGATTCCAGTGGATTGGGGAAAGAGGGATGTTAGCTCCCAACACATGCCTAATCTAGAACATGTGGTTTCGGGGGAGGTTTGGAACCAATATGTTTTCAACATTTTCAGGAAATTTGGTCTATCCAGATGAAAACTTCTTGGACCCTACTGAACTATCAGTCAGTGACACAAACAAGAGGAATTTCTTCCCTTTTCCCTGAAAAAGAAAATGCTTCTTCACCAACTCCAGACAGAAAGCAATGGGACTTGAAGAGCAGCTTTGGGATTATTACTCCAGAATATTTAGAAAATATGATAAATGATAAATCTAGGAAAATATCCCAGAGGTAAAACACATCCTATGCTACTCCGGAATGCTGGTGTGTCTTCCCAGGATGGTTTTTTGATGAGGAAGGGGAATCTTCTGCTGAGAGTGGAGGAAAGGTGCTGCCCACACTTACAGGAATCCAAGTCAGGGGTGTGAGCTAGAACTAATTTTAATAAATCTGAATGCAGGGAATATGTTTTGTAAGGGAATAGGGAGGGAATTCATGGCACAAAGTAGAGGAAGGATGAAACACCACTGTGGGGTGTGTGAGTCCATAGGGCAGAGCCCAGGGCATTCCAGCTTTCCTCAGCCACCACTTTTCCTTCTCTCCCTGCTTTTGTTTCAGCCTCGTTTTAAAACTCCTCAAAATCCACGTGTGAACACAGCCACCCTTAATGGCCTTTGCCTGGTTACATCTTAAATTGAGACACTCCGTAACAGCACCCCACAAACCAGCATTCCCTCCCCATCCTTCACCCCATGGGACCTTGATCTCATGCCAAGAGTCACCAGAGGGCCATCCCAGCCTGCTCCACCGGCACAACACAAGCCCTGAATTTCAGGAGTCTTCGCTTCGTGTGGCCCTGTCCCCTTGTGGAGCGAGAGGCTGCTGAGTCCCCAGAAACGGCTCGGGGACAGTGACACTTGTGACCCCCCAGCTGGACTGAACTGCCCCAGCCCAAAGCCAGTCTCCTCCAGCCCGGGAGATCAAGGACAGTTTGCAGCTCATTTTGGACTCTTCCGAGGCACTCCCTTGGCTCCATCCAATTTCTGAGGCAATTCTTCATCTCTTTGATGGACTTTCCATGTGTCTCCAGGGGAAGTGTCCTGCACTGAGGTCACTCCTGGGGCTGCTTGGCCACAGGGTGTGAGAAGAGCTCGTGCCCCGACACCAAGGGCTGGGAATCATCTCTCATGTGGTGGCTTAGGGATGAGAGTGGCCTTTGCTGCCTCCCTGCTCCTCTCCTCGCATTCCACCAAAGGACAAACCTCCATCCATGTGTCATCCAGATGAGCAGATGCTGCTCCAGGAGCTCCATGGATCAGTAGCCTGCTCCCTCCCCATTCCTCTGATCCCAAACACCAGCCCCCAGTTCAAGCTCATCGGGCTGAAAACAAACGGAGAGAAGTCACAGCTCATCCCTGGAATCCCTGGAGCGACACGAGATGCCAGAGAGCCACAATCTCTCTTCTCAAACAGCTTCAGACCACGTAAGCTCTCATCAGGAACAGGTTTTTGTTGCTGTTGAGAAAGTTTTTTTCTCCTGCCAGTACTCAGAGATTTTTGCTTGGTTTGACAAAACCCAGGACTCCTCAGGGAATAATTGGCTGAAGCTCCTAAGGACAGTTAAACTCAAATTTAATAATTACAGATAATGCCAGTAGTAGGTTGCAATGTAGTTTATCCTGATCTTTAATCATATTCAAGGGAAAAAAATCTGGTTACTGCAGAACCAAACCAGACTTTGGTTGGTCAGAACCAAAGTGTGAACTGGAGGCAGAACCTAAGGGACAACCACTCATCAACCTGATTTTTGCTCCAGGTAAAGGTGCTGTGGGGAGCAATCCCCCAGATGGAAAGGACAAAAGGAGCAGGATGAATTCGTTGTGCTCATGCATTCCACAGGTTTTCCACCTTCAGAAGGATGATGAGACTCAAAGGGCACCAGGAGCTGTCTGAAGGGAGGTGCTGGGGCAGGTAGAGCCCCAGCAGCCCTGTGTATGTCCTTCCTAAGGGCTTTTTGGCATGAGGAAAAATACAGGTGCAGGACTGTAGGAGAACCAGGAGGGAACAGCACCCATCCTTTCGAGGTCTGTCACCTCTGCTGTTGTCACCTCTGCCATGGTGCTGGTCCCATTTAGGAGGAGAGGCTGGATTCAGTCTCTTACCAGGGTTCTCTCCACCCTACAAACTCAACTCTGCTTTCCAAGAGCCAGAGCTCTGCTGAAAATCCCTCCTCACTTCCTTGAGCAAGGCAGACATGTCCCTGCTCACTGCAACGGGAATTTCCAAGGCTTTACAGGACAAAAGGAACAACCAAGTTGATTTATCTCCTCCATCCCATCCATTTGGGATCAGTGGCAAGGGACCAGGACAGACTGCTGGTACCAGAAGGCCCTGAAAAACCAGCTCCAGTCTCCGAGTAGGTGCAAGAGCACCACAGCACAAATGTGGTCACGAGTAAAGACAAAATCCTGCTCCCAATTAACTCCAGAGCCACTGTTGCTGGCAAAATCCTCTTGCACTGCCTCCTCAGAAACACAAAAAGCCAATCAAACAGAAATCTCCGCCCTTCTCAGCTCCACTCCCACATCATCAGTCCCAGCCAAGTTCCTGGGGTTCACACCAGAACCTGTGGCCATCATATTTCATTTTCCACCCTCTGGCTGGCTCTGGAAGGAGGATGTGATGTGCCTTTTGTTTCCCTTCAGGCATTTCGGTTGGATTCCAAGAGCAGAGCTGACAAACAACATTCCCAGTTCTAATTCGAGGATCCCAAGGCTTTTTTTGGCTGCTGGCTGGAGTCACCAGGCTGATTTTCTATCCACCACTGCACCCTCTTGCCTCCTTTATCAATCCCATATATTTAAATCCAACAATTTGAAGTGCAGCCTTACAGCTGTGTTTTTATTTTGTTTGTTTTATTCGGTTGTTGCCTAACACAAAACACTCTGACATTTTTCAGTCACATCCCACCAAGATAAACAACGAACATATGTCATGAATTCCAGCAGAAATGATTCCCAAGTGGGGCAGCAGCAAGGTTTGAAGTGGGAGTACGAGAGGCTCTCCCAAATTGTTTGCTGGATGTTTGAAACGAGTTCTTCCCGTGGTTATACATAAGGAATCGAGGGCAGGTGGGAGGAAACCTCTCTGACTGTCTCATCCCTCTAAAACTTGACACGTTTTTCCTCCTCCCATCCATAATCCTGCCTAATTGGATGGAAAACCTCCATGGCATTTAGCAGCTGCCTGAGAACTGATGGTTTAATTATACGGAAAAACGCAGGATCTATATCCAAGGATCTACCCCTGTGCATCCACATGTACCTACAGCTGGATGAACCTAAAATTGGGGAAAAGGAAGGGGGAAAAAAAGGGGGAAGAAGGGGGAAAAAGGAAGAAACCCAAGAAAGACCTCATCACTTGTGGGAGGATTTGGATGAATTTGGAATGGGGGAAAAAGAAGGGAAAAAAGTAGGAAAAAAGGAAACCCAGGAGAGACTCCACCGCTCTTGGGAAGCCCAAGTGAAATCCCCACAGCAGCTGGGACACAGGGAATGCTGCCTGGCTCAGCCAACCCTTGCATTTACACACTGAAACCGATTACAGCACTTCCCCAAATCCTGCTGGAATTAGTGGGATCAGATATAACTCCAACAATGTCTCCATACATCACGGCCAACAAAGCCCTCATGAAAACACTCAACCCCAGCCTCATTCACAGCTTTTTCCCTAAAGAATTCCTTACTGGAGCTCCGCAGCTCTGGGCTTGTCTTTGGGCTGGTGCAGCTGCTCTGTGACAGCCGAGAGGGTTCCAGTGAGTGCCCAGAGAGGGCACAGTGAGGACAATCACAGCAGTCACTGCCAGAGCAGCAGCTCCAGGTTTGGCTGTTCACAGAATCCCAGGATACTTGGAAGGGACCTCTGGAGATCACCCAGTCCAAGGCAGGGTCACCCCTTGGAGCAGGTGACACAGGAACACGTCCAGGTGGGTTTGGGATGTGTCAGACAGGGAGACTCCACACTTCCCTTGGGAAGCTGTTCCAGGGCTCTGCCACCCTCATGGAAAGAAGTTCTTCCTCGTGTTGAGGTGGAACTTCTTGTGTTGTAGTTTATGGCCATTGCCCTTTGTCCTGGAGCCTGGCACCATCCTCTGGCATCCCTTGGAGATATTGGTATGGATTATGAGATCCCCTCAGCCCTGCCATGACCCCCCCCAGCCAGAAAAACAAGCTTATTCATCCCAAAATCTGCAGGAGGAGGGTCCCTGTGGTCGCTGGGGCAGGACCTGAAGGGGGGGCTCCAGTGGGGAAGGTGGATCTGATCCAGCTCTGCACCAGTTCCTCCACTTGGAGCGACCAGACGGGCCTGAAGCACATGCTGAGCCTGCAGAACCTCCCTGGCTGAAGGTTCTTTCATCGAAATCAAAGCTCATCTGCAAATCCTCCAGCGGGGAGACAATGGAGCCTCTCATGCTGCGGGAAGGGAACAGCAGCTTCCAGAGGAGTCTGGCATTTCCAGCGCTCGGTGCAGCTCAGCTGCACTCACGGCTCAGCTGCAGCCACATTCCTGCCCCTCTGGAACATCTGTTCTCCTCTCATTAGTGCTGGCCCTGTTTTGTAACACAAGGAACTCTGTGAGATTCCTGAAGCTCAGCGTTTGACCCGGGGCGTTCCGAAAAGCCCCGGCTCTCAGGAGTGGAATTCAGACGGAATCACCAGTCACTTCCAATAACGTCGCTCACTGCTCAGAGCGCAGCTGGAAAAGGAGCTGAGCTCTGCTCAAGTTTGAGCACAGCCCCTGGGAGCTCAGAGTCCACCCACAAGTGCAGTCAGGGCAAGTGTCTGAGAGTGCCACTGAGGTGACAACGACCAGAGAATTCTGTCTCATCCTCAGCAACTCCAAATCTCCCAGTGGCCGCCCCACAGCCTCATCCCAGCCAGGGAAGGACAAACACCCCCAGAGCAGCTCCAGGGATGGACCAGATCAGCAGCACCTCATCACAGCTTTGTAAACATCCGAATAATGAAGCAGAGTTCCTTCTGGAACAATCCAGATCCCAACTGGAAGGGCTGCTGAAGAAGCCAGGGGGCAAAGGGAGGTTGTGGATGGGTCAGGACACACCGACCATTATTCCACTGTGATCCCTGTGAGATGGGACAATTCTTCACCCTGGACACCACACAACTGGGCTCGTGCCTCTCCCAGCTTTTCCTTTTAACATCCAACTGGGACAGACACACAGCAGAGCTCAGTGAGGAATTCTGGGCTCCAGCAGTCAGAGAATCATGGAATGGTTTGGTTGGAAGGGACCTTAAAGGTCATCCCATTCCACCCCCTGCCATGAGCAGGGACACCTTCCACTATCCCAGGTTGCTCCAAGCTCCATCCAGCCCGGCCTTGGACACTTCCAGGAGCATCCACAGTTTCTCTGGGCAGTCTGTGCCAGGGCTGGAACTAACACCTAAACACCACCCTGCATTTTTAGGGACAAGACCTTGAACAGATCCCTGTTATCATAAGCCTGGGAATAACACGGAGATAGGGATATGTAAATAAGATGCAGCCTTAATTTTATCACAGTAATAAAAAATACTGACAGCAACATCCCAGGAAAGGGATGAGTTTATCCCCAAAGATTAAAACATAACATTATTCCTGATTTCTCCCATTTAGGGGGAAATCACAGAGAAATTCTGGAGGAAATCAGTAAGAACAAGCACTTTGTGGTGAGCCTTTCCTTCTGGGAGCGTCTCCCGTGCTCCAGGATCCAGGAAGTGTCCAGTATTTACTGCGTGCTCATCACCATGGTTTCGGAGCACAATAAGGCTCTATCGCCCTGCATCCATCTGTGTTTCTGGGAATGCCGGGGCTTTGGGAATTGCACGGGGCCGACACAAAGGCACCCATTGTTCTGGAGGCAGAGGGACGAACCTGCCCTTTCCACACGAGGGGAAGCCGGCAGGAAAAGCCGCTATTTTGAGCTGGATATTAAAAAAACCACGGAAAAAAGTCCTATTGCATCGTCAGTCCTGCTGGGTCGGGAAAGGGGGATGGCTGGGACAGGGCACCTGTGGGACTGGGGGCTGTCCAGGGGGAGCCAGGCACCCCCAGCCAGGCTCTGGCATCAGGTACCTGCTAAACCATCCAAACCTCATCCTAAACCCATTGTAAAAGCCAGGCTGGTATCAGCTACCTGCTAAACCATCCAACCCCCATCCTAAACCCACCCTGAAAGCCAGGCTGGTATCAGCTACCTGCTAAATCATGCAGAAAATATCCAAAATCTACCCTAAACCCACCCTAAAACCATCTTAAAATCACCCCAAAACCACTCTAAAAGCCAGGCTCTGGTATGAGCTACCTGCTAAACCATCCAACCCCCATCCTAAACCCACCCTGAAAGCCAGGCTGGTATCAGCTACCTGCTAAACCATCCAACCCCCATCCTAAACCCACCCTGAAAGCCAGGCTGGTATCAGCTACCTGCTAAATCATGCAGAAAATATCCAAAATCTACCCTAAACCCACCCTAAAACCATCTTAAAATCACCCCAAAACCACTCTAAAAGCCAGGCTCTGGTATGAGCTACCTGCTAAACTACCCAGAAACCATCCAAAACCCACCCTAAAACCACCGTAAGACCATTCTAAACCCACCCTAAAACCACCCTAAACCCACCCTAAAACCATCTTAAAACCACACTGAAATCACCCTAAAACCACTGTAAGACCATTCTAAACCCACCCTAAAACCACCCTAAACCCACCCTAAAACCATCTTAAAATCACCCCAAAACCACTCTAAAAGCCAGGCTCTGGTATGAGCTACCTGCTAAACTACCCAGAAACCATCCAAAACCCACCCTAAAACCACCGTAAGACCATTCTAAACCCACCCTAAAACCACCCTAAACCCACCCTAAAACCATCTTAAAACCACACTGAAATCACCCTAAAACCACTGTAAGACCATTCTAAACCCACCCTAAAACCACCCTAAACCCACCCTAAAACCATCTTAAAACCACACTGAAATCACCCTAAAACCACTGAGCAAATCCTAAGAGGGTGAAACTGGACCCATGTAGCTGGAGCATCGCTTCCAAAGCTCCAGGTAGGAGCAGGGATGGGGAAGAGCTTTAAATTCCCCAGAATTTCATTTTCCTTTCAACCCAAAGCCATTTGCAGCGCCGGAGTTCTCCTCCAGGACTTTCCTCGGCAGGAAGAACTGCCAAAGTAGTAGGAACCAAATTGTTGTCAGCTTAAGGCCAGCCATCTGCTCAGCCTCTTCCCAGCTGCCATGCTCCCAATCAAAGCCTGGGGAACAATCCCTGATGTTTCTCACCAAGCTCAATATGAAAAAATCTAGCAAGGAAAAAAAAAAAACCCACCAAACAACAAACCAACAACCCCAAACCCAAAATGCAAAAAGCCCCAGAAACCAGGAAAGCAGCCCGGCAGGGATCTAACTGGGAACAGAGATGAAAGTAGGAGAAAAAGAAACTATTTTATTTGTTTAAAACAATGTTTTTTAAAGAGTCCTATTGACATCTGCTCTGTAAATGCTCTGTCATTATTTATAACCTCCAGAGCACGGAATTGTCTCTGGAGTTACAACCATGCTACTCCCAGATTTTGGCTTTGTTAGCAAAGAGCCAGCAGCATTTTTACTGGCACTCTGGGAATAGAGATCTAACATTTCATACCCAGTTTATTTAAAAGCGGACTAATTTAACATCCTTGATGGTTCCTTTTAGCACAACTGTTGCTAATTAGCAGCTCCAGAATGGTTTGTTCATCTGGGAGCAGCGGCGGTTCCACGGCAGCATAAATACACCAGGGCAAAAGGGAAGGGGGGGGAAAGGAGAAAACAGGGAAGAGGCATTGGAGAGGGGCAGGTTTTAGGGAATTAAAGGAAATGAAGTGACAGGTGGAGATGGGAACACTGAGGAGAAAAGAGGCAGGAAAAATAGAGTGGAAAAGGATATTCCTGGGCCTTGAGAAGCTGGAAAAATTGGTGGCAGGTTTTAAAGCTGTGCAAAAGTTGGGTTTGGTGGCACGGACGGGAAAGTGGCTTCAAGATGATGATCCCAGGACTGGGACAGGCACCAGCCCCCAGAGATCCCCCGGGATGCCCCAGGGCTGGAAGGATGCAGGGACAAGGAGAGGGACCTCGGCCAGGACACGACCTCGGCTGCTTTCACTGGCCCCAGGGCACTGTGGGTGCAGCGCCACAACCCAAAATTAAGCAAGGCCAACCATAAAACATGTCAGGGGTCAGAGGGCTGAAACCAGAGTCCTCCAAGGAGGAGCCCCTGAAATTCCAGAGTCGTGTTTGGGAGTGACAGGATCCAGCTGATGGCTTTGCACACCATTTTCCTTGCATTTTTTAACAAAGAGGCACCAAAGCAGCTTTGCTGTTCCCATGTCCCATCCCTGTGGCTCTGTGCTCTGGGCACAGCCCAGGCCATCACCCTCCCCTGGCTGCACAGAACCAGCTCTGCCCTGTCCCAAACCTGCCTCTTTCACAGCAAAAGGCTTGAGAGCAAATCCTCCAAAGAGAAAAAGCTTTTGGGAAAGGAACCGTGTTCTCCCTAATGTTTATAAATCATCAAAGCCAGCCTGTTGTTGGTACCAGGATGAGCAGGACTGGAAGAGCCGGGAAGGGTCGGAGCAGCCTCCCTCCAACCCCAGCCTCCACGCTCGGATCACTTTGGTCTTTCCCTGCATGTGTAAAAGCACTTGAAAGTTCATAAAATTAATTCCAGACAAATATTAGCGAGGCCTCAAGTGGAAAGCACATCTCCTTCCTTCTGGGAATTTATAGTTCAGCCACTTTTATCTTTGGGAGGCTCTTTGGAGATCAAAGATTTGATCAACTTTCCCTTTGCGAAACTCACGAAGAAAACGGTGTTACCAGGGCCATGACATGATTTTATTTATTAGTTTAATGATTCATTGCCCTGCTCTGACAGCAAGATTCCTTCACGCAGGTCTAAAACAAACAGCCTGAGTTCCCCAAGGCCGTGGCTCTGTTTGTTTCTCGATTTTATGGTTGTTACAAGGTCAAGCCCTGCCCTGACAGCTCCCACTTGTTAAGTGCAGCTCTCAAACCACCATGGCCAAACACGGGCCAACCACTTGCCAAAGCCAGAGGGACACAACCTGTCACTCTGCCAGTCTTCCCCATCTCCATCACCCATGGGGTCAAAATCCCTGATTTTCAAAAAGACACAGGTAAGAGTCACAGGATCAGTGAGGATGCAAAAGGCCTTCGGGACCATCGAGTCCAACCTGTGACCGATGCCAGCCCAGAGCACTGCGTGCCACATCCGGGTGTTCCTTGGACACCTCCAGGGATGGGGACTCCAAACCTCCCTGGGCAGCCCCTTCCAGTGCCTGGCCACCCTCTCCATGAAGAAATTCCTCCTGCTGTCCAACCTGACCCTCCCCTGGCACAGTTTGAAGCTGTTCCTCCTTGTCCTGTCCCTGGGAGCAGAGCCCGACTCCCCCCGGCTGCCCCCTCCTGCCAGGGAGTTGTGCAGAGCCAGAAGGTCCCCCCTGAGCCTCCTTTTCTCCAGGCTGAGCCCCCCCAGCTCCCTCAGCTGCCCCTGGTGCTCCAGACCCTTCCTCAGCTCCACTGCCTTCCTGGGATTGGATAAGTGGTGGAAGTTCTCTGCACTTCTGGAGTTACTCAACTCTGAGCACCCAGGGAACATCAAGGAAATCCAGGAAAGGACTGCCAGTCATGAAAGGACAACACTGGGCACAAGGGTGGTGGGCAAAACCCTCGTCAGACACCAACCTTCAGCCTCTCTTTCTCTCCTCAGCAGCTCTCTGCACATCTGGCAAGTCAGAGGCAGCCTGAGGGATGAAGTTAATCCCTCCCAACATCTGCAGACAGCGCTCCATCGACACAGCTCGCCTCCAGTGGGAACTTGCTACTACGCAAGTGACTGGTGAAGACACTGGGATAGATTTCAAGGAGACTGGGAAAAGGACTGGGATGCTGCCTGAGCCATCTGAGCACCAGAGCGACACCGGCTCCAAAACTGATGGCCCACACTGGGCTGGAATCACTCAGAGAGTCTGTACCAAATGCATCAGACTTGTCAGCATTCCAGGGAAGAGGAATCCAGGGAGTTTCACCAAGCTCTTTCTTGGAGCAGAGCCACAGGGAAATGCTTCTCCACTGTGAAACTGTGAAGGTTTCAGGGGAGATGGGAAACTCACGGAACTGGGCTGGAAAACTAAGAATGATAACAGAGTCAGCACTCGGGCTCAGCCGCACACAGAGCACAACTCCACCAGTTCTGTCCTGCTTTCCCTGGCATCCAGTCCTTCCTCCTCTCCTATAAAAGGGGATCTGTGCTTTCCTGCAGTAGGGAAGCTCGAGAGCTCTTCCAGGAGTTCATGCTCCTGTCTTTGTGTCATGACAACCATGGAAAGCCAGGACTGGAAATCAAATTCCTCACAAAGAAATCAGGAACCTTTCTGCTCTTTTAAGCCAAGCTTTGTACAACTTTGCCTTCCCTTCACATGGGCTTTGACCCCACCTGAGACTCCACAGCAACACAAAACCCCCTTAGAGCAGTCACCAGTTTGGGATGCAGATGTTCCCAGCTGTTTGTTGGATTGTGAAAAGCTCCTTGATGATTTTAAGCAAAGCCTGGTGTGCAGGACAACAAATAAAGCAAACAAGTACAAATTAAAGCCTTAAACGATCACAGTTTGAGGAGTCAAGGATGGAATTCCTAAACAGCATTAATTCACACAAGACCTACAGTTGCAGAAATGAGAACTCCTGGAATTCCTCATCTGGGAGGGAACCAAAATCAGGGAGAAGCTGAGCAGGACTCACCGTCGGGCCCTTCACTGCCTTTACTCCTTTTATTCCGACGGACGCGTCTCCCTTCTTCTCCAACGTGCAGCTTCTCCTCGGGGTGAAAGAAGTTCAGCAAGGCCAGCTGCGAGAAAAGGAACAAGTTTAAGCATCTTTGCAAGGCTGGTTTAGCCAGGCTGAGAGAGTGGAGCCTGAATGCCAAATCCTTCCCGTCAGGGATAGAGCGGGAGATGCGAGATGGCTGCTCACAGATCTCAGCTCATCCTGAGGAGATGTGTCCCCTCGGAAGCGGTCTAAGACTTGGGAAAACTCCTCCTGAGGGGTTTCAGCACAGAGAATCCTTCCCCCAGGAATGGGGGACTGCAGGGAGATCTATGGCTGGAAATAATCAAACACCTCAAAGGCCGACACAAGAATTCCTAATTTTTCTCTGCAAAACTTGCTCAATCCTGGAGCTCTTTCCCCAGCATTACTCACTGCCAGTAAGTTTTTTCTCTCTCAAGCTCTCCTCTGCAAGCCTCATTAGCTACTGAGATTCAAAGGTCTTCAGGGACCTTTAAATCCAACCCAATATGCCACATAAATTAACACTTTAAACCTGCAGCAACATTTGTAACATGAGCTTTGCCAAGAGGCAAAAATTTTATGTAGCGACCTCTTATTCAGGAAAAAATTGCTGCTGCTTTAAAAACTCTTTTACGGATCAACATCCCGCCCCAGAAACTGGAATTGGGGGTTAGAAACCAGAATCGCAGCTCATCCCCAGCGGCGCTTTCCTGTTATTTCCACTTCGTAAAAGAGGGAATCCAAAGATCAATTAGGGACCAAACACGTTCTGTGCGTTACTGCATCCAGCAGCCAGGGCTGCTCCGACCAGGATGGCATTTTCTTGCTCCAGAAACCCGATCGATCATGGTTATTTAAGCTGTAAATACACAGCAAAACCAAACACAGCCCAAGACAAGGTCCAGGAGGCTTCAAAAAGCAGCCCCAAAGGTTATCGAGCTCATCATTGTTCTGAGAACAAAACCCGGGGCATCAAAAGCGTCTCTGAAAGAGCAGAGAAGAACAAACACCTCCCCTGAATTGCCGGGCTCGTTAAGCTCCAGCTCATAAAAGTCCCTATCAAGAGCAATAATCGCTAAAGGCCCTTTGGCTTTTCACAAGCCCCAGGGCTCTCACCTCCCCTCTCCCTGCATTCCCAAGCTACTTCCCAGGCACAGCTCCCCTCCCAACCTCAGCGTCCCATTCAGATTTTACATCTGCATTTTGCTTTATTCCAACAAGCTCCGGTGCAGTCTCACAAATGGAAATGTTTGGAAACCCTTCCGTTTCCAAAAAAGAACCCTCCACAGCGTTTCTCAGATTCCCAAACTGTTGCTGTTTCCTTCTGTCCCTGTGCAGGCGGGTCTGCAAAATTCCTGGCTGTTTGTCATTGCAACGATGCTCTGGGTGAAAGGACCCCGAAATGCTGCGGGATAACCTGGGATCAGCTTCCCAAAGTCTCCCTACTGGGCTTTGAAACATCCCTAAAAAGAAACAATGAGTAAAACTTACCTGCCTGAGGGAGGCCAGTTACAGGGTTGGATGGAGAGCTGAAGGCTCTTGTTTACAACAAGGAGTAAAAGGCGAGAACACGGGGCACAGGTCCCTGTGCCCACATTCCCAAAGCTCCCACATCCCACTGCACTGCCCCAGGGGTGGAACACTGGAGCAGGATGCTCCTGCAGGCACCACCAGCCCCTTTCCTGACACACTGGAGCAGAGCAAGGGATGAGAACAAGAGAATTTCTCTTTAAACCCCTTATTTAACTCACGCTGAAACACTGCAGCACTAATTGAAGGAACAAATTGCATTATAATTCAGGTTAAAATGTCAATTAAATCCTCAGCCTGGCTTTGGAATGCTGTTACTGCCTGGATCATCACTGGAGTTTTACAGAACAGGGTCAAATAGCGGCTGTTCCTCCAGACTGAACAACCCCAACTCACTGCTCTGCTCCAGGTTTTAATCTGATGTCACTTGTCACTGACCACTCACAGAAACACTAAATTTTGGCTAACAGTAATCTGTCCATTAAACTTTGTGTTTCTAGTCAGAAAGAGAAATGACAGTGAGGGTGAGTGATTAAAACACACCTTTTACTTAGGCAATAATCCCATAAAAGCAGCTCGTGACACTAACTGCGACCAGAGCAGCTGCTGCTTTGGGACAACTCCCATGAAACCGTGTTTTCCAGGAGCAGTGACACCAGCACTCCACACTCAACCTGGGAATGGTCACAACTGGTGTGAGCAGAGAGAGGGGCCTATCCCTAGGGAATACCTTCCACAGGGCTTTGAATTATGCAAATAATGCCGCTGACCCTCCAGTGACTGGCACGGAGGGGTCAGGGGTCTGGCTCAGGATGGAGGGAATGCTCAGATCCCTGGGAAGGTCAGGGGCAGGGAAAGGGTGACCAAGCCTCTTGCAGCCATCCGAGCTCCTGAAGGCCAAGTCCCTCTCTGGGACTCAAGGGCTCCGTTGTTCCAGGCTGCAGCTGCCCGAGGTCGGGGGATGCTCGGCCGCCAGCTCGGCCATGAAGGGCCAGTCTATGTCCGGCTGGGAATTGTGGCCGGCACCACTCGGATGCTTTTTCCATTCACCACCCCCAAGATATCAGTAACATACTGGGAAGAAATTCCACCCTGTGAGGCCCTGGCACAGGTTGCCCAGAGAACCTGTGGCTGCCCCTGGATCCCTGGAAGTGTCCAAGGCCAGGCTGGATGGGGCTTGGAGCAATCTGGGATAGTGGAAGGTGTCCCTGCCCATGGCAGGGGGTGGAATGGGATGAGCTTTACAGTCCCTTCCCACCCAAACCTCTGTATCACCCCTGGGCTCATGAGGCACCCCGGCTGTGGCACCTTCTGGGGAATTCTAAAAGGAGTTCTTACCTAGTCCATGATTTCACTGAAACTCCTCAACCTCAAAGTCACAGAGAACTGATTCTCTCAGCCTCTGCACTTGTAGAGCAGGAGAATTTTTGGGGAGTCCAGCACACACAGCTTCTTTTTTAGGAGCAGGTATTTTCCCTGCACAGTCTGAACAATCCCCATTTCCCTCCTCCTCCAACCTAAAGCCCTCAAATCACCTTTAATTTTAGAAACACTGTGGGTTTAATCAAGATAATCACTATAGGATGCAAAAAGGTCAAAAAGGCAACACAGGAAAAATCCCAGGGAAGCCATTCCTCAAAATAACCTGGGAAACAATAGCGCAGGCACCGCTCGCCAGAGGGAATCGGATCTGCCTTGGTTTCTCTGGGCAAAATAAAGCAAAACAAAGGCACATGGAGCCGGTTTTCCCTGCAGAACCTGCCTGGGAACATTGGACAAAGCTGCTGGAGGGATGGATGTCAACGGAGCACAGTGGGAACTCCCAAAATAACAGGGCCTGTGGTCACTCAAACTCATTTGCAGGATGGACATTCCACACTCTGTGCCAGTAAGGATGCAGAAAGGCATTATAATTTTTCATAAAATAAAGTTTTATTTTGTCCTGTCATTCCAGGCCCTTGTCAAAAGTCTCTTGAGGGGCCACTGGACACCAAGGGAATGTATTTCCAATGGTCAAACAGCTTCAAAGGAAGAAAAGTGGAAAAATATAACCCAACCCATGCAATTATGCACAAAAGGTGGATTTTTCCTTCGGCTAAGTTGGTAGGAAGAACGAGTGTCTTCTTCCTGCAGAAGGGAAAAGCACCCAAACCTTCAGGTGTACAAGGCCTTTTGGGTGGAAAATGAAAAAAAACCCAAAGATTTTCTACCTCCAACAGCTCCCAGTTCCTCCTGACAAAGCAAGTCCAGCCAAAGATCTCATCCAGAAACCCACAGCTCAATGTCTTGAAGCACCTGAGAAAATAAGCATGAACTCACCCACTTGCACAAGTGTTTAACAGGACTGCTAAAGTCAAATTCCCTCTTCCTTTGCACTTTGGGAGATGATCAGTGTGAGGAGCCTAAGAACCAGCCCAGGCTCTGCTGCAGCATGCTCTGCAAGCAATATTGTTGTTTTTCTGGTGCTCTCAAGTTCAGCCTGTGGTTCAGAGGAGCAGCTACTTGAATATCAGCCCCATTGTCCTCCAGAACTTTGCCTCTGGTCACACGTGGTGCAAAAAGAAATGATCAAGTAGATAATTTGTATTCCACCAGCCCAGAAAGAAGCTCGGGGAGTAGCTTTGCTTTATTGAAAAGAAACCTCATTCAACATATTTTAAGAATTGTTTTTGTCATCGTTTCTTGCTCCTCATAAAAATGCAAGGAGCAAACGAGGGAACAATTCCCATTTCAACGTGACAGAACTTTGACACCGCTTGTTGTCTGCAGGACAGGCCACAGCCGTGCCTGCAAAACTCATGGAATGTGATCAATACCATGAGGGGGAGGACCAGAGATGCAGAGAGCAGAGGTGGGATAACCTGCAGTAGCCCCCTTCCTCCCCAAACCTGGTACTCCCAGCTGGCTGTGGGAATCCTTTCCAGGGCTCTGGAGCAGGTTCCTCACCATAAGAAACCCCTTCCATCAGCTTTTCCTGTGTGAAGCTCCAGTTTGCTCCTCACCTTCAAGATGCCCAGAACTCCTCTCGTCCCTGTTCCTTCATCCCTCTCATCCTTCCCTTCCAATGCCAGCCACATTCCCGCTCTTTCCAGCTCCTTATCCTGAAGCCCAAGATCCCAGAGGCATAATCCTTCATCCTGGAGCTGATACGAAATCCCAACTCCCCCTCATTCCAATCTGCACTCAAGGATCCTCACCGAGGTTTTCAGACCGAACAGGGAACTTCAAAAGCATTTTCCACCCGAAGCTGTTCTATAATCCAGAAACACCAGCGATGCTAAGGACCTTATCCAGGTGGGAAGTTCGGCTGGGAGGAGGGATTGAGCTCTGGTCCAGGCAGGGGCTGTAACAGCAGAGCCACTTCCCTCCCAACACTCATGAGGAGCTTCACAAAAATGACAACCAAGGAGTCGAGGGAGTATTTGGCCACTAGAAAACAGAAATGACCTTGGGCCTGGAGATGGACCATGGAATGCCATGGACTGGGGGCACAGCACCTGCCAGCAGGCAGGAACTCCCATCTCAGCATGCCTACACCCTGAACATGCCCCCAGTGCTTTTGGGAACAGGCTTTGAGATGCTGCCCATCTGCTGAGCATCCCTGTCCCTGGGTCTAAAGCCTCTCCCAAGGACTGTGCAATCCCAGTTTGGAGAAGGCCAGGGAATGACACTCTGGGTCTTCCAAGCTCTGCAGTAACAGACAACCACTGGACACCAGTGAAAGAGGAGGGAGCAGGTATTCCCAAGATTTTATAGGTATTTTGCCTTCATTACCCAGGAAAGCCACTGTGTTTTGCAGCACAGAACCCTAAATCCAACCGCCAGTTCTCAATCCAAGCCAAAGTGATGGGCACAGGGAATTAACTGCCATCAGAACAATTAAAACACCTTATAAACTTCTCTTCAGAACCAAACCCTTCTCAAAACCTTCCCTCTCCCTTCCTCCTTTCCATGTGGAACAGAGCTTTAAGCAGACCTGTGACAGCGGTGATCACATCCTGCAGCTCCAAGTCTGAACAGGAATTTCCTCCTTTCCTCTAATCCAAACCTTCTCCAGCTCAAACTCAGCTTAGTTCAATAAGCAACATCCCAAATATTTACATTTCCACCACGGATCCAGCTGAACACACCACTTGATTTTTACTGTCAGTCAGCTCAGGGAACCTGGAGCTAATGCAGGCAAACCTGGCAAGTAAGGACACGGCAGAGGCGGCAGGCAGGTGGATTTGCTCCTCATGGGAGGAGTGAAGCGTAACTTTGCAAAAGGAAGGTTCCAGCATTCCTTCAGCACAGGGAGAATAACCTACAGAACCCTGAGAAACACTTTCTGTCCTAAACCTCCACAGAAAATTGGTTTCAGCACAAAATGGAACCACAGGACCACAGTCCGAATGCCTGGATTCCACACACCCCACAACCTTCCCTGACTGCAGGAGCACCTCAGTCGCTAAATCTGACCCCAAACCAGCACCACCTCAAGCCTGGAAGACCATGATTTCTTTAACGAGGCTGTTTGTCCATGCACTTGCCTAAGACACCTTTCCCTGGAGCTGCCTTGTGCTGGAGGGGAGCTGGTGGCTCCCACAAGGGCTTTGGTGGGGGGACAATGCCACGGAGGTGGACACAGCTCCACCTGAGCGACGGCTGAGGCTTCCCATTCCTTACACCTGCTGGCACTGAAGGGAAAGCTCAAACACAACCCAGATGTGAGGAGAGCAAGGTCAAAGCTGAGCTTAACACTGCACATGAAGACACCTGCACTGAATTTTTTACTGGTAGCAGGAGTAAGAGATTCCTGCTGCAGTCCGGCTCAGCAGAGCCGCGGGAAGCTCCTTGCTGGGAACAGGCTGGTTAAATGCTGAGAAGGATCAATGTCAGCAAGGTAAGGAACTTAAATCAGTTCCTTTTGCCTCCCAAGGAAATCAAATTTAGCTGTGAAGCAGCGCCAGGCAGGGATCTGCTGTCTATTAGTGGGAATTCTCAGTTTTTCACATTTTAATTAGCTTTTGTAGCCCTTTTCAGGCCCATTTTCAGCCAGCTGGGCTACGCCCCCTTCCAGATGGAGGTCATGGGTTCTTCTCCTGCATTCCAACAGCAATTCCTTCCTTATTTGAGCAGTTATATTCCCCAAATATTCATGCATTTTATAGAACACAGCACACACTTGATTTGGGGGAACGCAGCCCTCAGCGATTCCATATTAGCCATAGTTCCTCCTCCTTTCTCTTTCTCCAGCTGCATCTTTGCTCTTGCTCCTCATGACCTGGAGCTTCTCCAGCACATCCAGGACAACACGAGGTCAACAGCACAATCCTCATCAAAGCCAGAATTTATTTTGTTAAAAATATTCCCCAAATCAGGAGCTGCCCCAGCAAAGAGCTTCAGGGCTCTGCTGCTTCCCTTGGAGCACCTCCACGCCCTGCAAGGTGAAGAACTGGGCTCTCTCCAGCCTGGAACCACCCTTGGGGTTCCTCCTTAGCAGAAAAACTCCTTTTGCCAGGCTTGAAAACACTTTTAGGAACACCCGGAAGGTCCTGTTAGCCATGGCAGGAGCAATGACCTCAACTGCTTCCACAACCAACATAACACGGACCATAACGGGTAGAAGGACCATTCCCAGAGGATGCTTTGGGTCACCTCCACTGAAGGTGCTTCTCTTCCACCCAGCTCCTTCAACTCCCACCAATTCCAATCATTTCTCATGAGACAGGAGAGACATCTCCTGTCATGTCAGAGACATTCCCCAACATCTGGGAAGAGCAGCTGATTCAATGAACAGTTCCCTTTTTGAACCCATCTCCAAAGCAGGCAAACATTCCAGGTGACCAAGCCACCTCTTCCTGCAGGAGGTGACCAACCAGATCCTGCTCTGGAGCCTTCCATTGGGAATGTGGCTTCAGGACCCAAATTTACGGCATTTTCCAGTTCTCCGGTATTTTTCCTTTTATCTCTATTTTACATAACCCCATTGCCTGGGGTGGTGCCAGCTGCAGCAAAGAATGGTTTGGATTCACCCATGGAGATGGATCCATACGGGACGAAGTTACAGGATAACATCTGCCAGACGCTGGAACCGATGAACTTCATTCTGCCCCTGCTCTCAGACAGCCCCTCCTATCTTTTCTGGGGGGAAATCTTCAAAAATGCTCACAATTTTAAATCTTTTTACTGTTCAGATAATTGAGCTGTTTAAGGAGGTGTCCAAGGCCAGGTTGGATGGGGCTTGGAGCATCCTGGTCTAGTGAAAGGTGTGCCTGCCATGGAAAAGGGGTGGAACGAGATGAGCTTTGAGGTCCCTTCCAGCCCAAACCACCCTGGGATTCCATAATTCTACAATACAGCTTTAAAAACATTTTTCCTTGCTCCATAACAAACCCAAGACTTCCTGTCCGAGCGCATTTTTTCCCCTTTTCAGCACAAGGGCTTTAAAATCCTCTCTTCTCAATCTGGATGTTAAATTTGGCCTTCAGCGGGGATTAATTTTTATGACATTTTATTGGAAGAAGAAAAACGGAAGGGAAGGAAACAGGAGGAGGGAATCAAGTAGTCCAAATCGAATAGAATTAAAATGAAAACAAGTCTGCTGAAAATGTAACACCCACGAAATAATGCATCCACAAAATAATGTAGATAAACAGTCCACTGCAACTGGGAAATAATCCAATTATTACCCAGCCATCCACCTTGAGGGTGCAGGTTTTAATGGCGATTCCCACACCTGCAGGGATGCATGGAACTGTGGTGGGAGACAGTGACTGCCTGGTTAATTCTATACAATAATCTGCTCAAATAAATTATGCTCTGTTGCCTAATTAATCAGATCCCCTGCAATTAACGTCAAGGAGCCAATGACCTCATGCAGACAGGATTAAGAGCTCTGCAAGGCTCCGTTCCGGGCACAGCCACGGGAACAAGTCCCCGCAAGGCAGGGCCGGGTGCGGTGCCAGAGATGCTCCTTCATGCGGGAATTGCAAAACCCCGGATCCTACAGGGACTCCTCGGAAGCCAACGGGACACAGCATGGGAATGGGGGGAAGAGGGAATGTCCCCTCGAGCCCTGGATCCAGGGAGAACCAAGGAGCTTCTCAGCATGTGGCACTGGAGAAGCTGCCTCCAGATAAACACCCTGCTTCCCAAAAGCTGGATTACAGAAACACGGAACAGTTCGGGCTGGAAGAGACCTTCAAGACCATTTGGCTCACCCCTCTGCCATGGGCAGGGACACCTTCCACTAGTCCAGGTTGTTCCAAGCCTCATCCAACAGGCCTTGAATACTTCCAGGGCTGGGGTATCCACGTCCTCTCCAGGCACCCCGTGCCAGTGGTGGTAAAAACCACCCTCATTGTAAAAAACTTCAAATTCTGCTGCTGTTTAGTCCCCTCCTGGCCTGGCTTCCCCTGCTTGTGGGAGCTCAGCAGAAGGAATTGTCTCCTCTGGAAGTGAGAACACCTGGAGCAGCCGTGGCACCCACCAAAACCACCGGCATGAGGAGAAAACAACACCCCAGCCCTTCTGGGACGGATCCTTCTGGAAGCAAACCTGTGGCAGCCTGACCCACCTGCCAGCTGTGCCATCTCCTCACCCTTGGAATGTGCTCTGGGATATGTGGGCAGCTGAGGGACTCAGAGGAGGCACATGGGATCCCTGATGGCTCCGTGGAGTGCCCGGAGCAGTGCCATGGGATTGAGCATGAGCAGCGGGCTGGCTCTGCCCCACCATTCCCTGTGCACTGGAACAGCACAACCCTGACCTATGAGGGATGAGCTGGATCAGAAATGTCAGGATGTGCTGTAGAAACTCCGGGAAAGGCGCTGGGAGCAGTTCAGGAATGTGAGCTTTCCACAAGCCGCTATCTCTCACCCGGTCCCAGCACCGTGCTCATCCCCGGCCGCCCCTGGGCCCAGCTTTGGGGCCGCCAAACCCTGCTCCACTTGCTGCTGCAAGCACCAGACGGTTCCTAATCAGAACAACATTCCCCACTCCCTCTCCACATGGCAACAGCTCCGTTTTCCAACCCAACAACCCATCCCCAAGCCCCCACTGCCTGGCCAGCGAGCGCGAGCAGCTGGCACAGCACGAGCAAGTGGATCTTGAAGCTGAGCGCAGGCATTCCATTATCTTCCCAGCAAACAAACCTCAACTATGGCATTCCTGGGTCTCTGGCTGCGGGTGGGAGCCACGGCAGCCCCGGAGCAGAGGCAGAGGTGTGAGTTTGTGCAAGCCAAGCCTTTCTGAGCCGGGCTTTGAAGTGCAGAGCCCGACGCACGTCTTCAAACAGCACCCGAGGCTGCACAGCAGCATCGGCTCAGCGGCTCCCACCATGCGCCACAGCCCATCCAGATGTTTCCAGCCAGGCAGCCAGGCCAGCTGCTGCACAGCTGCCTCGTGTCGGGCTGGGGCAGCTCTTGGGAGGGAGCAGCTCTGGGGAAGCGCTCGCTCAACATCCCCTGTGACATGTTCTGACTCAGTGAGGCTGAAAGCAAAAGTTTCTGTGCTGTTTGAGTTGTTTGTTGAGAGGAGTTTAAGTAAGGAAAGTAGTAAAGGATATACTGTTTTAGCTCCTGGATGCTGCTCATGCCTCTGCAGCAGCTGCTTCTCCATCACACGGACAAACTGAGGCACTGGGAGGTTAAAAAAGCCAGAAGGTTTAAAAAACTGGAAGGTTAAAAAAAAAAAGGAGTCAGAAAAAATATTTTATGGACGGGCCCATACCCCATGGCTAAAATAAGGCTCAATTGGCTTGGACTATTTGGAGATGGCCAGCAGCTTTTGACCTGGGAAAAGAGACAACTCCAGCAGCAGAGGGCAGGGAATTCAAGACCATAGGATCCCAGACTGGTTTGGGTTGGAGAGAGGCTTAAAGCTCATCGTTTTCTACCTCCTGCCATGGGGACACCAGACCAGGTTGCTCCAAGCCCCATCCCTTCTGGCCTTGGACACTTCCAGGGATCCAGGGGCAGCCACAGCTTCTCTGGGCACCCTGTGCCAGGGCCTCCCCACCCTCACAGCCAGAAGTCCTTCCCAATATCCCATCTACCCCTGCCCTCTGGCAGTGGGAAGCCATTCCTTCTCCTGGCACTCCAGGCCCCTCTCAAAGTCCCTCTCCAGTGTCCCACAAAATGCCAAGACACACCTTGGGGTGACACATGAGCTGGGGGGGGGTCTCATCCAGGCACTCCACACACTCACCAGTAACAGGAAACGCTGCTGTGGTGAAGGAAAATTAGGAAAACCACCCCCTCCTGCAGCCAGGGACTATTTTCCTACTTCTCTGTGCGAGACAAGCAGTGACATCGCTCGGGGCTCAGCATAAGAAAAAAAAAAAATACTGTTTACAGACAGAATTTTGCAACTTCTCCAAATGTCATCCCCGGTCATATTTTGCCCATGATGGGGACACAAAACCTGAGAGAAACTCCAAAGGCTGTGGAGCCCCAGGGTGCTCCCTGCGGCTCCTGCCTGGACATGGACACGGAGAGGCAGCACCACGTGCTGGAGAAGGACCCACAAACCTTCTGAAGGCTTGAAACTGAAGAGGGATGGAAAATGTTTAACTTTTGCCAGGAAAAAGTATCAAATATATCCTCCTAGGATTTTTCAGACAGCTTGGTTTGGGTTTGTTTGTTGTATTATTTTGGGGTTTTTTTCTAAAGTTGAAACTGGTTTCCTAAATCATCCTGGACAGACAAACAACCAGGGACATCACACAATTCAATATCCAAACAAAGATGAGTCCACTGGTCTGCTTTTGCTACAAATTGAGTGGATTAAACCCTTTATTTTTCAATAATGACCAGCCATGCTGCCTGCAGAGCCCAGGAAGGTCAAGGGCAGGATCTGGCTAAAATCCTATTCCCTAGGAGCAACAACACCAGGGACCAGCTGGAACCACCACTGTGGGATTCCCCTGGGGTGATCAGGTCATGATATTTTATTCCCCTGACCCCTGGGATCAGCCAAGCTGGGAAAGGCTCTCACAAAACAGCTCCAAACGAGAGGGATATTTTACCATAACCTTAAATAAACAAAAGCAGAGGAGAGAGAGTAGATGCTGCCGGGAACTACAAAGGGGAACTGTAAACACAACAGCAGATAAAGCAGATGGATGTTTGAAACAACCATTTGCACTGGAGAAAACACATGGGATCCGTCCCCAAGCCCGCAGGGAATGAATTTACTGCAGCCAGAAACCACGTGCTGCAGTCAAATTTCCATTTATAACCATTACCTGCTAAGCCTGAAAAAGCCACAAATAAAATCCAGGGCAGCAGAAATTTGTAACGTTGCAACAGGAAGAAACAAATGACTGAGGATCCCATGTGGAGAGAAGGATACAGGGAATGCTGCTGCAGAGAGCTCGGGCCGCCCAAGGGCAGAAATGCATCTGGTGGTTTTATTTCCCAGAGAGCTCGGACACCCAGCACCCAAAGGAGAGGGAAATGCTTGCTCTGGATCCCGTCAGCCTCAGTTCTGACTCTCCTTTTGTTTCTCCCGCAGAGAAAACAATTTGATTTTTATGATTAGCCTGGAGAGGTGCGGGGTGGAGGTGGGAAGTGAGTGAGCAGAGCAGGAACCAGCCTCTGGTGAGAGATCTTCTGGAAGTAGCAAAGCACAGAAACTACCAATAAAACAGCCTTATAAAATGGATTATTCGGGAGTGACACCACCATTTAACAATGGTATTTTGGTAGCAGCTCCCACTCCCCCGGAAGCACCTTCACCTACAACTTGTGGCCGAATTTTTTAATTTAATTAATTAAACCATGGCCAGGGAGGCAGGAGGAGAATGTATTGCTTTGGCCCAGAGTCAAATAACAGATGCACACACTGGACTAACTGAGACACACTTGGCACTACTGGAACATGCCAGACTCCCAAAAAAGCCCATTCCCCACCTCTCTTTGCTCTGCCTACACATGGCAGCTCCTCACACAGGGCTGGGATTAAAGGGGGAACATTTCACCAATGCTGGGAAGGGATCCTGAGGTACACGCGTGATCCTAGAGAAATTCAGGGAATAATTAATGAGCATTCTCCCCTCATTCCCAGATGCTCCCATATATCACTGGGCATGGACAGCACAAAGTCAGACAACTTTATGCAGCAAGGTCACCTTTCAAAAGGAGAAGCCACCCAAGGCCTCTTTCAACTTTTAGAGTCGAAGAAAAAAAGAGAAAAGGAGAAAGAACATCTGAAAGGGATGAAACCCCAGAAGCACAAGTTGTAACCCCCCAAATTCACCCCACTGCTAAAAACCAACTCCCCGTGGCCTGAGCGTGCAGAGCCGCCTGCACCTCCTGAACCTGCTTCCTTGTGGGATGCCAAGAGAACTGTCAGTTTTGCATTCCCAGAGGAGAGGAGGGATTTCTGAACCAGCTGCCTGTGTGCAGACACGGCTCCAGCAGCAAGTCCCAACACCTTCCCCTCCGGCCCTGCTTTCTGGCCTCACCCACAGCCGTCAGGGGCTCTTTGTCAGGCCCCGAGTGTTGACAAATGCTGTTCTGCACAACTCCCCACACCGGGAAGCAACAAAAGGCTGGGCTGTGTTCCTGTGGATTAGCTGCTCTCATCCTTCTAGCCAGGAGCTGTGCCTGTTCTGTGTATTCATCAGGATAATTCCTCAGCCAGGCATTAGGCAGAAAACCCAGGGAAAGGCGGCAACAGCCACAACAAACAGCGGTTGCTCGTCACTACCCCGCGCTCCAGGAGAGGCACGAGGAGACCAAAAGTCGTCTTCGCTTCAAGTACAGCCTCGAGCTGTGCCAGAGGAGGTGCAGGTTGGACAGCAGGAGGAATTTCTGCATGGAAGGGGTGGTCAGGCATTGGAAGGGGCTGCCCAGGGAAGTTTGGAGTGCCCATCCCTGGAGGTGTCCAAGGAAGGCCCAGATGTGGCACTCGGTGCTCTGGGCTGGTGACAAGGTGGTCTCAGGTTGGACTGGATGATCTTGGAGGGCTTTTCAAACCTCACTGATTCCATGACGTGAAAAAGCAGCACTTACTGCAAGCAGAACACTCCAGGCAGGGAATGTGTGAGCAGGCAGCAGTGGGAGCTGCTCCTCCACCTTTTTCCTTGTTTAGCACCTCCAGCGTCTCTCCTGAACCCTCAGCTCTGCTGCAGCTAAAGCTCCATCCATGTTCCAGTGTCTCCTCTTGACACCAATGCCAGCTCCTATCTTTTAGCAGCTGTTACTCACTGACAAGCAGATTTTGAGACACTTCCCACATGGTACTGGACTCCTTCCACCAACAGTCAGCTCTTCCCATCACAACCAGAGCAGGAAAACTCAGATGTAGGGAAAAGGAAAATGTACTGGCACAACCTGGGTCACAAACTCTCAAAGCACAAGATCGATGTCCCCAGAGTGGTTTGGGTTGGGAGGGAAATTAAAGTTCATCCAGTTCCACCTCCCTGGGCAGGGACACCTTCCATTATCCCAGGTTGCTTCAAGCCCCATCCAACCTGGCCTTGGGCACTTCCAGGGGTGGGGCAGCCACAGCTTCTGTGGCTCTGTGTCCATGGAGATGTCCATGGCCATGGCACCGCCCCTGCAGAGGCAGCTCCCAGCTCATGGGCTAAGGATGGACAGTGCCCCTACCCTGAAAACCCAATATATATGTACGATATATAAATATAAATGTAAATATAAACAGCAGCCTCTTTACCAACACTTCCCAAAAACTGGTACAAATCCAGTATAAAACCAGTCCCCCCCCAGAGCAAGGCTCTGCTTTCCCATCAGCAACACACACAACCCCCCAACACAAACACAACCAGATCTGAGGCCATCACTCAAGCCTGGCTGATGAATAATGTTGGGAATAATCCCTTTAATAGCAGCTCTGCTCCCCGTTTCCCTCCTGTCCCTGCCCAGACACGCTCCCAGGCTGAGCTGCTCCCCCGGGCTCTGATGTGGAGACACAGAATCCCACACTCCCAGGATGGTTTGGGGTGAAAGGGACCCATTTGGGGTCACCTTTGTGACAGGGCACATCACCTGACCAGAGATAGCAAGCCAAAAATTCAGTTTCCATTGCCTGAGCCAAAAAAAAAATCTCACTCCAACCCCCCTGAACTCTGACAACGTCGTTCCCAATGTGCCATTTCCAAAGAGAAAGAGAAGCCAGAGGAACTGACAGTAAATACAGGGAGAATCTGTTCTTAAAAAACACTGCTAGAAAAAACAAATTTCAAATTCAAGTTCTGTGCCTCCGACGTGTAACAGCAGCTTATCATGTTACCAAAACCCTCTAATTTGGAGTGAAAAAACCCAAAACCACACAATTATCAAACTGCAGGCATTAAATTCTGTCTTCCTTAATTTCACAACTTTCCTTCTGTTAATCACTGATTAACACTGCAAACCCCAGCAGAGGGCCCTACCTGGCCCTTTACACTACAGAGCAACCAAGAAGAGAGGAAAAAAGCTTTATTCCTGCTTCAAAATCTCCACTTTGGGCATGACAAATTCCTTCTAAACCAGCAAAGTTGTGCTGTTAGCAGGTGCTGGCACAGCAAGATGTGCTCCTTCTTCCCAGTTTATCCCAAAGTCAAACAACTCGTGCTAAATTAATTCTTATTTTTTATTACAGCCAATGCTCAGAACCTGCAGCACCCAGTGGGTGAAGGGCTGGATTTCTCCTGGCAAACCAACCCAAATAATCAAATAGAGAATAAAAATAGACCTAAACAAGACATGAACCTCATGGATACTTGAACTTTTAGAGGTTTAGTTGGGAAAGAGTGAGAAGCAACCTCTGGAGCAATAGGAGGCAGAGGTAAAAATAAAAATGCTTAAAAAGAGAGAGTACACCAATGTGGAGAACACTCTGCTGCAGTGACAGGAATCAATTAATTAATCAAAAAATTGAGTTTGTGTGCAAGAAAATGTGATTTCCAGCACCGTTCCTCAAGGTGTTGGTGCATGCCAGCTTTATTTCTTTTAAAAAGCTGCTTTTAGTTCACTTATCTCAGTTTTTCCATGTCCTCTACCCAGGCAGGTCCCTGGTGGTGGTTTTCACCCTGATCCAGGAGGGATTTCGGGAGGAAATCCAGGAGGAAAAGCCACTTTAAGTTTATCAAACTGCCCAGGAGCTGGTAAAGACCTGAAGCTTTCAATCTGTTCCACCACTACTCCAGTTTTCATCCTACAAACCTTTGGGACAGACCTTTTTTCACCTTTTTAAGCTTCAAAACCCAACCTGTTGGGGAATATCTTCTACAGCAGCATCTCACTGAGGAAATTTTGGACAAATCCCTTGAGATGCAGAGCACGAACCTGTGGATGACCCTCCAAACCCCAACTCCGCACCTCAGAGATCCAGGGAGAGACACAGATGTGCTGAACTCTGACCGCTTATTTTCTGATCAGAATTCCTGCTGGATCAGCTCCCAAGAACCCACAGGGCGTAAATCCCGGCAGCCCCGGCCTCAGGGAACACGTGCTCCCCCCCACTGATGTCTCCAGCAGCTCAATCCCACCACTCCAAGCCTTGGGCCCAGACGCTACAAATTAGTTCTGACTATACAAATCCCAGCCATAACACTAAACCTCAAATCCCAAACAATAGAAGGGAATCTAAACCTCATCCAGAGACCATTTGCTCACAATATAATTTCTTACAATGTTTGCTGCATAAACCAGAGCAGAAGTGGCCTGGGTTTGATGACTTCATTTGGGGGTGGACACGGTGATGCCTCTTTTAGTGCCATAAAAGACTTTTCCAGAGCCACCTTGCGTGCACTGCAGCAGGAGGGGATGTACCGCCACAGGAGCCCCTGGAAAATGCCTCCAGCCCCTCAGGAATGGCCAGGACACAATGCAATTCCCAACCCCTTCACCCACAGATCAGCCTCAGGTTGATTTTCCAAACTATAATAGAGCAATCCCAGAATGGGTTGGGTTGGAAGGTGCTTAAAGCTCATCTCGTTCCACTCCTTCCACACATTCCACTATCCCAGGTTGCTCCAAAACCTTGTCGAACCTGCCCTTGGACACTTCCAGGGAACACTCCCATCAATCTGCTTCCATCCCAACCCCTCAGTGCCTCCAAAATAGTTGTCAGAGCATGGAAAAATGGAACAGATGCACAGCGAAGCCACCATCCTGCCTGCACGTGTGCTGCTGGCAGCGGCTGACGCGGGATTTTGGGACACCTCTCCCACCCAAAACAGCTGAGTTTCCCTTCAGCAGCCTTGTCCAAGTGAAATCCCGGCTTTTCCCCGAGCTGCTCTGGCAGTTTGGGATGCCTTTTTTTCATTAAATCCCTCCTTCCAAGCTGAGAGCTTTTCCTAAATTTAATTTGAGTGAATCACTTTCTTGCCAAAGGAAAAAAACAAATCAAAGGTTTATTCTGATGCTATTGAATTCAATGCCTGTAAATTTAATTTCTATCTGTACTTTTGTTTAAACATTTTATGGTGTTAATTACAACAAACCATGCAAATTAGGCTGCCAGTGGAATAAAAGGCCTGTTCTAACAGATAATAAATAGCTCTCAACCATAAGCTCATTAAGATGCTGTTCAAGTGCGTGCTCTGACTCCCAGGTTGAGATCAAAATCTGCATCCTAAAAACAGGAGGATCTTCGGGGTAGCACAAGCTGCTGGCACGGAATGTTGCATTCTTTCCAAAGGAAGATCCCAGAGCAAGAGGATGGTCTGAAATTCCAACCCCCAGCGTCTGGCTTGGGACTCCAAGCAGAGCTATTTCAGACAGGTACCACGAATCCTACACGTTGCTCCTGCTTATCCAGGAGAATTTAAATGCCAAGCTTGGTGCAAATAATTTTTTTTTTGGTTGAATCATGGACATCCTCCAAGCCCTGCTCCCCTGATTCGTTTCCTTATATCCATAGGGAAAACCAGTTGAAGTGTCAGACCCATTCCTTGCAGCCCCTGGAGGAGAAGCTCAGCACCTTTCTGGTCTTCCACAAGGTCCCACTTTGACCACCCCAAAGGAGCTTCAAGCCCAACATGGACCAAGGAGATGCAGGAGGGATGGAAAGACCTGAAATGGTTCTGCCTTTACAAAACCTGGGAGAGATTCCATGGACACAGAGTGCAGTTTTCCGTGCTGGCTGCAGGTCAGCCTCAGGATACACAGGATTTTGAGGACATCTGGTTGATCCCCCCCTTGTGATCCAAGAGCCTGGGAGAGAGGAAGGTTTCCTGCCAACACACTTGTGGGCCTGACACGCTGCTGGCACGGAGCCAGACAGGACTTACCACTTCCAACCAGGAGCAGGTGATCTGCTGACAGGAATTCCAGCAGCCGAGGCAGCCAAGGCTTCACAGGATCCTGGTCTATCCCAGGGAAAAAAGCTCGGCAGCCGTGGTACACGGACACCTGCACATCCCACTGGGATGTGGGAATATCCTCCCGCCCAGGAGCAGCCCAAGGGGCAGCTCCAAGCCCCCACCCTGCAAAGGGATGGCTGCAGCCACAACTGGGGAGGGATGGGGAGACCTGGAAAGGCACAGAAATACGGACAGTGAGCACGAGGAAAAGCTTTTCCTCACAGGGAGTGAGACAGGAATGTGAACACCTCGGTCTGTGCTCTGGACCTCACCACCCTGAACTGGGATCCGTCTCCAAACTGGCCAAGCACCACGATCCTGCCAGTGCTCCTTCCCTCCTGCCTTCTGGAAGGACACCAGTCCTAAGGCCAGATGGAATTGTCCCCCTGATCCTCATGAAACGCAGCCTCAGCCTGAGGAACGTCCCTTTCCTCTGGGCTCATCCAGGGAGGAGGATGTGGAACATCTCCCTCCTGACAGCTCCCAGCATTACAGGCCCCATCCCACTTTCTGCTGGAGGCCAGGTGTGTCTGGAGCTCATCTCAGCAAGGAGAAACACCTCTGATGCTCAGAGTTTGCTCCTACAGGGAATTATTCCCCCTCACTGAAATGAAGTAGTTAAAAACACCAATCAGGAATCCAACAAGTTTATCCTTAACACCACCCCTGGCTGTTCTATGGATTTGAGCCATGTCCTACCTAAAGAAAAAGATGGATTTACCACAGAGAGGAGACCACCACTCGCAGCCCCTTCAGGCACCACCTCCCTGCTTTCCTCAGCAAAGATGAGAAATCCTGAGCAGAGCACCTTCAACCACAGATGTTCCAACCACACATCTGGCACATCAATGGCTTTCCTCGATCCCTCCGCATGGACAGTGACTCCTTGATCTCCTGATTTAATATGGATTTCAAAACAAAGCACAGGCAGGTGTTTCCCTCCAGAGTTGGGCTTTTGGCTCTGTTTGAAAGGCCAGAAGAGCTCAGAGAGCTTTAGGCAGAGCTCTGGCTGGAGGTGATGGCTCAGGGCCGTGCTCAGGAGATCCAGTTGGAAAATGTTGGCTCAGCCAACTCTGCCACTTTTGGCTCCTCAGCACCAACATCTTCCCATTTATAAACGGGGTGAAAGTCTCCCCCAGCCCAACCATCTCCTGCTGCTCTTCAGGGCTTTTCCTGTGTCCAGAGGAGAGCACGGAACTGGGAAAGGGTCTGGAGCACCTGGAGTGGCTGAGGGAGCTGGGAAAGGGGCTCAGCCTGGAGAAAAGGAGGCTCAGGGGGGACATTCTGGCTCTGCACAGCTCCCTGACAGGAGGGGGCAGCCGGGGGGGTCGGGCTGTGCTCCCAGGGAACAGGGACAGGAGGAGAGGGAACGGCCTCAGGCTGGGCCAGGGGAGGTTTAGTTGGATATTAGGGAAAATTTCCCATGGAAAGGATTGTCCAGCCCTGGCACAGGGGTGGAGTCTCCAGCCCCGGAGGGGTTTAAAAGTCATGTGGATGTGGCACTTGGGGACATGGGCTAGTGATGGCCTCAGCAGTGCTGGGAAAGAGTTGGACTTGATGATTCCAGAGGGCTTCTCCAACCTGAATAATCCTGTGATTGTCTGAAACAGAAAATGAGGCCAAATCCAAGGAAAAAGGGGCCTTTGAAGGTGAGGTGGGTGCACAGAGCAGCACTGGGCCCTTCTGGGGCCACTCAAAGGTCTGGAGAAGGTTGGGGCAGATCAAGCCAAGGGTGCATGGAGGGGTGAGATGCCTCCAGCTCCCGTTCTGGAAACATAAGCCTCATTTATCCTTCCAGGAAAAGTATGGGCAGCCCAAGAGAGGTCTGGTAGGTTGGAGCTACAAAAGAGAATGGCAAAACACAGCTGAGAAGGAATTTTCCATTCAGCATTAATTAGTTTCCATTAACACCCAATTCCATGGCTCACTTATAGAAGAAAAGCTCTTTTGTTCCAATTCCAGGGGCTGAAAAGGGCAACGAAGGGCTGAAAACACTCATCCCAGAGAAAGAAGTAGTATCAGGGTTCATATTTCTGATATTCCTGCAGTTTGAAGATGTAGGGAAGTCACTTAAATGCAGAGTTTGGTCTCCTCCTGCCAAGTTATTTTGTCATCAATATAGGAAATTCCAGGGAAAAGCAGCAGCTGTATGAGCATCCTCAGTACTAAACTCCTTCCATACTTTAGGATAATTATTTGCAAAGAATCCTGGAATGGTTTGGGTTGGAAGGGGCCTTAAAGCTCACCCAGTTCCACCACTTGTCATGGGTAGGGACACCTTCCACCAGACCAGGTTGCTGCAAGCCCTGTCCAACCTGGCCTGAAACACTTCCAGGGATATAAAAGGAATGTCCCATACTTGGAACAAAGAAGGAAATCCAGCAGGGTCAGATTAATAAGGAAATAAACAGAAAGGTGACTCTGCCCATCTGCCCTAAAGACCAACATTCCAGAAAGTGAAATGAAACAAATGCTGAGGGTTTCCTCCCCTCATTCCAAACTGTTTCATGCTGGATTTGAGAGTTTTTCAGGGATTTCCAGCTACGTGCAGTGCAGGGGATGGGAAGCTCCATTTCCAACCGGAGTGGCAGCAGCCAAGCCCGGGCACAAATAAAGAGGAGCAGGGAATGCTCATCCCATTTCCCAGGCAGCTCCCACAGGACAATGCAGCAACACAGAGCTCAGAGCCCCTTGGGTGCCCCCCAAGAGCCTGAGGACAACGTGGGGCTGGAAGAGGCAAATCCTCAACCCCTGGGTGCTCCCCATCCCTCCTCGGGGCTGGGGATGCCCCACAGGGAAGGAGGCTCAGGAGGGACAGGGACACACAAGGAACAGCTCAGGAAGGACAGTGGCACACAAGGAACGGGTCAGGAAGGACAGAGATGTACAAGTAATGGCTCAGGAAGGACAGGGACACACAAGGGAAGTTTCCACATCTGCTCCCACAGCCCAGGCACATCCAGCAGCTCCCACTCCCTCCAAACCCTGGCATGGGGGGCACCCCAATCCCTGGGCACCCCGGAAAGCCACCAGGCACCACATTCCCTGCTCTGCTCCCCCCAGCTTGGCAGGTCCCACATATCCATGTGCTTCTACACAGCCCAAAATCTGCTTTGTTAGGGGTTTTGGGTTGGGGTTTTTTTTTTGGTTTTGGGTTTTTTTTTTAATACTATGTTTAAAGTTGTATATTGTTCCAAAGTTTCCTTGTTTCATGTCATTGTTTGTTACTGTGTTTGAAAGTTGGCACATATTTGTTCAATTAAAGATTTATTTGCACTATTTGTTGAATAAAGATTATTCTTGCTAAAAGCTAAATAAAGTTTCATAAAAACTCACACGTCCCATAAACAAAATACAATGTCCTTTCCAAAAAAGCGTTGCACAAAACATTTCAAAATCACTCAATTCATTAGACAATAAATCCACACACAAAATAACCAGGCCTTGCCAGAATACATCATAAAATCTCATTACAACACTTTCAGGCCGGGGCTTCAAAGCAGGAACACAAAGGCTCCACCAACCCCTCGGCCTTGAAAAGTTGCTGGCGGCGTGGCCGCAGTGAGTCCCTGGCACCTCCCGAAAGCTTTGGCACCTCCAGCAGCACCCATGGGTGCCAAATCCCTGCCTCCCGGCCGCTCCGGGTGGCTCCTGGCCAGCAGGGCCCCCACCCCGTCCCATGGCCCCAGCGTGGTCAGAGTGGGGGTCCCAGGCATCACACCCCAGCTCTCCCAAACCACGGGAGCAGATGGAGAGCAGGGCTTCCCAAACCAGCACCACACCAGCCCCTCTCGGCACTAAAGCAACAGGAGGAGTTTCCAAACCTACGGATCCATCTGGATCCCAGCACGTCAGTGACCAGGTTGGTGACAATACCGGTCGCGAGGTGAGAAATAAAACCTTGAAGTTTGAGAGAAGGTTTGGGGCAGAAAGTGCTGTTACAGAGCAGTCAGGGAATTCCAGCCATGGAAAAGCATCCCTGGACTCAGAATCGCCTCCAAAGGAAAATGGCAGCCCCAGTGGTTTGGTTGGACCCAGCCAAATGCCAGCATTGACCATGGCAAAGGCACCAGCAGCCCCGGCCTTTGTCACCCTGAGGGCATCTCAGCCTGGCACAGAAGAGGACAGTGGCACTGCCACTGCCACCTGCCCATCACACCAAAACCAGGATCACGGAACATCCTGAGCTGGAAGGGATGCACAAGGATCATCGAGTCCACTCCTGGCCCTGCACAGACACCCCAGCAGTCCCACCCTGTGCACCCCTGGCAGTGGTGTGCAAACACTCCTGGAGCTCTGTCAGCCTCAGGGCCGTGCCCATTCCCTGGGGAGCCTGGGCAGTGCCAGACACCCTCGGGGGGAAGAACCTTTTCCTAAACCCAGCCAAAAGCAGTTTCAGATAAACACTGTCTGCCCCCCAAACCGAAGCTGTGCCATCACACACGATCCCTGTCCCTGAGCAATCCTGGTTCCAGTGCACAGGAACATCTGGCTGTGAAAAACTGGCATTTCATTTACTACTCCACAACACCTTGATTCTTCCCCCAACCAAAATCTGGATGTTGGAGAGGTTTTGGGGTTTGTTTCCCTGGGTTTAAGTGCTGAGGGCTCCCAGAGAGCGATGGCCATGCACCGGCTGCGCTCCCTCCGGCACAAATCCCAAACTTTATGGATGCACTTATCCACTCCCCTCCGAGCAACAGCTGTCCATGTGGATTTGGTTAGTTGGGAGCAGCTACTCCACAGCGGCGCTGGAAGAAGCCCCCTGAACCCAGGAGCCCTCAGCAAGCCCCAAAGGAAAGGGATGATGGAGCCTGAAAGGTGATGGCAGTGCCCCAGCCTGGCCTGTGACAGAGCACCCGGGCTCTGCTGAGCAAGGGAAACTCTGGAATAACGCTAGGAAGAACCTGCTGAGAGAGAGGGATGAGGCTATGGAATTGCTTTCCAAGAAAAATGGAAGCGGAGCTGGCTCTGCTGCCGAACAGCGAAGGGGGAATCCAGGAAAGGAGCAGAAAAGGGGGGTGGAACGAGATGATCATTAGGGCCCCTTTTGACCCAAACCATTCCACAGTTCCATGGTTAACAGAGACCACAGCACGGATGCCCCATCTCCTGAAAACCCAGGACACATTTTCCACCTGGAAAAGCTCCCTGACTTCATTAAAATCAGCTGCTAGAGCTCACGCCACAGGAGGAACGAAGGACAAAGACCCTTGAAATGGGTCTTGGTGAGAAGACCCAAGGTACACAAAGGTTCGCAGGGTTAAAGCTCTGCTTTTCCCTGCCTTTTCAAGCACATAATCACTTGCTTTAGTTGCTAGAGACGCCTCCCTCCCAGTTCTTGGGGAATATATTGTCTCAGCAGGCAGAGGGGGATGAACTCATCGTGGTTTCCCAATCCTGACCAGGGGCTCTGCGAGCTACTGGCAATACATATAATAAGTTATTATGCAAATAAAAACTGGACCCGGCCAAGGGAAATATGCTGGCTCTTCAAGTCCCATCTGCATCCCAGCAAGGATCTCAATGAACTTTAAAATCCTTATTGTCACCACAATGGGCAATATTATATTCTAGTTTGGATCTGTTCCTTCGGAGCATTAGCTCTCATTTGGAGATATTTTTAGATTTTCCTATCCCACTCCTCATTATGAAACACTGAGCTGCAGATTGATTTATTTCTTAAAAGCAAGTTGCTGTTTTCCCAATAACAGATTTAACAAATTTGTTCCACCTGTTCAGCTATGCTTCCAATGTCTTTTTTGTGGTTTCATTGAAGTTTTTTTTAATCCAAACCTCAAAGCCTCTAAACTCAGCATTAAAAGACAAGCTCAGCATCATCACTACCACTCACAATTCAAATGCTGCTCCAAATTACTGCAAGCTTTCATTTGTAAGTTGATACAGACACCAAGATTATGGAGCTTAATGGCTGTGGGCACAAACACACGCTCTTCCAAGGGCATTCTCCTACTGGAAATCCTGCCTTGGTGGAGCAGGGACTCGCTGCCTCAGCCCCTCCATCCTCCTCCCTCACCCCAGCTGACCCCAGCCCCCGATGGCAAACAGAGCTGCTGAAACAGAAATTAAGTCATCCTATACACTAAATAACCCTATATTCACCAGAGCCCCTCCAGGCCAGTGTTTTCCATCATTTTATGGAAGAAGATGTGGTTGCCCCATCCCTGGAAGGGTCCAAGGTCAGGCTGGAGCAGCCTGGGATAGTGGAAGGCGTCCCTGCCCATGGGAAAGGGATGGTCCCATCTTGACCCACCCCACTGCTTCTAAGAACAGTTCATTTGCTTGAACAACCTCTTTTTGTGCAGCCTTAATTCACAAGTGACCATGTGAGAAGTCTCAAAAGAATAATTTTTAGCTTTCCCAAACCATTCCTCGGCAAGTATTTTAGGAGCAACATTTCAGGGCAGTGATTTCCTGGTGGGTGATGGGAGTGCACAGGTGTGCACAAGAGCTGGCCAAAAATTCTGCTTCATTTATGTGCAAATGGTTCTGTTATGGAGATTTCAGGGGGAAAGAAGAAAACAAGGATCCTGTAGGGAATAACCCAAGTTGTTCCAATCTGAGCATGTCAGCACTGTGCAAGGATAGCAGAAACCTGAGAATAATCATGGAATCATTCAGGTTGGAAAAGCCCTCTGAGATCGAGTCCAACCATTCCCCCAGCACTGCCAAGGCCGCCACTGCCCACGTCCCCAAGTGCCACATCCAGCTGTTAAATCCCTCCAGGGATGGGGACTCCACCACTGCTGTGCCAGGGCTGCACAGCCCTTTCCATGCAACAAGGTGTCCCTTGAAGCCTCTCGACCAACAAAGCCCAAGCCTGCTGATCTTCTGCAGATGCAACAATCGGCACCTCCTGAGCAGCCTGACAGGTTCCCCTTCCCCCATGGACAACAGCCCTGGCAGATCTTGGTGGAAAAACCCACGAGGGGCCCAAACTCAGCCAGCCCAACGAGCAATTCCCGATCTCCACAAGAGCGGCACAGTTCACTGGATGTAAGGATGAATCGAGTGACTCCTCATCCTCCTGCAGCTCCAGCTGCCACACACATCTCCACTGGCTCCCAGTCAACAGAGCTCCCTAAATCACTCACCCTCTGGGGTGAAGCCATGGCTACACCAAGCCCAGCTGAACCAACCAACCTAAAAGCCACCACAACAGAAGCTGCCGGGGACACGGGACCAACAGGGCATCGCAGAGAACACGGCCAATCTCCTCCATCTCTAAACCGCCATAAATTTTCCCCACAGAAGTTCAAGATCTTCAAACCCAGAGAAGTGGCCTTAAAAAAACCCCAAACATCCAAGTGATTGCCCTGGGTTTTGTTCCATCTCAGGCGCCCGTCAGGCTGACACGTCCCGACACGAGAGCCCAGGGGCCAAAAGGGACACGGGGACGTCCAGCTCAGCCACGGCTCGTCCCGCTCTCAGACCTCTCCCCGGAGCACAATTCCCTCCACAACCAACCTCTTGATCAGCAGGAACCTTTCAGTCGGGTTCCTTTTGGGGTAAGACCAAAAGTAAAGACCAGGGAAGGCGGCTTTCTGGAGCAGCATAATTCCAGCTCTGTTCTCGGGACGTCGGGCATATTTCATGGGAAGATGTCAGCTCCTCACATTTAATGCTGACACTGTCATTTGCCCTTCAGCGAGAAGAAAGGCATGTAAGCAACACAAACCAAACTGAAATTTCCCCACTGCAAAGCATTCCTGCCAGGAATCACAATCCCAGTGTCATGTTTCTTGTGCCCTTCCTTCCACAATAGCCCTTGAAGGCCGCACTTCCAAAGTTTTATTGCTCAGAATTCCACATGCCAGAGTTCACAGAGATCCTGGACACCCTCTGGACCAGTTTCAGGCCAGTGCCTTTCTGTATCAGAGTGAAATCAAGGGGAGCAGCTGGATCAGGACCAACTTTACCACTTTATTCCTGATTTTTCGTGTCGAAGTGCCCCCGTTTCTCACAAATGCAGTTTTGCTTCATTCTCCAAACACGCACAACGACCAGGACAGAAGGACTGGTGGATGGACACGTGACACAACACCCTCACAGAAACATTCATTCCCATTTAATTCCCATTGATTACCATTTAATAACACTTCAGACCAATTCCAGCCCCAGCACAAGGGGAAGCCCAGCTGGGGTGGGGGCTGAGATGACTTTTGGGGTCCCAGGAAGGGCTGCCCCTCCTGGAGTCAATTTTTACTGCCCAACTCAAATATTTTCCTTTAGTTGTTTCTGACCCACCTCTTCACCAGCCTCTAAGAGCCTCACAGAAGTGAAAAGTTAAAACCCCTCCAATCCCAGTGTTTTTAAAACTCTGATTCAGGCACTATCTCACCACACTTGGCCTTGCTCCAGTTAACCCCTAAATGCCAGGGAGTCAAACAAAAAGCAAAAATCATTTGTTATCTCCAAGCTGCATCTGCTGACAAACCCTGCAGTGGGGTTTTTGTTGCTATTGTTCTCCAGGTTTGGGCTTTCTGAGCACTTCATGATAAGAAAATTGTTCAGTAAATATGTCAGGAGCCCTTCCCTGTCAGCCGTCGTCGCCTCGGGGTGTGATTGCTGTTCACAGACATCAAAATTCTTGCTATTTGCCAGATTTCAGAGAGCAAACTTGGATCCCCTGGGAGATACCTGGCGCTGCTCGCGTGCACCAGCAGCAGGAATTTTTAACTCCTTCAGTACCTGATCCAGCTTGAAGCCACACGGGATCTTAACAGGGATCTGACTGAAGGGTGGCTGCTCCAACCACCCAATGAACCCTCGTTAGCAGAATTACCTTTTATAAATTGGGGTTTCAGCATCTTCAGAGATGGGAAAAAGAGTTTTGAGTCAGAAGGACCCAAGAGAGAAGCTCATGGTCAGCGAGGTGGGCGGACACCAGCTCAGGGGTCTCTGAGGGTCTTCTCCTGAACCCACCTGCACAAAACCGGGCTCAGAAAGCCTTTTTTAGGAACAAGCTCTTTAATATTCCAGCCAAAACCCCCCTGGCCCAACATTTAGGTGCCAGAGGAGAAGAACTTGAGTTATTCTCAGCTTAATGTGACACCCAGCCCTCACCTCAGCGACCGGACTGCAGAGGGACCCCACGGCCCTCACGTGAGGTGCTGGTGTCAGGAAAGGGGCGAGGATGGAGGGAAGGGGATGAAAGCAGTGCTGGGCACCCCAAATTCCATATCACTTCCAAACAGCCCAGTTATTCCGGAAAGCCGGAGAAAAGCTGCCTGACAGCGTAGGGAGGAAAGAGTTGACAGCTCTTTGCTGCATCCAGCGTCATTTTCCTTGGCAAATCCAGGCTGTTGTTGGAAACGTGCGCCAGACGCCGGGATCGGAGCTGAGCCTGCAGGAGCAGTGCTTGGGATTTAACACTTGAAGACCTCAACTTCCCAGAGCTCGTCCTGCAGCTCCATCCCAGCCAGGACACAGACACAGCACATCTGGAATTGTCCAAGCCCCGCGGCCGCACAGGGGAGCGTGAAGGACCTGCCGAGCACCTGTGTTTGAAGTCAAATCCTGCTTTTACTGGGAATGTGCTGGCTCCCAGCGTCCCTGGCAGTGGCACAGGGATTCTCCTGCCCCTCCGCTGCTGGTGCTGAGCCCAAAATAAGAACCAGTCCCTGGGGACATGTGGGAGATGCACCACTCTGAGCCTGGAGTGCTGGATTCCATACAGGGGATCCAGGGATTACAACAGACAGCATTCCTGCGGGTGCTGAGCATGGAGGCTCTCCCATCTCCTAAGCAAAATCCACCCTGCCAACAAAAGGTTGGATTTTTCTCTTGGTTTCAGCATCTCACCAGACACGGAGGCCAAGCTCAGCTGAGCCAGGATTAGTGCTGAGCTCCCAAGGCTCAGACGAAGCCTTCAGCTCAAGGACTTTTCCTGAACACATTCCCTTTCCAGAGAATGAAGCACAGGATGGATTGGGTGGGAAGGGACCTTAAAGCCCATCTCATTCCACCCTGTGCCATGGGCAGGGACACCTTCCACTAGCCCAGGTTGCTCCAAGACCCTTCCAACCTGGCCTTGGACACTTTCAGGGATGGAGCAGCCATAGAACCTGTGCCAGGGCCTCACCACCCTGACAGGGAAGGATTCCTTCCCAATATCCAATATAAATCAACTCTCTTAGTTTAAACCCATCAACCCTTGTCCCTTCACCACCAAGTCCTGCACAGTCCAGGAATCCGTGCAGGAGCCGTGTTCTGAGCCAGAACAACTCCTGCCAACAACAGGAGAAAACCCCAAGCTGGCAATAAAGATATTGCCTGAAAGAAGATTTAATAATCCTTTAAAACTGACAATTAACAGCTTTGAACTTTGCCTTCCTGCCCCCTTAGAAAAAAACCTCCTTTTGACCTTAAAAATCTGCCAGAATTCACTCCGACAGCACACAGAGGTAATTCCTGGTGGGCTTCCCTTGCCCTTGCATGGGACCTCCCCCCTTCCCAGCAAGAGTTAACACCCCAGACAGACAGAGCAAGCACCAACAAGCCCATCCACAGCCCCAAGGCAGTCAATTACTCATTGAGTTCATTATCACTCAAAAGATACAAACAGCTGCAGTAGAAAACCCAACTCTTTTCTTCATCCTGCTCTCTAAATGCACCTCATCAGCTGCACATCCAGCGATTCCTTGTTTGATTCCATTTTTCTGCCACAGGTTATGTTTTATGTGAAAACGTGAGAATTCAGGTTTTCCAGGCAGAGCCTTCCTGCAGCCCCAGGACAGCAGCAACTGCAGCGAAAAATTAAAATAAACCCCTCATTTTTGAGTCTGAACAGTTCCATCCTCTCGAGTTGGCAACAGTTCCAGCTGCCAGCTTTAAATGCCTTATCCTATGTTCCCATCCCATGGGAAAATTAGAATAAAGTGCTGGTTAAGGGTAGCAGTAGCTCAGCAACTTGTTTGTGAAGTTGAAGGAAATAATTGCTCCAAAATGATTTCCTGGATTAATTTCAGTGAGCCTGGCAGGTGGGGAGGACTGGAAGGATCACAAAGGTCTGTTTAGGCCATTAGCGCCTGCCCCACATCCCTGGGAAACCTGGGGAAAGCCACTGCCACCTCATGGATCAGAAAATATAAGGAAGAATTCAAAGATTTAGTTATTTTTAGGAAATATAAATATTATTATCAAATAAGAACGAGATTCAAAGATTTGTATTTGATTGTTTTTTTTCTGGACAGGGCACTCTGATCTTCTTAGCTCTCTGGGAAGGAATACCAGCATTATCCAATTAAAATAAGAAACAGACAAGAGAGAAGAGACAACTGGGAAGATGCCCTGAGAAGCTGTGGCTGCCCCTGGGTCCCTGGAAGTGTCCAAGGCCAGGCTGGAACAACCTGGGATAGTGGAAGGAGTCCCTGCTCATGGCAGGGGATGGAATGGGATGAGCTTTAAGGCCCCTTCCCAGCCAAACCACGCTGGGATTCTGGGATTAAGCAGCACAACGGGGTCTGTGCAAGACAATCCCACACAGCATCTCCCCAGCCCTTCCACCCGCAGGTAATTCACAAGCACAGAGCCTGTACCTGCTCCCAGGTGGATTTTACTTCCAGCGCCAGTTTATGGAACACATCCCTGTCTCCCCCCTCTGAGTGCTTTGTGCCTGGGGAGAGGCTGAAAGCCCAGAGGTGACAGGAATTGCAAAGAGGGATTAAAGGACAAAGGCGACACTCAGGGACAGCACCCTGCTGGCCTGGCACGGGATTTAACCCTGGTGTCACACAGGGATGGGATTTAACCCCTGGGACACCGGCACTGCCCAGGAGGGGAGCCAGGAGGGGTCTGAGCTCCCAAGGGCCAAGCCAGAGGCAACTCTGGTAGGAGGCGACTCTTCCCCAGCCCTCTCCTCCTCCTCCCTCCTGGGAGCATCCAGCAGCTCCCAGCCATTGTGGCCATGTCCTGCCACACCACGCAGTGACCACAGCCCCGAGCAGCACAAAGAACCCCTTGCCCCATCCACCACGGCAAAGCCACGTCACACAGGTCACTGCCGCAACGCCACCGAGCCAGCGGCTCCCACCTCGGCAAAGCCACGGAACACGGACCCTCCCCACGGACACAAACCTGCACACGACGGCCGTGGACCCTCACACCATGGAACACAGACCATCCCCCCGCCCCACAAACTTTCCCATGGACACAGACCCTCGCACCAGGGACACAAACCCTCACCACACGATGCCACCTCGTGTCACGCAATGCCCGCAGCTGCAAAGCCACACAACCCAACCCCACCCTGCGCAATGAACCCCGATCCCGGTGGGATGCTTCCAATTCAGCACATTCTGGGATTCTACCGCAAGAGCCATCCCCAAGGAGTGCACCTCAGCTCCATCCCCAGAGCTGAGGCGCAGCCAGGCAGGAGGATGCTGGCAATTCCATTTGGAAGGTGTTACAGGGCTGGCACCCCATCAGTGGGGTCCGGCATCATTAGGGCTTTGCACTCACAACAGCGTTTCATTTGGGCTTAGGGAAAGAGCTCGTTTCCATCCACACCCATCTGGGAGTGATTATTCCCGCTGTAGTAGCATCCAGGCCCGACTGGCATCGGCACCATTAGCACACAAACCCAGAGTTTAACGAGAGAGCGCTTACCACTGCAACCGCCCCATAAAGGCACTTAACCACGGTAAAATTGCAGCCAAATCTTCCACTTAACCACGTTAAAACTGCATCCAAATCTCCCACTTAACCACGGCAAAATCGCATCCAAACCTCCCTGTAACTCCGTGCTTGTGCACAATGGATCCTGGCAGATTACACCTCTTCAGAGACACACTTCCCACTTACTCGCTGCACGGAGTTTACTCAGTGCTTCACATCCCCCAAACCCCTCACAGACCGGTACCTTCGGCAGCCAGACACCTCTAAAAATAACATCCTCCCCAAGTGTTGAAAGATATTAAAATATAAAGCCATTAACATATAATAAGACTGGAATGAGAGCTCCGCATGCTCTGAAGCTCTCAGGGTTTGGCTTCCAGTCAAGAAAAATATATTGGATTAGTCTGAGAGCGAAATTAGGCTGGTGTGCAGTTTAATTAGCATTACAAGACACTACATGTGTATGGGAGAGCAGGGAAGATTTATGTTATTATGTGGTAAGAAAAATAATGTTAAAAGGTTAAAATAATATGGGGTTGATACAGCACTATTTACTCTGGGGTTAAGGAGAAGATAACTTTGGAATGCCACTGAATGTTGTTAAAAACCCAGGTTTGAGGGTTCGCCAGGGAAGTCATTGAAAAATTGTGGAAAAACCCTGCAATTTGGTCACAGGTCAGTCAAACACTCTGGCAACAACATTCTCCGTCAAGGAACTCAATAAATGCTTATACAATGTCCTGGTCCTCACACAAAGTCACAGCTTTTATCTGTCATGGACTGAGCAGAAAATAGAAATGAAACCCCAGCTCAGCTGTGGAGGAGGCCGGGAAGCAGAAGGAAAGGCACCCTTGCAGCACCATAAATCTGGGAATAAGGACTTTGGGAAGGTCCTGATTGAGTTGAAGATGCCTCTGCCCGTGGCAGAGGGATTGGACTTGATGGCCTGGAGAAGTCCCTTCCACCCCAAACCCTTCCGTGATTCCACAGTTCCCAAGGACCAGACACATTCCCACACAGCCAAAGGTTTCTCCTCACACCAGGAATTCACCCCACAGCACACACAGGGATGCACCTCCAGCCCTCAGCAAGAGCTCACAGTGTATTTAATTTCCCAAAGGATGCAGCACACCCCGCAGCCACTGCCACTCCTGCCACTCTGCAGCATCCCACCAGGAGGAGGTCTGGACTCAGGTCAAATTTTGCATGGAATATTCATAGGCACAGCAGCAGGAATACGAGAATTCCAGTTGTGAATCAAGGTAACCAGAGCCTGACGTTCGCCACAGAGCCTCGTGGGCTCCCTTCATTGCCCTCTGAGAGCTTCCTCCAGATACAAGCAGGACCACAAAGTGGAATTTGAGGGAAAATCCACCGTGAGGCACATCCCTAATCACCATCTTCCTTCTGCACACACCCAGCCTTTCCCTAAACCGGGATCAGAGCCGTGAAACCCCAACACACGGGCCCTGAGCAGGGATTTAAGGGTCTGAGCCCACAGGACCCTGTGCTGAGGCTGCTTCCAGAGGAGGCTGACGCTGCAGAAGCATTTCCAGCAGGAGCTCTGCTCAAGGCTTTCAGCACGTTGGGCAGGTTTCGGCTGGGATGCAGGAACCAGACACACGGATAAGGATGCATGGATGAGCTCCAGGTATGCTCAGGGTGGGAGAAGCCTCTGGAGCAGCTTCAACACCTTTAGGGCCTTTGTGCCAATCGCACCAAGTGCTGTCTCTTACTCTGGAGGCAGAATTGACAAAAAAGGGCAAAATTACTGCAATTTCACACTGGTGAGGGAAAAGAAAGGAAGAAATTCCCCGCTGTGAGGGCGGTGAGGCCCTGGCACAGGGTGCCCAGAGAAGCTGTGGCTGCCCCTGGATCCCTGGAAGTGTCCAAGGCCAGGTAGGACGGGGCTTGGAGCAACCTGGGATAGTGGAAGGTGTCCCTGCCCATGGCAGGGGGTGGGACTGGATGGGCTTTGAGGTCCCTTCCAGCCCATACCATTCCATGATTCCATGAAAGCAATGCCAAGGTCAGGAATGCCGATGTGGGCACTGCTCCAAAGTGGGAACATCCCTTGTAAAAAAGGTGCAAAGTGGAGACCGAGAACAGACACCTTGGCACCGGGAAGGTGAAATGCCAGTAAGCAAACTGCTGCTCAGCACATTTTTTTGGATGACTCAGCACCTCCCATCCCTCCCCCCACCAGCTGCAAGCGCCTCCACAATTAGTTTGACAAAACGGATGGCATTTGATCCCATTCCCAGGCTTTGGCAGTTTTTATCCCCATCTCGGGGCACACACTTCACCCAGCACTGGCCAAAAAACAAGTTTTAGCAGAAATGTGGCACGACACGGATTTGGTTGGAGAAAAAGCATGGGAATGATGCTCTGCACAGCTCAAATACTGCAAGGATGATTTTCTGACAGCAAAATACGATTTAATTTAGGCATAAAATCCTCTAAAGGGACACGGTGCCCTGATGTGGATCTCTGCGAGCAGAGCCCACCTGAAAGAATCTCTCTCCTACAGCACACTCGTCTGGAGGGATTATTTGGATTTTCTACCACCAGTCAAGGTTCCACTGCTCCCCAAACCCTCTCTCACACCTCCGAGCCACTGAAGAGTCAATGAATTAAAGCAGCTCTAACAAACTCCTCATCTCGCAGCCAGCGTGGTGATGCAACACCCGGCGGGTTCTGGGACAAAGATGTGGAACTACAATGCCTCAACCTCTGCCATGAAAATCTGCCCTTCTATCCCAAATGAGTTACATATTTGGATACCCTGTGAGATAGGGAAGTGGGGCGTTATCGAGCTGCCAAATCTCACTTCTGTCATGAGGTCATTTCTGGCACGCGGCCAGGTGAGGTTTCAGCCAAAATCTCAGCGCTGACCATCGCTCCCCGTCCTTCCCCCCGCACTCCTCTTCCTCCTGCCTCAGCTCAGGAAGTGGGGGGGAGAGTAAAATAATTAAAAAATAAAGAAAAATGGGTCAGGGAGAGGAGTATCTTTTAGGTTTAAATCAGTTTGTACAATCACAACACACACAGTCAGCACTCGGCCTCTTCACGGAGGACACCTCAGCAGCTGAAGGACGTTTGAGGGCTCACATGACAATGGCCATTGGGATGCTGGGTCCCCCTCAAATGAACCCTCACTCTGACCACGGTTCCCAGGAGAGAAGTGTCATCGATCACATTTCTTGAATTAATTATTTAGTAATTTCAGCCTAATTTATGCGAGCATCACGTGTATCACACTTTGGGTTTATCAGCAGCGCACCTTGGAAAAGCTGCCGGGAACCCCACACGTACCTCAAAGCTTGACAATAACTTTCTAAATAAAGCTGTTTGCAAAGCCCTCATTTCACTGCTTTAATCATCGCAGGGATGCACTCACAGCACCCCGGGACACACAAAGTGCTTGTTTTTAGCTGCACATCGACTCAAGGCAGAAAATCAGCGAGAAACGGGTGAGCAGCACCACTACAAATCCCATTAATCACACGTTGTCACAGCAGCCGTTCCCAACCGGAGCGGCTCGGGACGCTCAAGCCTTCCTTCCCCATGTCCCTACTACCAGCAAACTTTCTCTCCAATCCAACTGCTTCAATGTGCCCCAAAGAATATTTCATCTCAAGCCTGACAGGCCAGATGTAGAATAAAGAAATAAATAATTAGCGTTACCTTATCTGGAGTCCGTCAGCTGCAGCGAGCAACGCTCGGAGCTCCGTCCGCATCCAGAGACAAATTATCTAACACTGTAATTTATGAATGCTTCAAGTATTTGCCCTGGTATTTCATTATACACTCGCTGGAAAGAAGAGCTCGAAAGACTAAACAGATCCAGCACGATAACATGAAAGGCACTCCAGCCGCGCGCTATTCCAAGACAACCCAGGAATCCCAGCAAGACATCAAACTGCTCCGGCTCCCTCTGTGTTGACACTGCTCGAGGGGCAGCGAGGGGAGAGCGCAGAGCGATGACCCGGGAGCTCGGCTTCCCTCCGGTTCAACGCTGAACTTGGATTTACGATGGGAAGCTGCGGGATCCAGGCAGCGAAGGAAGCGCTAGCCCGGCTTTCCCGGGGGCAGCTGAGGCCGGCGCGGCGGAACGGCTCCCGCTGCCAAGTGGGAGGAAGAGTTCCAAACTCGCCGCTTTATCAAAGCTATTTTTGTCCTTCCCCCCACACACTGATAAGCCGTAAGGCGAGGACCGCCAGGGTGCCGAGGCAGGGCTTGGCATCTCCCCCGAAACCCCGCTGCGACTCCGCGGCAAAGCCACCCGGCACCTTGGGGGAGCGGGCCATCCGCTCGGGAGGCTCGGAGGGGAGGAAACTCCTTCCTCCAGCTTATCCTGCTCTCAGCGAGGTTTCGTGCCTGGAAAAAATGAGCTAAGTTTGCAAGCGGAGGCCCCAGCTCCGCTCCGGCTCTCCCAGAGGCTTTCGGGACAGGCGACCCCCCCCAGGGGCTGGGGACACCGGCGGGGACAACCGGGAGGCTGCTGCCCACCTGTCCGGCACAGGCTGAGGAGCTGCTGCGGGGGGGACACTGAGGCATCACCCAAAAGACGACGCACCTGGGCTAGGGGAGAACTGGAATCACCAACCCAGCGCAGGAGGAGGGAGGGGAGCGAGCGGAGGCCGTGCGGGACCGGGACCCAGCGCCCACGGCGGGTGCGAGGCCGAGCCCTGCGGGGCTCCTCGGAAGCAGCACCCCGCGCCCGGGGGGACCCCGCAAGGGCCGGGACAGAGTCGCTGCCCCCGGCCACGGCTATGCTGTCGGGACACACGGCGGGTCTGTCGCGACACGGAGACGGCGGGCAGCAGGTGGAACACAGGC
>VZRQ01010454.1:655809-693510 GCA_013397975.1 Machaerirhynchus nigripectus
CGGGCGGGCGCGGGCCCGGTCTGGATCCCGATCCCGATCCCGATCCCGATCCCGATCCCGATCCCGATCCCGATCCCCGTCCCGGTCCCGGTCCCTGTCCCGGTCCCTGTCCTTGTCCCCGTACGGGCAGGTCGGTGATGGGCGAGCCCGTGCCTAGTGCAGTGCAGGAGGGCCCGGTCCCCGTCCTGATCTCAGTCCCAGTCCCGGCCCACATCTCCGTCCCGATCCCACTCCCCGTGCGGACGGGCCCGATCCCGGACCCGGTGACCGCGGTCTTGCCAGTCTCTGTCTCCAGGAGGATTCCTGGGAGCAGACGCCAAACGCCACCGATCCCCGGGCATGGGCAGCGTTGTCAGCGCTCTGCCGGGGCCGCGGCCGAGCACGGCGTGCCCAGGGGTCTGTGGTGTTTCGGGGCGGCTCTCCAAAACACCACAGCTTTTTGAAAGTTGCCTTCTCCACGTTTTAAAAAGTTGATTCTCAGTGCTGAAAACTAACGGAAGGTTGAAAACTGCCTGGGAAAGAGTGAACCAGAGAGAGGAGTGGGTTTGGAGAGGGAACCATGGAGTCACACCTGGTTTGGCTTGGAAGGACCTTAAAGCTCATCAAAAGGAGGCGGCAAAGCCTGTGCTGGTTCTATTCCCAATCAGTAGGTTTAATTGATAGAGAGAGGGATAATGAGATGAGGGATAATGAGAGAAGGTGCTGTGTGATGCTCACAGGCCGCCAGGAAATTTGAGTTCAGAAATTAGAAATGATCTGAACAAACTCGAGAGGTGGCCTGAAGAGAAGAGGATGTGATTTGGAGAAGTAAAAGGAAAAAAGGGATGAAATAAAAGGTGTTAATGGCAGCAGAGGAGGTGGCACTGCGGAGGAGGAGTCCAGCTGGTTTTGGAGGATCAGATAATGCAGAGCAGCTCAGCAGCGCTGGGAGATGCCAGAGCCATGCCCAGATCTCCGGGAAGGGCCCAGCACCAAGGACTGTCACCCGCACATCCCTGGGATGGGGTCCTGGTGAGCTCCCCTGGGTGGGCTCCAAGAGCTGGGTGGTTCCATGCCAGGTCTGTGCTGCCAGATCCCGGGGGGAGGGTGAGTTTCCCACGAGGCTGTCCCTTCCAGGAGAAACCCTTCCAAGTCCTGGAACACATTGTCTGGGAATTTGTGGGTTCTTCATCCTACAGATCACAGCCATAAAGGATCCCGTGGTGGCCTTGTCCTGCCTTTGGGGAGGAGGACGACCTCTTCCAGCCCTTTCTGGCCTTGCTTTCCTGCAGTAGGGTTTTTTCCTATAAGTTCTGTGTCATAGTCATGAAATTCCATGAGAGTCTCTGTTTCCATTTAAGAAAGAAATGTTCCCCTAATATTTGGGAAGAACAAAACTGGAAGCATTAAGCGCTGCCAACCCCAACAACTGAGGAGCAAAAAGCAAATAAACACAGATGAACCCTCTGTTCAAAACCCTGCAATTATTTTAGGAACACTTATAATTATTTGAGTACTTAGGGTTGTTACTGGTTTTCATCGAGTCACAGAATATCCTGAGTTGGAAGGGTCCCACAAGGATCATCAAGTCCAACTCCTGCACCACCAGAATTCTGGTTTTTAAGACAAAAATCCCAACCCAAATCCTACATGGACCTACCCACAATTGCAGCAGCCTCATCCCGTTTTCCAGAGCCATTTATGTTACTTTGAAGGTGAATTTTAGTGGTCAGGTCAGCCTGGGGCTGGGTCAGGGAGAAGATCTGAGCTCTCCATTCCTGCCTGGATCTCACTGGGGATTTAGGTCAAATCCTCAAATTGAGGGATTTCTGCCTCCTAGAGCAGATCAGCAGCCTGCTAATGAAAAAGGAATCCCATGTGATGATGGAATTAATACCTAATTAATAAGTGTGATCCTCACACCCGGACCAGTCAAGCCCCACAGTCCATGGCTGCAGTTCCTCCAGGGTTTTATTTTAATTCCTCTCCTTCTGAGAATTCCTCCCCTTCCTCTGCTATCCCTGAAAAACTTCATTACATGGATGAAGAACCTCACAGGTTTAAGCTGTTTTCTGTATCCCGCCCACGCTCCAAGGGTCCTGGTCCAGGAGAAGCAGGAGCCAGAGGGTGGGGAAGGTGCAGAAGGGACAGGGATCCCTGGCGCTCTGGATGGGAAAATAAAGAGCAGTGGAGAGGGTCCTGGGGAGGGTGGGCAGAGGCTGCAGAGGAGGAGACCACACAGAGGACATGTCTGGAATGACTTTTTCTCTTGATTCCCAAACTTGCTGGGTTTTTTCCAGCATCGCCTTCCCATCCCAGCAGGGTTTAACCACAGGTGGGAGGAAGCTGCTGTAGCTTCGGAGATCTCCCTTCCCTTTGGAATGGGTACAGCTCTCTGCATAGCACAGGGCACTCCATGGCAGCTCTGAGTGCCCCTCTACACGTGAATTCCACAGATCAGGGAATTTTGAGTGATGTAAAGCAGCTTTGAGCCCATTCCTCATTTACATTTTGGCAGCAGCTGCAATTCCTGCAGCGGCTGCAGAGCCGAGTTTAACATGTGTGACCTAAAAGCTTTGGAATTCCTGACTTTCTTTTGAGGAAAGCCATCCCTTGCTCTCTCAGTGATGTTCTCAACAACATGAGTACAATAAAGTCTCCTAAAACCTGAAATCCTGGCGCTCCAACAGCACATCCATGGGCGTTTACAAGCCCTTAGGAAGGAGAATCCTGATTTTATAGAGCCTCCATCCAGCACTGCAATTGCAGTTCCTCTTCCTCAGTGAGATCCAGGATGTACCATACAATCTGCTTTGCTTAAGGCTGTTTTTTCAGTAACTGTGAGCTCTGTCCGTGCAGGAGAGGTAATTATTTGTGTCCAGCTGCTTCCACAGGGGCAGGGATTGAGCAATATGCTCGTCTTACAAGAGCAAGATGTACTAAGGAATCACATTCATGGCTTTTTTCCTAGCTCTGCCAGGGACTCTTCCAAGATTTTCCCTCTCAGATCATTGCTGTCTCTCCCATCATTCGTCTGTCCCTCTCATCTTACTCCGTGAATTCTCACAATTAACACTCAGTTGCTCAGAGAAGCTGTGGCTGCTCCATCCCTGGAAGTGTCCAAGGCCAGGCTAATGGTGCTTGGAGCAACCTGGGCTGGTGGAAGGTGTCCCTGCCCCTGGCAGGGGGTGGCACTGGATGGGCTTTTTACAACAACAACAAAAAAGCTGTACTGACTCTTGCTGCGCTTATTTTCATGTTTCCCTCTGCAGTGCTGATTTTTAAGGACCAGCAGCACTTTGACACCTCATTTTCCTGCGTGCATCAGCCTTTGCTCTGTTTTGAAGGCAGATGAGGCCTGGCAGCCCCACGATTCCATCCCGGAGCATGCGGGAGGAGGTTTGGCCAAGGAGGCCGAGTTCAGCCTAAACACAACTTCTTGCAGAGGGGGTAAGGAAGATGCTGCTCTTGGTTCTGTTGTATGTTTATTTATATGTTATTTGGTGATAATGAGAACCAAATGTTTGGGATCTATTCAGTTCTTAAACTTTTATAGACTCATTGTCTTGATTCTCAACTGTGCAGCCGTCTCCGAGCCCCTGCCTCCCCCGGAATCATGGAAGTGCCGTCGGTGACCAGGCTCAGCTGCGCTCTTACTCATCCTGGCTGGAACAATGATATTCCACACCGCGTTATTCAACCTCCCCGGTGCCTCCTGGCCCACTCATCCCGACCCCTCGGCTCCCACATCCCGGGTCAGCGCCGGAGCCGGCCAAGGCATTGTCCTGGGGGTGCCACTTTCGGGCTGCGCTGGTGCCAGGGAAAGAGGATACGATCTGTGCCTCGAGGAGCAGACGTGATACATGAAAGATGCTCTGCCAGAGAGCCCAGAGCCTGCTCTGCCCCTCGGATCGCTCACCAAAAGGCAGGGAAAAGGAGGAGGAGGGAAAGGAGGGAGCTGCACCCTAATGCTGAGCCTGACCAGGGGCCACGGGGAGGGGGCTCCTCTCCCTGGCCCTTGGCAGGGGTTTCTCCAGGCTCCAGCATTCCTGGTGCCATGGTCTTGTTGGGTCCTAGGTTGGACTCAGTGATCTCAGAGGTCTTTTCCAATGTAATTGATTCTGTGCTTTTCCAGGCCTGTTTGCCTGGGAGCACAGCTCTGGATTTGGGGCTCCCTGGGGAAAAGGGGCTGTCCCACAGAGCCACACCCTGTCCAGGTGGGACCCTGTACAGGTGAGACCCTCCCCACCTAAACCAGTGACTGCTCTCGCAGCACAAGGGTTTGCAGCAGCTTTGCCACACCCTGAGAGCCCCTCCCAGTGCCCAAAGGGGCTCCAGGAGAGCGGGGAAGGGACTTTGCACAAGAGATGGAGGGACAGGGCACAGGGAATGACTTCCCACTGCCAGAAGTACATGGGATTAGAACCATGTTGTGGGCATAGGACACTGGAGCCCCAGTGTCACCACTTGTGTCTTCTCCAGGCAGGGGGAACTCTGACAGGAGAGCTCCTGGAAATCCCCTGCCCCAGGTTTGTGGCCCACATGCCCATTTCAGCCTCTTTGGCTTTTGCTTCTCTCCCTTCAGAGATGTAAATTCCATGCATAATGATTTGAGCCTAAAGATCCAATTTCTGCATTAAGAGAGACAAATGTAAAGTGACCAAAATCCTCTGGAGATGGAGCAGGGCTACAGCTCCAGCCCCAGCACAGAACCCCAGGATGGTTTGGTGGTAGGGACCTTAAAGCTTATCCCATCCCACCCCCTGCCACGGGCAGGGACACCTCCCACTATCCCAAGTTGCTCCAAGCCCCGTCCAGCCTGGCCTTGGACACTCCCAGGGATCCAGGGGCAGCCACAGCTTCTCTGGGCACCCTGTGCCAGGGAAGAACTTCTTCCCGAAATTATGTCTAACTCTGCCCTCTATCAGGTTGAAGCCATTCCCCCTTTTCCTGTCACTCCAGGCACTTTTCCAAAGCTCACTTCTGGCCTAAACTCAAACTTTTAAGTATTTTGGGTGAGGCTGGGCGAGTCCAGAGTAAAGAACTGAAGCCCTGGCTTTAAAAAGGGTAAATCCAAGGAATTCATATCAAAGCAGGAACAGTCATAAGGAGAACATATGGAAGTGTCTTTTTCTGCTCTCAGTGATTGGAAACTGCACGCCCAGGCCCTGATCCAGCTACAGGACCCCACATCCGGGGCTTAGTTTCCAGGTGACCCGGGATTTCAGCGATTTCCAGCCTTGGGATCGTTAATGTGAGATGACAGCAATAACCAGGGAAGGAAAACCCCACGTGTTTGTTCTTCCCAGCGTGCCAGCACTTGTGGATTTAAGTGAGGAGAAAGATCACAAGGCTCAGACAGAATATCCTCCAGAACACAGCCCTAAAGCAGCAATTTCCTCTGCAGAGCCCATGTGAGATCAAGGCAGGATAAAGCAGTCCATGTGAGCCTGGCTGAGGGGATTTGGGAAGGGGCAGGAGCCATTTCCCTGGGATGGAACAGTAAAGATTAAATTGGGTGCTACAGAGGGACCTTCCAGAGGGAACAGCTCCAGCTCCGAGTGCCATTTGCCTTCACTTCTCCTCCATGAGAAGACTCCTGGCTTTGGGAATGCAGCATTCCTGAGCCAAACCTGCTGATAGGAACATGTGCGTTTCATCTCGGAATGAATAAAAAAAATGATTGGAAAAGAGCAAAGCCCGTAATTTCGGTGAGGAATAATTCCCGTGCGATTGGAGGCAACGCACTCTCGGATGGAAGGGCTGGTTCCTCTGGATCGGTGGGATGGAAACATCTGCTTTATCTCACCGAGATCTGGAGAGGTAAGAGCTGACAGATCTTTGTGGGAATCTTTGCTATCTCATTGTATATCTAAATTACATTTATTGATGTCCAACGTTGATGTTTCGGGTAATTCTCGTGGATCTCACAACCTTCTGTTTCAAATTCACAGTCTTCCACCACTCAAACTATTATTATTTTTACCAGTCCCGAGGGTGTGCTGGAGTCTCTTTGGTACAAATTAGAGAGGCTTTTATGAAAAACTCACAGTTTATGGAACAGAGGTTCCCGTTGGCTTCCTGACCCCGAGGTAGTGACAGCTCCCACCGGAGCCTCACCCACAGCGGGGGTTTCAGCACCGTTCCCAACACAGCTCGGGAGCTGACACGGGGTGAGGAACAGCAGTAATTTCCCCCAAGAGGGACAAAAAAAGCCAAATGTTGACAAGTTTACGAGTACAAACGTGTCAGGGGATCTCCTGGCAGTGAGGCTTTGCTCTAAGCCCGTGCTGGGTTTACCTGAGGCTGGTTTTTCACCTGGGCTGGGCTCCCAGCTGTGGGAGAAGGGATTTGGGGGAGACAGAACCATTCTACAAGGAACAAGAGTGGGATAGAAATTACCCAAAGATCCCAAACCAAATAATTCTGTTTAAAAAACCCCAAACTCAATGAGTTTCGTAGAAAAGATCAAGCAACGCATCTGAGGGAGAGAAGAGGGTGGTGGGAAGATGCTGAGACTGGAGGAAGAAGAGTCACAGAATCCCAGGATTTCCTGAGCTGGAAGGGACCCACAGGATCAACCAGTCCAAGCCCTGGCCCTGCACAGACACCCCAGCAGTCCCACCCTGTGCATCACTGGGAGTGTTGTCGAAGCACTCCGGGAGCTCTGGCAGCCTTGGGGACGTGCCCGTGCTCTGAGCAGCCTGGGCAGTGACAGACACCCTCGGGGGGAAGAGCCTTTCTCTAAAATCCAACCTAACCCTCCCTGGCACAGCTGCAGCCATTCCCTGGGTCCCGTTCCAGGTCACAGAGAGCAGAGATCGGAGCTGAGCGTGAGCCCTTGGTAAGAATTCCTTGGAAAAGGTGACAGTTCAAGTGTGAAGGGTGAGCAGGAAACCTGAGGGAGGTGGAGGCAGCAAACCCAACCCTCCCCAGCTCCTTCCCATCAAGGGCTTCACTGTGATGCAATTAAAGCTGAATTAATAAAGACATGGATTTTTCAGTGGAGTAAAGACATTGGTGAAATCTTGATCTTCCTCAGGTACCAAAACAGATCCAAGGCCATGATCAAAGGAGAAACCAGGAAAAGCAGAAGAAGGGAGAAAGAGATCGCCCAGTAAAACCCATCTGGCTCACAGCATCCATGGAAATCCATGCAAACCCACCTTCCACAGCCCCTCCAGGCTCTGCTGGGGCAAAGGGGGGTGGAATGAAAAATTAATTGTAAGCTCTTACTTAACACAGATTTTGAGACAAAAAGAAGAGAACAAAGGACTCCTCCAGGCAAAAAATGTGGAAAATGACGATCATTAATAACGTCAACTCCTCACTCCAGGATTTTCATCAGTTGGCTGAGGTGGCATCACATTGTCAAGTCACAAAAGCCATAAACACACCAAAAAAACCTGTTTGATCCCAGAAAAATAAATGCAGAACTCACCAACATCAGGAGCTCCAGCTGGAGTGTATCCAGAATGTCCAGACTTGGAAAGGCCTAAAATCATCCTGGAGCTTCCTGGTAGGGGCAAAACACCCTGAAACTGCCTTCCTGAGAGGAGGAATCCTCTCTTCAGGATTCTCAGTCTCCCATGGCCACGTGCTGGTGTGAAAAACAAGGATCTCAAGCACATTTTTAGATCCATGTTTCTGGATTTCCATGAATCCCAAGTTCTCCTCTGCTCAGGGAGGATGAAGAAGCTTCAGGAGGTCTGAAATCGTTCAGAAATACACATGTTTGAAAATGATCCTTTTCCTTTTTGATAACCCAGAAAGCAGGAGCTGGTGTGCCATCTATTAAACTATAAATAAAGACATAAAAAAGGAATTCCTAATCCACATCCAGCAGGGCTGAGATTCGAAATCCAGACCCCACCCAGGATTTCGGCATCTGGAGAGTCCCATCTCGCACCTCAAAACATTCCCAGGCCTGGGCTTTGATTTGGGTCTGCAGCCCTCTGTGTTGTTTTCTTGGGGGTGCAGCCTTTTCCAGGCTCTTTCCAGCAGAAATTTTTCCATGCTGCCCATTGCAGTTTTTATGGAGTCACGAGGCAAATTTACAGCTGAGAACTTCTCCCTGGCCCCGCGCTGCCTCCCAGCTTTGATGTGCACAGCCCTATAGCCATGAAAACTCACATCCACTTAACTCAAATCCCTGCTAATCAAATCCTTGGGAATCAGCACGTTCCTGGGTGGATTTGCAGCTGCTGCAGCAGTTTGGGCACCACGTGGCCACCAAAACCCTCCCCTGGGAGCTCAGGAGTGGCATTACTGCTCCGCAGGCACCCAGGAGGTTGGTGGGAATGAGAGGTGGCACCAGGATTGCCGGGTCACATCCTGCCAGCAGCATTCCCAAAGGAAAAGGTCCCAAACACTCCCCTGAAAAGGCTGATGCTGCATCCCCACACTGTTTACCAGCCCAGGCCCTTGCAGGACCCTTTTGTGTAGTTCCTAAAGCCCAGCTGGGGCCCAGAGCTCTCACATTGGCACAGTTCAGGGCACACCCAGGAGGAGTCACTCTGGAACTGGGAATCACCTGAGCTGCTGTAACTGCCTGCAGCAGGACAACCTGGGGCACCCGAGGCTGACTGGGGACAGGCTCCAGTGGGTGCTTTCCTGTCTGGGGGGCCAAACACCTCTTCCATCCTCTCTGGGCACCCTGTGCGAGGGCCTCACCACCCTCACAGCCAGGACTTCCTTCCCAGTATCCCACCTAACCCTGCCCTCTGGCAGTGGGAAGCCATTCCCTGTGTCCTGTCCTTCCATCCCTTGTCCCAGCTCCCTCTCCAGCTCTCCTGGAGCCCCTTTAGGCACTGGAAGGGGCTCTGAGGTCTCCCTGGAGCCTTCTCTTCTGCAGGTGAACACTCCCAGCTCTCCCAGCCTGGCTCCAGAGGGGCTCCAGCCCTCGGTGCAGCTCCGTGGCCTCCTCTGGACTCGCTTCAGCAGCTCCACATCCTTCTGATTTTGGGGTTCCAGAGTTGCAGGCAGCTCTGCAGGTGGGGTCTCACCTGAGCGGGGCAGAGGGATGGAATCCCCCCTTCCTGCTGCCCATGCTGGGAAGGTGCAGCCCCCTCATTATCCACCCCCAGCCCCCCTCACTGTGACCCCTCCAGCACCCCCCCACTCTGTGCCCTGGTTCTCCAGCACAGCTGGTGCCTCCGCCGTTTGCCTTCTGCACCAATCTGCTTTTTAAAATCATTTCTTTCCCTCCCCATCCAATTTCTTCCCCTTTTCCTGGTTTTCTTTCCGAACAAAGGGTTTCCAGCTCGGGATGGGGATGGCCACAGTGCAACTGCAAAGCTTTATCCCGTGGCTTTTCCCAGCCTGGCACGCAGCGCTCAATTTGGAGCACAGTGTCCTTGCTCTGTTCCATGCCGAGCTCTGTTGTCCAGAGGAATTAATTCCAGATTATGTGTGGGTGTGGACTTCAGCTGGGCAAAATTTGGATACCCTGGTTGAGTCATTATTGTCTGATGAATCTCTTGGTGACAGCCTTTGCCCCTATTGTTCTGAGGTGAGCCCCGTGGCAAGAAATGTGAAGGCAAGAAACAAAAGAATATAAAGAAAGGTTACGAAATCAAATTCAGTTAAGGCAGGGTTATTGTCCCTCCATCCTGCCTCTCTGGCCTCCAGTTGGGATTGGATTTGGCAGGAAAACTACCCCCGTGGGACAGCCGGGCTTTAGGGCAGGTTCTGGGGGGAGCCCGTCCCCGTGGGACCCTGGTGGCCCCAGTGACACAGCAGAGACAGGGAGGAGGAGTTATCATCAATTCTTAACATTTTATTTCTTTACTGGGTTAAACAAGGAGCAGAGAAAACCTCGGCCCCAAAATACAACAGAACTGAAAGCATTACAGGTACAGAGACTATTGAACACAGAGAGTAGTAGGATAATATTTTAATACAACTGAATTATAGCATGGGATTGTGTTTTTGTTGGGTTTTTTTTGTTTGTTTTTTGTCAAACCAGTTTGGAAAATAAATGTAATAGGAACTAGTGCAAAAAAGTTCTAAACATGAAGCACAGTGTATAAAATGGCATAAGAAAACTGTCCCCTCGAGGACACAGTCACTTTCTTATGACAGAAGGGAGAAACAGAAGGGGGGAGGGAACAGAGGGAGGGTCCGGGAGGCAGAGGAGGAAAAGCTGGAAAGAAAGAGAAACCGGGCCGGGGGATTAGAAACGATACTTTGACTTCAGCAATGTTGGTTTGTGTTTCACCACCACGCACTGCAAAAGGACCTCGTTGGGGCCGGGCCGAGCTCTGTCACCACCCACATGGCACAAGCACTTGAGAAGGGTTCGGGCATCAGTAGCCTGGGCACTGCAGGGGTCGGGTCCCCACAGGTCCCCCCCGAGGCTCCGGGACACCCAGCCCAAGGCAGGGAGCCCCAGCTCGAACACGCTCCGGTGGGAGAAGGGCACGAGGGGCTGGGGTCTCCTCCTGCTCTCCCTTCCCACATCCCTCCTGATGTGGAGCGGCATTGGCTCCCTCAAGGACCAGCACATGGACTTCGTTCCCAATTCCCACCCCCGTGCTCAGACGGGAGCGTCTCCCTTTGGAAGGCATCCTGAGGCTGTGTCCGAACAGGAGGCTCAGAGGAGCTGGATTCAGTTTGGGTTGGAACAGAAAACCAAACCAAGCCTCCATCAGAGGGATGGCTTGGGATCCCCAGGAATTCCTCCCAGGCAGCAGCATCTCAGATTCCCATGGGGAAGGTGTCCCTGCATTCCCAAGGTGTTATTCCTGCCTGCTCAGCCAGGCTTCGCTCCAGCCTGTTCCCACCACGGAGCCACCCAGCCTCCTGCCCTGGAGAAACTGGCTGGATGCTATTTTAAGGAGAGCTGGTTGTAATTCCTTACAAATTGCTATTCTCTCCCAATCCGCTGCTGCCCGTTCCAACTGTGCGAGCAGAAAAAGTGTGATTGAATTTTTTTTCTTTTTGCTTCGTTTTCTTTTTGGAAAATGAAAGGTTTTGTGGGAAAAGGCTGTTCTGGATGCATTTCTCAATTTGCTAAAAAAAAAAAAGAAAAAAAAATTTGGTCATAATGATCAATCTGGCTTGTTTTGACAAGTTTCAAAATTAAAAAAAATCCCCTGTCTGGCTCTTCTTGTCTTTTTGTTTTGCAACTCAGGCATGTCCAGTTCCCAAATACATTTAAAAATGGTAAAACCAACCCCAAATTTCATAAGCCAAACCTAATTCTTGGGGGTTTTTTGTTGAGTTTCAGTTTACAACAAGCAGAGTTGTCGACTTTCTGGGCTGAAAAAGGATCACCCCGAAATGCTAAAAAGGCTGGAAACTGCTCCTGGCCTTGCGTGGAACACAAGTCCTGGAGATGTGGAGCAGGAAAGGGTGGAGGGACTGGGCTCAGGAACTCACCCATCTCCTGCCCAGGCCTTTGAGAGGGGCTGAGAGCTTTGATAAAACCCCAACAACTTCTAAAATTAATTATTCCTTATTTTTTAATGACACTCAATTTAAAATGGTCTATCCTCCACCAGAGCATCCCCTCTGCTCCCTTCCTCCTTCCTCACAGCGACATGAAGGGCTGGGAGGTCACCCAAACAGCCACCTGGACCAAGAACACCCAAAAAGAGCTGCTAAAATCCTTCCATTCCTGGAATAAAATGGACTCGTGGTGGGAGCTGTGCAGCTCCAGGTGGTGGGAGCTGTGCAGCTCCAGGAGCTGTGATCCAGGAGCTCCAAGCAGGCTCCTTCTGTGGGAGAAGGGATGGTTTTGGGGTTGTGTGATGGTGGTACCTCCAGCTGGGATGCCATGAGCTGACTTTTGGGCTGAAGGAGATCCTTAACGTCCAACCTGAACACCAGACGTGGCCCTTCCCAACTTTTCGTAATTTAAGAGAGGTTTAACCCCCAGGGAGGGGAAGCCCCAGGGAAGCACAAAGAGCTGACACACAGAACCCCCTGCCTGTCTTGGGTTACAATGTAAGATGTAACCAAGATAGGTGGGGCAGCGTTCTTTATCTTGTCGTGACTCAGCCCTGATAACACCCTCTGGGGAAGCAGCAGCCACTCCTGGGGGGCTATCTCTGCTAATGGGCCATAGGGATCTCACTGCATGACTCACAGAATTACATCAGCCCATTGTGAGATGCTCCGCCCAGGGGGAGGAACCCAACATTCCTACCTGGGTATAATCCAAGGCTTGGAACACCACAGCCGCACTACCACCGGATTCCCAGAGGACAAGAGCTCCATAACCACCACCGGACCTCCAGAGAAGGACCAGGTCTTTCTACAGGATCACTGCTTTGACAGAACCACATCCATCACTCCAACGGGACTGCAGCCACCGTTTAATCGGACTGCTGCCACCACCCTGAGCGACAGCGTGTCAGGTCGTACTCTGTCAGTTTAAGCCAGTGTTTCTGTACCATTGGCTTTATTTTAATTTTCCTGTTAAATTGTAGTTCTGACTTGGAATCTCCTGCTGGTTTGCTTTCAAACTAGGACATTTTTGTCACCCAAGTGAGGCGCTCCTGGTAGTGTGGCCGAGGTGGAAGATGGAGGCAGCGAAGCGCAGCTTTCTTTCCTTGCTGGGGGTTTACGCTGAGGACTCGGACCCTGAGTTGGACAGCGAGGCCGGCACGACAGGGAGTGATGGGGGAGCGCCCACGGGAGAGAAAGGAGACCTGGTCTCAGCTGGGTATGGAGAAGATGACTTTACCTGCCTGGATGGGGATGAGGAAGGGTACGACGAGGAGGATGATGAGAACAGCAAGCAGTCAGAAGATGGTGACTCAGAGACTGAAAAACCTGAGGCTGGTGACCTTCCAGAAGCGGAGGAAAGAGATCCTCAGGAGCTGGTTGCTTTTTTTTCACACAGAGTGTGGAACATGTCTCCAGGTGAGATCAAAATCCCTCCTGAGCCTCCTGGCAGATGTTCTGACCAATTGCAGGATAAAATTCAAAAGCTGTATGAGATGAAAAAGAAGGAGGGCATGGATATGAACCACATGATCCAGAGGAAGAAGGCATTTCACAATCCCAGCCTCTATGAAAAGCTGATACAGTTTTGTTCCATTGATGAAATCGGTACAAATTACCCAAAGGACATCTTTGATCCTCATGGCTGGTCAGAGGATTCATACTATGAGGCACTAGCTAAAGCCCAGAAGATTGAGATGGACAAACCGGTGAAGGCCAAGAGAGAACGTATAAAGATGGAATTTGTGACTGGCACTAAAAAGGGTACAACAAGAAGCGCTGCTTCCACAACTACCACAACATCCAGCACCACTGTGGGAGATGCCCAGAAGAAGAAGAGGAGGAACGAGNGGGGCAAAACTACCCTCCGTGGAAAGGGTCTTGGACTGCTGCTGGGCTGCTGAAGGCCCTTTGCTGTAAGTGCAGTTACTTGCCAGGCCTGCTCTTTAAGCTTAATCCTGTAAATTCTTGTCTTGTAGGAAGATGACGACTCAGAGACTGAAAAACCTGAGGCTGGTGACCTAAAGAAATTTCCAGAAGTGGAGGAAAGAGATCCTCAGGAGCTGGTTGCTTTTTTTTCACACAGAGTGTGGAACATGTCTCCAGGTGAGATCAAAATCCCTCCTGAGCCTCCTGGCAGATGTTCTAACCAATTGCAGGATAAAATTCAAAAGCTGTATGAGATGAAAAAGAAGGAGGGCATGGATATGAACCACATGATCCAGAGGAAAAAGGCATTTCACAATCCCAGCCTCTATGAAAAGCTGATACAGTTTTGTTCCATTGATGAAATCGGTACAAATTACCCAAAGGACATCTTTGATCCTCATGGCTGGTCAGAGGATTCATACTATGAGGCACTAGCTAAAGCCCAGAAGATTGAGATGGACAAACCGGTGAAGGCCAAGAGAGAACGTATAAAGATGGAATTTGTGACTGGCACTAAAAAGGGTACAACAAGAAGCGCTGCTTCCACAACTACCACAACATCCAGCACCACTGTGGGAGATGCCCAGAAGAAGAAGAGGAGGAACGAGTGACACGTGCTGAGGAAGGATCTCACTGCATGAGTCACAGAAATACATCATCTCATTGTGGGATACCCTGTCTGGGGGGAGGAACCCATCATTCCTACCTGGATATAATCCAAGACTTGGAACACCATAGCAGCACTACCACTGGATTCCCAGAGGACAAGAGCTCCATAACCACCACCGGACCTCCAGAGAAGGACCAGGTCTTTCTACAGGATCACTGCTTTGACAGAACCACATCCATCACTCCAACGGGACTGCAGCCACCGTTTAATCGGACTGCTGCCACCACCCTGAGCGACAGTGTGTCAGGTCGTACTCTGACTCTGTCAGTTTAAGCCAGTGTTTCTGTGCGATTGGCTTTATTTTAATTTTCCTGTTAAATTGTAGTTCTGACTTGGAATCTCCTGCTGGTTTGCTTTCATACTAGTACATTGCCCCATTGCTTTTTGGCAGAATCCAGGAATATTTCTGTCCTGACTTTGTCTCCACCAATCCCTACAGACATTCCTTTCCCTGGCGGCAGCAGGAATGGGATTAGGATGAATCACAAGATGAGGTTAACCTGGGCTTTGGGACCTCACTCCCTCTGGCTCTGTGAAAATCATGGAATCCCACAGTGGTTTAGGTTGGAAGGGACTTTCAAGATCATCCAGTTCCACCCCCTGCCATGGGCAGGGACACCTTCCACTATCCCAGGTTGCTCCAAGCCCCGTCCAACCTGGCCTTGGACCCTCCCAGGGATGGGGCAGCCTCAGCATTTCCAGGCAACCTCAACAACCCATCCCAAACCTCGACGCTCAGTACCACCAGAGACCAGGAGGCACCTGCAGAGCTCAGCATGGGGACGCTCCATGGCCTGGCCCTGCAGGATCCTGCCCAGGAGCAGCAGATAGCTGGGATTTTCACTTTATTCCCTTCCTGCCTCGGCAGCAGCCGAGCATCTCCCCACCCCGCCCGCGGCCCTGAGTGGCAGTGAATGAACTGCCCTGACATCTCTTCTTGAAGCAAAGCAAAATGTGTTGAAGAAAAACCAGTTCCAGATGTCTTCCCAGTGTTGCCAAGTTACTCAACATGTTCTGCTTTAGTTGTCAGATGCTTTCAAAGAGATCTCCCTAACTCCGAGCACGAATGGTGAGGGCTCTCCCTGGGAATCTTCTGCCTGGGGCTACCATGGATCTGTATTTTCATAAGAAAAAGACTCAACTAATGATTAATGTTCCCCAGAGGAAGCGGGGCCTTTCTTTGGGATTTTTCTTCAGTTATTTTTAATTAGTTTGTACAACTGGCAGCTACATGAAAGTGCAAAACCTGGGAATAACGCTGGACCCGGCTCCCCTTGCTCCTTCTCCCTACCCACACCTGGAGCTTGTGGAGACAACATCATCCCTCACCTCCCTGGGGATGAGAAATGCCCCCACCAGGGAGGAATCACTGCTTCCCACTGGGAATTTTCTCTGAGCAAGGAGAAGTTTGTCCACTGAAGGAAAAGTTGAGTTTTACATATTAATCCCAACACAGGGCACCTTCTTTAGGGAGAAGAGATAAAATCATTGGACAAAAAGGACAAAGCCCCTTGGTTTAAGTTCCTGGTAGGATGATAAATCATTTAGAGCTTGTGTTTTCCAAGGTGGCTTTGGGAATGTGGAAAACATCTGGGATTGCAAAGGGCCCCTGCTCTGGTGGACACTGGGCGTGGGGTGAAGAATCCCTGGACACACAGGGCAAGGAAGCCCCTTCCCTCCTTTTCCAGGCACATCCCCTCCATGTTGTAACAAAAATAATGCCAGTGGTGTTAAGTGAAACAATGTCACCGTCTGCTTCCCGGGCTGTTCTCTTGGAGAGCAAAGCCAGAGCGCTTGGGGATGGAGGATTAGGAGGCTGTAATGTCAGACCAAAGGCAGGAATTTTATCCGACGGGCTCCTGATGATGGACTGCTCCATACACCGCTTCCAGCTGCTCCTGCTCTGGGAACAGCCTTGTCTGGATCTGCTTAAGGAGATTGGCAAAGTGTTGAATGCAGCATATGGTGCCCTAAAACCACAGAACTTATTGACAGCAGCCCAGACTCGCTAAAGAAAAGATCTCCTTCCAAAGCCTCGCTCTGGGAAGACTCAGCACTTTCCTCCCACTTGCAGCAGGTAAAGCCCATCCCATGCTCCCACAGTGGATCCGCATCCCGTGTGCTCCCTCTGGCATCTTGTCCTCCTGGGAACACCCCCCGGGAGCCATGGCCTGGAAAACGCATGGATCTCCTGCCCTGGGGCCCTCCTCACTCCTGGTGGATGGGGCTCAAACCTCCCCAGTAGTCACCTCAACCAGCCAGTTCTGAACTGGCTCCACTTCCCAATTCACTAGGATGCAGCACGCGCTCCTGGCCTCCAGAGGGAAGCCCCCAGCTGGCGTTAGGGAAGGTGAAACCACTTCCCACAGCTCCCAGGTTATCCCAGCAAATCCGTGCCAGCACCCCCTGAAGATGACTTGGGCTGTCAAACCTCAGTCCTGCAGCTCTGTGGAAATCATGGAATCATGGAATGGTTTGGGTTGAAGGGATCTTAAAGCCCATTCTGTTTCACCCTCTGCCATGGGCAGGGACACCTCCCACTGGACCAGGTTGGTCCAAGCCCCATCCAACCTGGCCTTGGACACTTCCACAGCTTCTCTGGGAATCCCACATCACCCATCACCACCCCCCAAGCCTGGCCTGACGCTCCATCACCAGTGGGACACGAGGGCCTCAGAGGAGGGAGAAGGACCCACATCCCTCAGGATGGTGCTGGATCTGGATCTGGACATGGTGCAGGGACTGAGGCCGGGCCACCCCGTGCCCACCAGCGCTGCTCAGTGTCACACGACACAATGAACAGGGCCAGTGACTCAGGGCCACTTGCTGACGCACCACACTGGGCTATTCTTCTCTCTCCTGATGAGTCGCTCCAAGATTGGACACAGCCTATCTCTGAGAGAGGCGCCTGGAATTAGCTTAACTCTTGGCAGTACAGGAGAAATCTAATTTCCTTTGGGATCCGGCTGTCTGGAGGCAGGGACGGGGCTGTGCTCCCTCCCCTGGCCTGCCTGGGAGCTTTTGCTTCTTGTCAGAGCAGCTCCACAACCCACTGCTCACAGAAAACCAAGGAACTGGATCCCAGTTTGCAGAACTGCTCCATGTCCAACTGCTCTGCTGGTGCAAACTAGGCTGAAATTATAAGGATGTCATGAGGAATAGTCAAATGAGAAACATCCTACTTTTTTGGGTGTTCAGCAAGGGAATCTGCTCGGGAAACTCTCCATCTTCCATGAGCACCACCTCTCCCACCCCAAAAACCACGGGACAATGGGATCACAGGCCTCGTCTCTGCAGGACTTTGGGAACAGGCAACTGGTGGTGTGTAAACATCACCCCAAAGCTCTGAAATTCAAGTCAAAGCAGGAATCAAACATTCAGCTGCTTCTCAGAGCCTCTTTGGTCTGGAAATGGGCTGGAAACGTCATGAAACCTGTGCTTCCCACGAGACGCCCGGTACTTCCTTCTTCCAGCCGGGCAGGAAGTAGCTTTGCTCATGGGGCTCTGCTCACGGGGTTCTGCTTGGTTTTGCTTCACCTCACCTGACTAGAAACCATAAAACTCCTACAGGTCATTAACTCTGGGACTTCTTGGACCCTCACAGGGATCTGGGATCAATTTCGGATGCAGCAGGACATTCCTCCTGCTCCACCCTGTCTCCTGCAGTGACCCACGCAGGGCTCTGCTGTAGGTTCCTGTCAAGAGCCAGCCTGGAAACAGAGGGACCATCCCGGCCCCTCTGGGAGCAGGGGGTGGGTTCACACCCAACTTGTGACCTCGTGCTAAAACACCCCCTTTTCCTTCCCTGCCCACACCCAGGACAAATTCCAGCCCCTGGTGCCCGGCCCGGAGGCACCACCTCGCAGTGTCCATGCTGGGAACAGTTCTGGTGGGTGGGTGGAGAACTGGGAGTTTCCTAGGAAATGACCCGGGGATCAGATCCTAGGGATCTGATGTTTGTTTGGGGCTGAATCCCTTGATATGCTGAGCTCAGGTTAAAAAACCACCCCAAGTGAGCCGAATGAGGCTGCACCAGCCAGCACCTTCCCCGGCCAAGTCCAGCTGGGCTCCCAGAAATTTCTGGATCTGGGGGCATCCATGGATTGAAACTATTCATAAAAATGCTCCTCCCTAGCTGGGCTTTATTACTGCCTCTTTGTGTGGGAGACTCTCCCTCCAAGCCAGATTTCTCCAGCCCGTTTGCCCAGTCCTCCTGCCATCCAGTCAATGATTTGTAGCTGGGAAGCATGGAAGGATGCCTTTGGGATTCCCTGCATCCAACTGTTGCCACGTGGGATCCCTCTCCCTCACAGCCTGTGTGCTGCTGGAGTCACATCTCCCCAGCTCCTCACCGAGACCAGTCCCACCAGCCAGGAAGGACAACAAAAAAGGTTACACCAAATTATCAGGACATTTGGCAAAGTGGGATGTGGGAATGCTGGGAACATCCCTCCTGCTCCATGCCTCCTCCCTCTCCACCTCCTCACGTAGAGGAGCAGGAAGGGCCAGGCTGGAGGAGCAGGCTGGGATGCAGTGAGACCAACTCCGAGCTGTACCACAGTGCAGTGTCACAGCGTCCCACTCCTGTCCCCAAACACCATCAGCGAGGCAGCGCCACGCTGAGGACACTGCGCCCCACCAGGGTGGTTCTGCCCCGAGCCGGTGGCTTTTCCCTGGGACAGGAGTGGGCCAGGCTGTGCCGGGAGGTGCTGCCCCTCCGCCTGCTCCCTCGGGATTCACAGACCCAGGAGAAAAGGAACGAGGGCTAGGCCGACCGTCAAACCTCTGCACAGTGCGGGCGGGGGAGGCGCGGGCGCCCAAGGCACTCGCGGCAGCGGCCGGGGGACACTCGGCAGTCCCATGGGGACACCCCTCGATCCCAAGGGACCCCTCCCCTCGGTCCCCCCGCCCCCGTGCCGTTCCTGCCTGCCCGGCGCCTGCGGGGCCGGAATGCTGCCCCTGCCCGAACCCTTCTGGCGCCGGGTCCCGCAGCCCTGTGCGCGTTAGAGACTCTTCACCACGGGGATGCCCCGCGAGCAGCTCTTGGGGGATGTGTGGGGGTGCATGTGCGCCACCCCCAATCCCGTGCCTCCCATTGGAGGAATAGCATGTGCCCCCCTTATGGAAAAAGATCTGGCGTTCTCCTTGGAGGTCGGCTCTGCCCTCCGCATCACTCGTCCCGTGCCACACTCTCCTCCAGGGCGGGCGGGGCCTCCAGGCTGAGCCCCCCGGCGCCGCCGTGCACGCTCGAGAAGGACACCATGGTGTGGAGGAGCATCAGGACCAGCACGCACAGTCTGATCCTGCTGCTGCCGAGGCGAGACCCCGCAGAGACCGGCAGCAAGGACGGGGAGCGGGGCTGGTGGTACTGGTGGTACTGGTGGTGGTGGTGGTAGAGGTGGTAGTGGTTCTGCCGCTGGTGATGGAGGTGGGGGTCGTGGCGGTGGAAATGGAGCGACTCTGACGCCGTGGATTTGGGGGATGTGTCCTCGTTGCTGTCTGGGGGGTGCTCGCAGGAGTCCCATTGCACCTCGCAGCACTTGGCCTCCTCGTCAGGCAGCTGGTTCTCCAGCAGCCCTGCGGGAAGGAAGGAAGCAGGAGGGGTCAGCGCAACACTGAGGCTGAGGCTGTGGAGGGAGCGAACCCTGGTGCCTGCCAGCTGTGGGATGGGCACACCTGAGAACCAGGACACCCAGACACCCCCTGGGACTGGCCCCCAGCGCGTCTCTGAGCCTGCATACACGAGCTCAGGGCTCCCCAAATCCTGCTCACAAGAGTTCAATATCCCCACCGTGCTTTAATCCATCACCTGCAGCTCCTTCCATGCTTTAGCTTTCAGTCAGAGGTAGGACTTTCAACTGCCGTGCTGCGATGTTGCTGTGTCCCCATTAACCCTTTATCCTGCATCCTTGGGATGGCCCCGTTTTGGCATCAGGCAATGTTTCTACACTGCCCCTCCTCCCACTCCGCCCCGACAAGCCTTCCAAATGCGGGAAGTGGCTTGGAAATTCCCCAGGGCTCACCATCACCCCCCGTGCTCGGTGTAAGCCCGGCCCTCCTTACCCGTACAGATGAAGCCAGGCAAACCTCCATAGATCAGCTCGTCATTGTCCGGTAACACGAAGGGGCACCTGGTCTGCACCTCCAGGCAGTATTGCTTGCATGGGATCCGCTGCCGGCACTGCTGCTGGGTCACGTTGAAGTACTCGGAGCACAGCCACGCCTTGTAGACAGCCTGGGGGAAATCATGGAGAGGGACACGTCACTTCCCAAGCACGGGGATAGCTGGAGCACGGCAGTGTAAAAGGGGAAGGGAGAGCTCCCAGCTCTCGTGGGAAATGTGTGTCGGGGTCATTTGTTGAACAGCGATGGATTCAAACAACCCACTGGAGTGTCACAATGGTGGAAATCGTCTATCCAGCTAAATCCACCACAAAAGTAAAGCTAAATAACCACGTGGAATGATGTCCCCCACAGAGAGGTACCAGACAGATTCTGCCAACATCAGTGACCCAAGAGCTCAGTCCGTCACACAAAATTTCAAATGCCGCTTATCACCCATCCCAGAGCATCCTCCTCATCCCCAAAACACCCCAGCGCTCCCCAGGGCAGGGGAAGGATTCTTGTCTCCTCTAAAGTGCCTTGGTCCCCACCAGCTCTGGATGTGGGACATGGGACAGCAAAACAGGTGGTCCTTACTGGAAATTTCCTGCTGGCAAAGCTGCTGGACAGAAGCAGCTGGGATGCAGCACACATGGCCACTGCACCTCAGGCTTGTCCCTCTCTGCCACCAAATAACACCTTCCTCAACTTCCCCACCTAGTCCTGGGAGAGAGTCCCGATTCCCCGACATCTGGAACTTCTGCTGTGCCATTTCTTCTGGCTCAAGGGGAAAACTTGTTCATTTCCCACGGATGTTCTGGCACTGGGATGTACCAAACAGCGGTACAGGTGTCTCCACGTGCTCTGTTCACCTCCCTGATGCTTCCAGCTGTGCTTGGCACCATTTCCAGAAGGAAGAGAACCCTGGGGCTTCAGCTGTGACTGCAAGGCTGTGCAACATTCCCTGCCTCTCCAGCCTGTCCAGTCCTGGGTTTCCCTCTTCCCTTCCAGCGCCTGTGTGCTTGTGCCCATTGCAGACAGCCAGGCATAGCCCAGATGGCCTCAGTTACAACCATATTCCCAAACTTCCCTTATCTCCCCAGCATCAGGCATGGGGGAAGTTGTTTGTCTCTGCTGGCTGTAGCAGAGAGGAGGGAGAGCTCAATCTCTCCTGGAGTGCATCATCCCTCAGGCTGCAAAAAACACGTGGCACTTCCAGCTCATCCATGAACTCCTGTGGGCACGAGCGACAGCACCATGGTCATTCCATGACCACATCCTACTTCCTTTGAAACCAGCTAGAAAGGGCTCCCTGTGATTCAAAGGGAATGAGTTTCCCTCCTCGGCGTGCTTGGAGAAACCCCGCGCTCCTCCTTCCAGCTGCATTTTCATTTTCTGGAGGCTTTAAACCTATCGCTTCTTTGTCTCCCCATGTTTTCCACAGATCCTTATCATCATTTGTTTGGCACACGGTGGTGTCTCAGGATTAAAACTGGTTGGGAAATTCTTGGCAGGTTATTTTTAGTTTGTTTTTTTTTTATCCCTGGAAAATGCCAAATCATGAAACCCAGACTTTTCACAGAAGTGTGTTAGCTTAGGTGAAACTTTCATCCCAAAAAGTTTAATGGGCACCAGGACACAATTTTTGGAGTGAACATTTTGGAGCAGTCCCCAGTATTGTGGCCAGGCCTTTCCCCTGGGATGTGGGAAGGCAGGTGCTTGTTCTCCCTGTCCTGTCAGATGTTAATTACTGAGACACAGTGGAACAGCTCCAGAGGAGGGAATGACTCTGCAAACAGAGTGTGAGGACACAAGCAGGAGGGTTTCGACGTCTGGATCTGCATCCCTGAACACGTCATCCCTGGAAGTGGCCAGGGCCAGGCTGGATGGGTCTTGGAGCACCCAGGGATAGTGGAAAGTGTCCCTGCCTGTGGCAGGGGGTGGGACAGGATGGGTTTTAAGGTCACTTCCAGCCCAAACCGTTCCATGATCTGCCTGAGCTGATTCCCTGGAGCCGAGGAGGAAGAGGCCATGCTCCAGAGGGGCCGCAACACCCACTGCAACACATGCCCTCCCCGATGGCCTCTGCTCCCTTGGGGACACTGTCGGAGGCAAGGGGACACAGGGACAGCGAGGAGGACACAGCAGGACCCCTCAGGGGGTGGCACATGGCCCTCTGCAAGCCCCATAAGTTCTTCTCTGTTGGGAAAGCAGGACCTGTCATTGCTGCTATGGAACTTCAACAGGATGTAAGGGAGGGTTAGAGAGCTCAGGGGACACTGACACCTTACACTGATGGGACACAGCACCAGGGGGTGTAAAATGGGCTCCAAAGCACCTACTGACTACCCACGATTTATCCAGACAGGACACATCCTTATTCCACTCCAAGGACTTGACAAGTCCCTGCCTGGACACAACGCTGTTGTTCCCACATGCTCCAGACACACTCCAGCATAATCTGGAGAAAACCAGAGGGGGCCCTTATTAATTGCCTTAATTATTTGGGCTGCCTTTAGAGCAACAAGGAGAGGGTGTCCTGAGAACACCCCTGACCCTCGGAGTGTCCGGCAGCACGGGGCTGGAGGAGCTGCTCCTTCTCCTGGTGACCATCCAGAACTTTGGACAGCTGGTGTGGATAACCGGCTTGAATTTGAACTGGCTGAAGTTGGGCAGGATGAATTCCCCTCAAAGCTGTGAAGTTTTCAGGATTAAAAGCCAGATGGATTAACTAAACCGCAACCAGCCTGTAGTTTAAAGGAGAATTATGATGCACAAGGAGCTGGATGGGCATCACTGATGTGCTTGGCCCCATCTGGGATGGACACCCTGAATCCATCCCTCCAGTTCAGCCTCTTTTCCAGCCCTCATCTGCCTTAGGATAAGCATCTCCATCAGTGGGACTTCCTCGTGTTTCCCAAGGAGGTTGTTTTACAGCACTTATCTTGCTGCCTACAAGTTTTCCTTCATACTTGACCTACATTTTTCCATCCAAAAGTTCACTCCTTTCAATCATTCCCTCCACCATTCCCTCTCCCTGCTCCGTGTTTACACATCTCTAATATTTGCAGATGTCTCACGCTCCCCCTTTAGTCACAACTCAGGCAAGCTCGGCTGATTTACTCGCTCCCATTTCCTGCCAGTCTTCTTCCCAGCTCTGACTCTCTCCCACGCTGCTTCCCAGATCCCAGTCACATCCCAGCTCCCACCTGGGCTCACATGCAGCCCGGCATGGAGGGTACACGGGGTGCTCCAGCAGAGGGCTGTGGGTGTCACCTGAGCTGTCTCAGCTCTGGATTTGGGTGGAAAAGGCAGCCGGAACAGGAGATTTCCCAGAGCTTTGCAGGAAGCTGCTCGGGCTCATTCCGTTCTCCCGTGGAAACGCAGCTGGCACAAGCAGGCTCTGCATGGATCCACACGTTTTCCCCCTAAAATGTTTGTGCTGATTCCCATCAGGGAAGTCTGGCAGAGGGCTGGGGTCACAGACATGAACATTCCATGAATTTAATGAAAATACGGAAGGAGAGACTGCAAGGATCTGGTGATACCACCGGGGAGGGCAGAGTTGGAGCACTCACTCAGAACTTGAACCAGGATTCCCTGGGTGCCTTCCGTTTTTCCTTCCCCTGCCAGGGCATGCATCTTCCCTGAGGGAAGCACTGATCCCAGCCAGCCCTTGCCATTCCCTTGCTGCAGATCCTCCAGGTGCTGCAGCAGGAATTCCTGCAGCTCTGCAGGATGGAAACAGCTCTGCCTGTGTGTACTCAAAACCACAGACATCCAAGACCTGCTGGTCCAATAGGGCTCTCCCATGCCACTGGGATCAGGCTGAGACACAGGTGGATCTCCAGGAGATCCCACTATCCTCCCGTCACTCATCCACAGAGATCCATGTCACAAGCAAGGAGCAAATTCCCTTTGGAAGCTCAAGGCTTTGGTATCTCCAAGCTTACCCCATACAACCTCCTTTGTTTTGCTGTTAAAAAGGACATGTGAGAATTTAGGACAGGAAGAAATTTATTCCCTCCTTACATCAACTAGGAAAGCTCCCTGGTTCCCATCCTTGCCCTCTCTGGATTCTTCACCAAGTGGGTTGGGTTGCAATCAGTGTTCTTGCCATTCTGGTTTGGCTTTTGGCAGATCTCCAGCATGGCCAAGTAAATATAAGTGACCTGAACTCCAAAACAGCTCCAGTTTGGTGCCCTCTTCCTGAATTTTTAGTTCAGAGGACCGGCTGCATGACTCCAAGAAAGCACAAAGAATTTGGCTGCCTAGGAAAGGAGCCAATTTCAGGCACCCAACTTACATGGAAGGAGGAGGGCAGGCTATCTGTCCACATCAGAATTTTGCAGGTGGGATGAAAAACCTCATCATAAAAGGCTTTAAAAAAACCCAAAATGAATTGGATTTCCAATAGTGAATTAAGCTCCGTCTGCTCACGTTCCAGTGGGATCTGGAAGCAGCAGTCAGAGGGACAGCGCTTTCACAGGGAATTCTGTGCCAAACGGGAGTTCTGCCCTCCCTGTACTATTCCCTCTGTCTCCTGTCAGTACCAGGACAGCATTCCCCACCAAACAGCTTTTCCAAAGTCTTTCTGTCTCCTCAGGATTTTTGCACAAATTTGGCTACTTCAAGGCCAGTCCCGTTGCTGCCAGGATGTTGGAAACACTGGCACTGCCTGTGGAACCATCCCAGCTGCATTTCGGGAGAAACGAGGAGCAGGAATGGAGCAGCATCCTCGGGATACACCACCACTGCAGAGGATGCAGGGCTTGGGATAGTCTGGATGCCCACTGGGAATGCCAGCTGTAATTAACACAACAAACTGTTGTTTTCCCATCTGAACAGGAATCAATGCTCAGAAGTTCCCCAAGGAAAATCCTGCTAATGGCACAAATATAACAAACTCTTCTCATTAATTAGAGGCAGGGGTTGGGGCAGCATCCCCAGCCCAAAATCCACTTCTCTGGAAGGGGAAGATGCAGACTGGAAGACAAAGAGGGAAATAGGGAGTTTTCCCCTGCAAAATAACCCTGGAAGGAGACCTTGGAGTGTGCTTGGACCAGAGGTGAGGATCACTCTGGAAGCTGGGCTCTGCCATCATGACTCTTTTCCCTCTTCTCGCTGGGTGTATCCAGCTCCCAGCAGGGATGGGAGGAGAAATCCCTGCCTGTCCCCAGAGACCCCCAGCCCGGAGCAGCCCCTTCCCCTCCCGGAGCAGATCCTGGGACTCACAATTCCATCCTGGTCTGAGAGGAGCATCTGGAGTGGCTGTGCCTCATTAATCTTGGACACAGGGAAATGAGCACTGCTAATGAGCCGCTTGGGCAGCTCTCCAAGCTCTGGCACACCAGGATGCAGCGCGGGAAGCAGGACAGGCTGGGGGAAGAGAAGAGCCCCTTTGGATGGCAGAGGATTAAGGGAATGCTGAGGTCCAGGGCCAGCCAGGAGGAGTTACAAACACATCTGCAATGTCCAATTACCACTGTATTCAATTAACTCGGACAGTAACAATGTGGAGCTGCAAACCAGCTTTTTTAAGGCTTTTAAAAAAATTCTTCTTGCTGTGTGCTGTTCAAACATCATCTCTGGAACAGCTGATTTTTGGTTTCTTTGATAGTTCTGGAGTTGTTATCCCTGCCTTGACACATTCACATGCTCTGGGTTAGGAGAGGGGGAAGAAAAACACCAACCCAACCCTAAACCCCAACAACTGGGCAGGATTATGGGGTTTGCACTGTTTTTCCTTCATTTCTAATATAAAGTTGCCTTTTGCCTGGCGATGACAGCGCTGGAGCCGCAGCTCCTCCATTTCCCAACCAGGGAAGCCTCTGCCCATTGTACCCAGCTCCAGAGGGCACGGAGCGGCGGCTGCGGTGGGCACTGGGATGGGGCTGCCAGCAGGAACGCCTGGGATACGGATGGGGGAATGCGGATGGATTCACCCAGGCTGCAGGGAACGGCACCGGTGAACCCTGCCCAGAGTGGGTGTTCCTCAAACACCACTGGAAACTCCACATGGAGCTGCTGGGCTGGCTGGCACATGCCCATTCCAGGCTCTCCACTACCCTGCAGTCCGCCCCTCTCCAGGGTTGTTTTTTCGAGAAGTTCCCCCCAGCCATCCCATCCATGACACCAGCCTGCATCCCGCTTGTTGTGTGTTGTTCCGGGTGCGGGCGGGTCCGGGTCCGGGTCCGGCACCAACCAGGCTCATCCTCAGGGAAGGTCCTGGGCAGTGGAATGTCCCCTGTGCTCCCAAACCGTGGCTTCCCACCCACATCCCGCAGGACCAGACCATATCCCTTAACCTCAGTGATGAAGTCACTCCCAAATTACCTGGAAGCAACTTGTCAGAGCTACTTACTCAGCACTCAATTACCTCATGAAGCAGCTGATAAAGTTTAAAACTTTTAGTTTTCATTTCAAAAATACAGCATTTTAGCTTTAATTCCCAGTTCTTGGATTAAAGAGACTGTCTGACCGCTCCTTCTTTTAGAGGGAAAAGCCCCAAATTTCCCCCTCCAAGCCACTCAAACCCAGTCTGAGAGACACAATGCCCTAAGTGCTCACCGTTCAAAACTGAGAGAAAACAGCCTTAAAGTGTGACCCCCCACACACCTGACACACTCAATACCCAGGTAACAACTGTCACACTGTGTCACGATATCAGGCAGCTCGACACGTGCCTTGGGAAGGACTGGAGTGGGAAAGGACGGGAGAACCAGCACCCCAACCTATCTCTGCAACCACACACACACTGTCAGCACCCACAGGTGATGGGCCAGGGGGTGGCAGTGCCAGCTCCCAGCCCTGGGAATGCTCTCAGGTGACAAGACACCACAGTTCCAGTCTCCTCCTGGCGTTGCTCATCTGCTCACGGCAGCGAGGGCTGCTGTGTGCAGAGCCCAGGGAAAAGCCTGGTCTCATCCCAGCAGATGCCACACTCCCCTTGGAACAAACACAGGAGGAGGAGCCTGTGCTCATGGCTGTACCAAAGCAGGAAGCATTCCCTGGAAGAGCAGAGCTTGTGGACTCACTTTGGACACCTCTGGCAGCTGCTGTGCTGAGGGGACAGAGCACGTGGCATCCCAACATGGCCATGTGCCTGTGCCTATTGATTAATCACAGTAATTAATGGCACAGCTGGATGAACAGGAAGGCAGTGACCACTGCCAGGCCCTCCTGCTTTCCACAGCCAGCACCTGTCTCCATGCATGTCACAGGCTATGTCCCTGCCCAGCAGGGTCTGCGGCCCTTTGCCTCCCATCACAGCTCCCACTTTTCCCAGTGTGGGTTGGGATCTGGCTGGAGGTTACCCCCTACCCGGCCACTCCTACAGCCCCCAGCCCACTGCAGAAGGCTCCTGATCCCAGATCACTGCTAGAAAACATCCCAACTCCCATTTCATTATCAGACTCCACCTCAGGGTAGATGCATCCTCTCTCCAAGGGGGGTGGGCACAGGGTGACGGTGCTCTGCTCACGGATCCGAGCTCTCATCTCAGCATTCCTGACGTCAGTCTCCTGTTCAGTCCCCCCTCCTCACATGCTGGGTGTGTCCCCTCTACTCACCCTGAGAATTCCCTGGCAGCGTGTGGGACATGGCAGCCCAGCCATGGTGGGCTGCCCAGGGGCACTGCTGCCAGACCCCAGGCACAGACAGTCCCTGTCCCAAGATCCCAGCCCGGTAGCACGGCGAGGCCAGCAGGACCAGCATTCCAAGGCTGCAGTTAATCCAGGCTGCTGCTCTGTGCTCCCCTTTCAAGAAGGGTCTTGGCTGGGCTTTAGAGAGGAGAAGAGCAGCTTGTCAGGAAGGCGAGGCCAGATGGAGTGTGGAGGTTTGTGTGGGAAGGGGGTGGACTCCAGAAGACAGGGACAAACAGCTGGTGGCCAGGGAGAGAGCAGCTCTCCTCAGCATCTGGAGGGCTCTGTCCTTGTGACACCACATGGCCATGCCCCAGGGGGGAAGGAGGGAGACCAGGCCTCCAGTTCCAGGGCCTCACCACACTGAGGAAAGAAGTTCCTCCCAATATCACATCTATCCCTGCCCTCTGGCACTGGAAAGCCATTCCCTGTGTCCTGTCCCTCCAGGCCCTCGTCCAAAGTCCCTCTCCAGCTCTCCTGGAGCCCCTTTAGGCACTGGAAGGGGCTCTGAGGTCTCCCTGGAGCCTTCTCTTCTCCAGGTGAACACTCCCAGCTTGGCTCCAGAGGGGCTCCAGCCCTCGGAGCAGCTCCGTGGCCTCCTCAGGACTCTCTCCAGCAGCTCCATCCTGTACAGTCCTTTACTTGCCAGTCCCCAGTGAGGATGCGGTGACCAGTGGGTCAGTAAGCAGCCCATCCTACCAGCCCAATTAGTTAAAAAGTAATTAAATACCTCTGCAAAACTGAAGCTGAACACGATGGAGTTGGGGACAGAGGGAAAGTGAGGTCCCTGCAATCCATTAGGATGGCTTGAGGAATTCACTCCCATTAGATCCTGCTGCAGCCAGGGGCTTAGCAGGATTCAAAAGTGGATTAAACATTTATACAGCTAATGAGAACATCCTGTTACATTAGATAGGATATAAAAAAATAAAGGCGAGACACTTCAGTGCCACGAGCCATAAATTACCCACCAGTGATGGGGGCGAGGGAGAAGTTTCTTCGCTCATCCCCCTTCCAAGGAAGTGGTGAGGCTGGAAAACTGTTCTCAGGATGGTGTGAGTGTCCAGCCCAGCAAGGGCTTGTCACAGCAGGGCTGTCTCACACCCAATGCCTATGGAAGGGCCCAACCCTGCACTCTGCCAGGAGCCCCTAGCACAGCATCCTGCAAGGTCCCACTTGGCATGAGTGGCAATGGGACAGGGTGTAAGGCAGCAGGAGGAACCTGGTCCCTCATGTCATCCTTGTGCATCCCACAGAGAGGGGCGAGCAGCAGGATCTGGCCCATCCCAGCCCCCTCATGGAACAAGCAGAGGGGAGACAGGAACATCGTGGCTCCTGGGCACCTTCCATGGTCACAGGGAAGTGCACAGTTTTCCATGCTCATGCTGGGCCTTGCAGCCACCTAAACTTGTGCCCACAGGTCCCTTAAATGCAGGCAAAGATGATTTTGACATATTTATCTGCACTCCTGGCAGCTCCTACTGCTGGAGACACACAACACGCCATGGCTCATGTCAGACCCGAGAGCTGCAGCCTCTGGTTTTCTATCCCTGGCTGAACACCACTTGCAGAGATCTCCTGCTCCCTTTGAGGGGAGAAAAGCCCCAGGATAACTCTCAGTCTCCGTGGTGAGCAGCAGGCAGGCACTCCCAGCTGGCATCGCTCCTCAGACAGCGAATCCCAAGGGATGTGCTACTGCGGGGAAGCCCCATTCCTGCTGCTCTCCCCTGGAGCAAGCCCAGGACAGGCTGAGGCTCTTCTCTCCCTCTCCCTCTCCCTCTCCCTCTTCCTCTCCTTCTCCTTCGTTATGCCCTGCAGAGTGGAAGTGCTTCCCCTGCATTCCCATGAGCAAGGAGTGTCTGGAGAGCGGTCCCAGGACCATGCTCCAAGCTAGGCTGCCATCCCAGAACTCCTGGTGCTTCCCGACAGCCTCATTTGAATGGGAGAGCAAGCAATGACAACGAACGAGCAACACAGCATGGCAGGAAAACACTGCTCCTGCACACACAGGCAGAGACCCCTGTGGATTCCTCCTCTCCACATCCAGCTCCATGGAAAATGACACAGAAGACAACCAGCTCCAAGGAAGATGACACTGAAGACCAAGAGCAGGTCAGGGAGATGCCCGGGTTTGAAGGGGGTTGAACTCATTACACTGAAGATGGAAACACAGCTCCTGCTCTGCCAGCACTGGTCAGTCCTTCCCAAACTGTGGCTGTTCAGAAGATTCCAAGAAAATTCCACTTGCTTCCTCCCCCTCTGTAACCACCAGCAGTGGGGAATGCTTGGGACTGGTGCCTGTGGGCACAGGGTGTTCCAGGCTCCCTGGTCTGGGCAAACCCAGGTGCTGGCACACCCCTCACCAGGAAAACCCCCATCCCAGCCACTTCCAGGCCTCCTCTCCAGCTCTACCTTTGCTCTCCCATCCATCCGCTGCCTCCACCCACCAGCAGCGCTGCAGAGCTGCCGTGCAGGGATAAGATTCCAGCCGAGATGCCAAACACGTGTATCTTTTACTCCCAAGAGGATGAGCAGGGCAGGTGGCATTTCCTTCTCCAGCCAGGACCAGGAACACCGGGATGCTGGCACAGGCAGGGCTCTGGAAAGCCAAATCCTTGCCAGGTGAGGCCATTTCATGCTGCTTTTTTAACAGAGGGGCCATGCTGACAGCATCTGGGGGAGCCAATGCTGCCAGCACTGCTCCTCCTGTGACATCCCAGTAGCACAGCTGGGAGGGAGGCCCCAGGGAAAAGCCAGGAGCTGGGAAGAGGAGAGAGGCTGAAGCAGCCGAGCCATCCCAGGCAGGCAGTTGCTGGCTCTGCCTGCGGGAATGGGGCTGGAGCAGCCTGGACAGATGGCTACTTCTTGCCCAGGCAGCCTCTGTGTCTCATTCACAGATTTGCTGTCCCTGAGTCATTGCCCTTCAAAGGACAGCAGAGCCGAGCTCCTGCGTGGAGCCAGGCATGAGTCGCATCCTAATGGCATCCCGGTGACAGCAGGAATAGCCCCCGGCAGCCAAGTACATCCTGCCTCTGCTGCCTCCCACCCTGGAGGGCAGCTCTGGAGCCCGCAGCAGAGGAAAAGCCTGTGGGACATCCCTAGGGACAGGCCTGGGACCATGGGATGTTTTGAGGAGCCCTCTCTGTGTGTGATCCTTGGCACTGCTCGGTGCCGGGGTCAGGCCAGGCCATGCGTGATCCCCGCTGGGCACAAACGGCTCCTTTCCTGGTGGAAAAGAATCCTGTCCTCAGGCAGGGACCACGTGAAGCCCGTTGTGAGGGCAGATCCAGCTGGCTTCAAGGAGACACCCTGTGCATCCTCTCCCACCTCCCGGTGCTGGTGTGAGGGGGGTACTGCCTCCTCTCCCCAGGATGCGTGCGGGGCTGGAAGTCAGTGTGGCACCAGCACATCCCTTTGTCCATGGAGAGCACGGATCACTGCCTGGTAGGAAAAGCAGCGTGGCAAGACAACCCTAATGTGGACCACCACAAGCAGCCTGTGACAATGGATCTGCACAGCAAGGGGGCTGGGGGTCATGTTGTTTTCCCTGCATTTTGCCGGTAACACCACACGCGCTGCTGAGCTCCTGACTCCCAGAGCCTTCCCGCATCCCACAGAGCAGCCAGATACTTTCCATCTCCAGCTGCTGAGGCAGCATCTCTGAGGAGCTCGTTCCACCCTGCTGGTGAAGGCCCTGTGCCCACTGTGCTCCCAAGGATGGAGAAGAACCTGGGCTTGCACCTGGCACTGATGGCAGCAGGCACAGCTGGGAGCACACGGAGCAGGAACCGGTGCCGGAGCCTGCGGCACTTGGAGCTGCTGGTGACAGTTTGATGGAGACAGACCTCACCCTCCCTCACTGTCCCTGCACTGTTTGCCGACCTGCCTGTTGCTCCGTGGAGACCTGCTGCTGCCTTGGGGAACTTGTGGGTTTTCCCTGCAGCACCACTGACAGACACAGGTGAGGAGAGGCAGTCGAGGACTGACAGACAACCAGCACAAAGGAGATAGCCAAACATCACCCAAATCCCCTGTAAATCCCTCCCATTCACACCCTGACCCCACCCCAGGCCGCTTCAGCCCACAGCAGCTGTGTGGGTCCGGCCTCCAGCCCACCAAACACTCCCAGGCAGCTTGAGATGTCTCGACCCCAAGCAGAACTCAGGACTGTCCAAGCACCATGTGAGCATCCCCATTCCCGCCTGGCTTGCAGCCCTCCCAGAAGTCCCAGGTACCACTGGTGCATTCTGACACCTCTACACCTTTTCTTTCACAGGGCAAACTCCTTCCCTCAGTTCAGTTTTTGTTTCTCCTCTTTTCCAAGCCTTGCTCTCAGTTTTCAAGCATCAAGGAGGTACCAGACACAAGGCACTGGAACTGGGCTGTGCCAGATGCTGCAGCCACAGCGCCTGTGGACCAAACCCACCACAGTCCTTGGGCCCAAGTTCTTTATACAACTGAATCACATCTTTGTGCAGGGCTGCAAAAATTCCCTTTGCTCCCATGGAATGGGTGGGGAACGTGGAGCTGCACACTTGGCTAAGCTCATGCATGTGCTCCTGCTCAAGCTGCCAAATGACTGCGCTGATCTGCTGGAATTACTTTGGAATTCACTCTAGAACCTTTCTTCACCTCATGAAACGCCTCACTGGCCAGGCTGGTTCAGGAGGAGAAGCTCCAGAACTGACATGGTGTGTGGGAGCAGCCTCTTCCCTCCCAGGTGCTGCTGCTCCTGGTGCACCAAATGCTCCACAGGGGACCAGGTCCAGGGTGCAGCTTTGCAGTCACCCATCCATAGATTCTCTGGAAGCCTCATTGCTAAAATAACTCCCTCAAAAAAGCATAAGGTTTTGGTGAAACCACTTTTGCTGTGGTTCTCAAGGGAGCCATCCAGGCTCAGAGCAGGAGTGCTCCAGGTTGAGCAGCATTTTGGACAAGCGCAGCCCAAAGAAACTCCACTTGAGCTACTTTTGTGAAGGTAAAACGCTGCTTTGGTTCCCCCAGCAGGCGTCCCTGGCACTGGGATAACCCCAAGACATGGTGTTCCCAAAGCTCCCGGCCCGAGTGAGCTTGGATTTCCAGAGGCTGCTCCACAGGGAGGGATGCTCTGCAGGGATGCCAATTGCTGATGCTATTCCCGGTTAAACAAGAGCCAGAAAACAGGACCCCAGAGGGTGCTGAAGCTGGGCACGGGAGATTTGGTCCCTGCTCCATGTGGGCTGTGCCGGGGGTGATGCCAGAGCAGGAACAGCCTCCATTTCTCACCACATCACTGTGCACCCATGGCACAGAAAAGCCAGCAAAGCCTCAGGAGCTCAATCCTGCCCTGCCAGGGGTACCAGGGAAACCAGAGGTGCAGAACCAGATCCCACAGCCACGGGCCCATGTGCAGAGAAACCTGATAATCTAATTACGTCTGAGATGCTACAGGTCCTGTCCAGCCCAGCCTGCCCAGCTCTGCTGCCAGCCCCCTCCTGCCTGTCAGCCCTTCTCTCTCCACAGCTTTGTTTCTCGCAGCCTAATGACTCCTTAATTCCGCAGGCTTTGTCCCATAGATCTTGATTTGCCCCAGGACCGCTGAAGGGGGGCACTTTTGGGAGCTGTTGGGGCGGGAGCCAGCACACAGAGCTCGGCCTTGGCACGAGCAAAGCTCTCATCTGGCGTCTGAGCCGGAGCAACACTGCTCTTTTCCTGTTTGGAAAGATGGGAAAAAAAGCACAAACAGGCCCTGAGCATCCCTCAGGGCATTGCTTTGGAGGGACAGCGATTTCCTCCTGCTCTTAGTCCTGCAAAGCCTGGGCTGACAGTTTGAGTGCTGCTGCTGCCCCGCATTTCCTGATGGATATTCGAGTCCAATATCCACATCCCCAGGCCATGACCCCTTCAAGCCCCTTTGGAGGATGCTCCAAAGTGTCCCCACAACTGCTCAGTGCACCAAGTTCATTGTGTCTTCCTGTGACAAAGGGTACAAGTCACACAGGAACAGGTGAGATGGAGAAGGCCAGCAGCTGCTCCTGACTCAATTAATGACTTTTTCCTCTTTTGCTCAGAAAAACACAGGCGTTCTCCACCTTTTATCCACATCATCTCTACTTAGCACCATGACCCAGCAGCTGGCAGGCAGATCCTCACGGCAAGAGGTGAAATGCATTTGAGAAGATGGATGGACCTTGTGGACCCACTTCCCTCTCTCCCTCCTATCAGCAGGATGCCAGGGCCCCTGTCCATGAGGGTCTCTGTGGGAGCCAGACCCCCAAAATTCCACCAAAAGGGAAATGTAAACAATAAACCCCGGAAGTGCCTCTTCATGGGTCACTGTCTCTCAGCCACAGGGATTTCTGGGGTTAGCTGCAAGAGTAACAAGTAAAACATTTCCAGGGAGTGATTTGGAAGTTGACGGTGCTGCACGGGAATAACAACATATGCAGAAAGTGGGATCTGCCCAGGAATGATCCCCAAGCAGAAAATGAAAAGGGAGAGTATTACAGCACTGAGTAATCTCAGCAGCTGAATGACACACGGACCCCGCCATTTCATGGGATTCCTATATCCCAGGGAGACTTTGGTCCAGTCTTCCCCAATCTCTGGGCACAGATGGAGCTGGGTTTGGGATGCTTAGGATGCTGTTTCCCCTCCTGGCAGCACCTGCCTTTTCCCCCCAAATCTGAGGGCAGTTCTCAGGATGATTTATTAACAGGGAATTATGTGCCTCCTGAAACCAATCCACAACACTCACATGCTTCCAAATTCTTAGCTCGGGGTCAAACCTGCTGCCATGGGAAGGAACCTGCAGCTCCGGTTGGGATTTGGTGTTGCTGTTTTTTGAAATCAGATGGAATAAAAAGCCAAAATCACTGGAATGATTTGACTGCCACAGCTCCCTGTGAGCTGTCTACTGAGCCACACTTCTTAGGGACCAAATTCCAGAGGGATCTGTGGCTCTGCAGAGGGAGGCTGAGTGCAGGTGAGCTGGAGCTGCTGTGCTTTCCCATCTTCAATTTTCCAGCTGCTGTTATGGAACAGCAAGGATGCAAATGGGAAGCAGCACTAACCCTCCATGCACAGCCCTGCTCCCATGGTCCTGTGTCCCAGAATTATCCTTTAAATCCTGTTTCTCCAGCTCCAGAGCTCCTGCAGCCAGAATCCTGCTGTGAAGGCTCTGCAGGAGCTCTCACACTGGCCAAGCTGCACATTCCACTCTGTTTTCCTGCACTCTTCTCCTGTTTTCCTGTTATTTGCTCTCAGATTTTATCACCATCGAGCAGTAGCTCTGCCATCCCTCACAAACAGGTATTATCCAGCATCTGGATGGGAATTACAAATTTAGACTGCTTCAAAAATCCCGCCAGCCACGTTTTTCCAAGGCAATGAGTAACTGCAGTCCCTGCTCAAGTCCAGAGGACTTGAAATCAGGCCAAAACTCGCTCGTCATCACAATGCTGGAGGGGTCTGGCATTAGCCCCAATTCACAGATGGGGAACAGCCACTGAGAGGGAAAAGCTGAGTCTCATGGATGTGAAAGGCTGCAGTAAGGCACCTGAATATGGAGTGAATGGCCTTGAATTAAGCAGCCTGATTTTCAGGAGTGACCAAAAGGATGGGAGCTGTGAGGGCTGCGGTGGGAGCATGCAGACTCGGGCAATCCCATGGGAATTTCCTCGTGGGTGGCCCAGAGGACTGTGCACAGGTTGTCCCTGCTGCTCGTGCCTCCTGTTGCTTCCCAACTGCTGCCTGTGGAATGCAAGGCTGGAGCTCACAGATGCTCTAAGGATGCACTGACACACAGAACCAGTTCAGAGGGACGAGTCCTGCCACTGCCTCCGGTTCTGCATCTCCCAAACACATTTCCTGCTCTCCCATCAAGGATGTTAAACCCAGGCACACTTAATGGAGACTCATCGAAGCATGGCTCTCTTTCTACCTACTTTGGAGTCCCAACATAATGATTATTTTATGACCTCTTCCACTTTTCTGACTGGGTCTCCCAGCAGAGATGGAAGTTAAGCCTGAAACTGGAATGTCTATGCTCCACCAGACACGACACAGCGAGACCCTGATCCTGCTGGGCCCCGGGAGCAGGAGCAGCACAATGGACAGCACCGAACTCCCTGCAGAAGTGGAGCAGCAGGACCAAACTACTCAGAACAGGCTGACTACTACATCCCTTGGAAACCACAGGGGGAATTTGGGCAAGCAGATTGTAATTACCTGGCTTGGCCCGGGCCCAGAGCACCAGCACAAGCTCCTGCTCAAACTCAGCTCCTCACAAAAGCGTCCCTTGGAGTAGTGGCCAGGACCTCAACAATGTGCCCTTGGTGAAAGACACCACCTCAGTGTTCCAGAGCTGCTCTTGGTGCTGCTCGCACACTTTCCCAGGGTAAGAACATCACTCCAAGAGCTGCCCTGCAACTCCAAGTGTCCCTCAAAACACCTGTCCCAGAAGAGGAGCAGCCAACCCTGTCATACTACCAGGGAGGAAGCTCTGCCACCATCCCTGTGGGGACAATGCTGTCACACACCCCGAGACACAGCTCTGAGAAAGGGAAGCAGGTTTAGTTATGGAGACCATCGCAATTCCCAGAGGTGACGTCTGGAGGGAGTGTGCACAGGTGAGCCAGGCAGCTCGGAGCAGGTGGAAGCTGGAGGCACCACGGCCTGGTAAGAACAGAGCATCCAGCAGAAATGCACTGGGGGCTCCGATGGATATCCAACCACAACTCTCATTTAGGAGAGCAGATGGCTCCATACGGAGGCTCGATCCCACTGATGCTGGGAGGGCCAAGCAACTCATCAGCTTTCAGAACATGGACTGTGCCCCGCGGGTGGGGACAGTCAGTGACACTGGGGGGAACACCAAGGTGGGAGGCACATCCCAGCATCCCTGCGCCAGCTTCCTGGGCAGAAAGGGTGGAAGAGATGGAAAACAGCTGCTGTGTACAGGGAAGGGGCCCTGGCATCATGGTTCATCTCAGGTCACCGCTGGTCTAATGACAGCCAGGCAGAGCCCTGGGCTGTCCCAGGAGCAGCAACAGGTCTGAGGCAGAGGTGAGGAGTCCCACCCTGCCCCAGCTTGGCCCCTGTGTGCACAGGGGTGCACATAGAAAGGGGTGTGGGTGAGGCTGGTAGGGATTGGGGTGTCGGGAGTGAAGTGCTTGGATTGAGGTGGCGTGTTGGGATTGGGTCAGGAGAGGAGTGTCAGGACTGGGGTGCTGGGAATGGGATGCCATGAGTTGAGTGCTTGGACTGAGGTGCTGGGAGCAGGGTGTTGGGAATGGAGTGTTGGGAATGGCATGTCGGGAGCTGCCTGTGTGTGCACAGGTGTGAAGGGATGTGAGAGTGCTCATTCAGGCCAAGTCCCACTTTGCCTTCTCTGTCCCACTACCCTGTCCCAGCCTTCCCAAGAGCTCCAGACTTGTCCCACCACCACTGCCAGGACAGGTTTGGGGAGCAGAAGGAAACCCCAGCCTGTGGGTAGGCGTGAGAGCAGGGGGACCACGGTACCCCCACACTACCAAGCCCCCTGTGGCCCAGCTCACCCCAGATGCCCCCTCATACCTTGCAGTCCGTCAGGCAGGATCTGACCGAGTACTCTTCCGATTGCAAGTACTTCTCCAGCAAGAGGTCGAACTCCTCGTATTTTTCCTGAGCGTGTTGGTCCAGCCGCTGGTACGCCTGGACGCAGCTGCTACAGGCCTCCCCGCCCAGCGCCCCGGCCGCCGCCACCACCAGGTCCACCATCAGGTTGTCCAGGCTGCAGTCCAGGCCGTCGGGGCCGGCCATCTCCCGCAGCAGGTCCCAGATCGTGTAAGTATCACAAAAGGAGAGGTTGAAGTTCCTGAAGTAAGCCTGCAGGAAGGTCCTTTTGGAGGAGGGCGAGGCGAAGAAGGGCGCGGCGGCGGCGGCGGCGGCGGCGGCGGCGGGGGGCGA
>VZRQ01010454.1:715128-732124 GCA_013397975.1 Machaerirhynchus nigripectus
CCCAGCCGGAAAGCAGCAGGTACAGCCCTGGAACTTTTCCAGCAGAGAAGGGATACGAGTGGGAAGGGGAAAGGCAAGGCCGAGGGCAGGAGCCTGCGGAATGGGAGCTCCAAAGGTTTCTTTCCGCCCCAAGGAGCCGAACTTGCCTGGAGGCAGGAGAAAGGACAGGAAATGGGGTAGGCTGAGGCAAGGGTAGGGAACAAAGTCCTGCAGCACTTCAGAGCGAGAAACTCTGCCAGGGAATTTGTGGCTCCACGAGAAACCCACAGGCAAGAAAAGGGGAATGAAGGTGGCAAGGACACTGCAGAGGAAAGGGAGGATCCTCCGTGACAGATTCCTTCAGAGCCAATGTGACAGGAATGCCGGGGGCGAGAGGCTGCCACTGCCACTGCCAAGGAGAATCCCAAAATCCCTGGCCCCAAGGAGCACCAGTCTCTCCAGGAGTGCGGGAGGATGGAGCAGCTCTGCTGCCAGACCAAAGAGATCGGGCTGAGAATTGGCCAAGGAGAAACACGATTGTTAAAAATGCCGATTCATCAGCTTTGTCAGGAGCAGATCAGCACTATTTGCCTTTTTCACTACAGAAAAAAAGAGAGAAAACAGCCCCAAATTACTGAACATGCTTTTCTGTTTCAAAAATCCTGAAATTAAACTTAATGACAGGAAAATGTATTAAAAATAAATGACCATCATGACCGAAACAAAAGCTTGGGAAAATCCAGGGGGAGCACGTTTGGGTTGTCCTGAGCTCCTCTTTGTAGATATTTTCCCTTCCCCCACATCATTTTTTAGCTGCTTTTTTTGAGATGTGACATTCCCAAAGCCCAGTGTTGCAGCTGGGGATGGATTTGGATGGAGAGGAGCCTTTCCAAGAGGATGATGAGGATGAGATGGGGTGGCAGGAATCCACAAAGGATCCTGGAATGTTGGGAGGGGTGGATGGAGCTGTGAGCTGGGAGTTTTACCTGCACCTCTCCACTCACTTCAAGCCAACATTGAACCCATTTTATATTCTGCTGCCAGGATTCCCAGAGGGGGATTGCAAAGTCCTTGAGGCGTAATGAGGTGCTAAAGTTATAATGAATAAGGTTTTAATTAAGCTTGTGGTCCCCAAAAAAGACCTCGGTGAAAGATGGGAGCAAATCCTGCCGAGGGAATGTCAGCCCTACAAAGAGCGAGGCTGTGTGAGACCTGTAATGGCTCTAGCAGAAGGGCTCTCCCTTAGATAGAAAGTGAGAAAAGATGCCTTAATTGCTAATCCAGAGGAATTTGGAGCCAGTGTCTCCTCCCCAGTGCTGAGCAGATCCTCAGGGAATTCTTGGAACAATTAATCATGGGACAAATTCATTATAAACATAGAGGGGTGAACCTAAAGACTGGGTTCCTCTGCAAAAGGGATTTTAGCAGAGGAGAGGAAGGGGTTGGAGCAGCTCCCGGCAGTGACTGCTCTGGGTGACCACGGTGGCCCCAAGGACTGGCAGTGGTGGCACTTCCTGGCTGCTGTGGGGAAGAGCTGCTCCTAAGGGAAGATCCCTGATGGAACTCACCATCCCGGGTCTGGAGCTATGGGTTCAGGATTTGGGGAGCTGGTGGATGCACTGTTGGCTGTGCAGGGTGACCACAGGGCTGTGGGACATCCCTGACAGCAGCACAGGAGTCCCTCATCCCTCTGTCCCATGCAAGGGAGGGCACATCCCTGCAGGACCTTGGCTGGGGGCAGAACCAGGGAAGGGATGTGCTGTGGGGATGAGGGCAGGGAGAGGAACAGCGAAATTCCAGTGGGAACCTCCTGGGACATCCCAGAATCATTTAGGTTAGAAAGGATCTCCAAGACCATCAAGGCCAACCGTTAACCCAGCACTGCCAATCAGCCTCTCTGGGGAGCTGAGGGTGCCTGGAGAGCTGGGGGGCAGAAAGGGGAGCCCCAAGGGCCGTGAGCCTGCAGCTGGGAAGTGGACAGGGCCGGAAGGGATGGCAGGAATGGCAGGGCTGGACAGGATAGCAGGACAGGCAGGACAGGTAGGGCTGGCAGGACAGGCAGGACAGGTAGGACAGGTAGGACAGGCAGGGCTGGCAGGGCACGCAGGGCACTGGCAGCGTCCTGCCTCCCCAGCCCGCTTGCTCAGCCACATCGGTGCAGCCCCAGGTCTTGTTTTCCCATCTCCACAGCGCAGCCGGGGGCCCAGGGAAGCTCCCAGAACCCCGGCCCGTGTCTGGAAGCACTTGCTCAGCCCGAGCCCGGAGGATGGGGAGGGACGGGCGATGAGTGGAGCCCTGTGTGTGCTGGGGACGCACGATTTAGTGTGGCCGCTCTTCCTGACAGGACCTGCCCGCAGGGGAGATCCCGGTGTCCCGGAGATTCCTACGGCTGCAAAGCCGATCAAAGATCCCTCACGCCTCCGGGGGAGGTGGCGGGGTGGCCGTGCCCTGGCCCCAGGCACCCGTGCAGGGCTGGTGTGGGACTGGGGTTACTTTGTGCAGAGCTGGGAAATGTTTCCATAACTGGATTTGCTCCTGAGCTGGTGGAAGGAGCTGGGGAAGATTTGGCTGCTCCTGTTCAGCTGCTCCTGGGGCTCCAGCGTCCTGGAGGGTTGCCCCAGGAGAGGAGTCCTAAGGGAAGGAGGGGTGGGATGCCCTGAATTTAGTGAGGGATGGGATGTGCCCACACTGAGGTGGCTTTGGGGGTGGAATGTCCCCACATCGAGCTGGCTTTGGGAGGCTGGGATTTCCACACGTTTCTCTGGATAAGGACAGTTGTGCCGAGCGCTGCCCTCGTGCATTGACCCGGGGAGGCTGCGAGTGGGGCTGGGAGGAGCAGCAAAGGTCTTGATCAAAGACGGGTCACTACTGCGAACGCCCCCGACCCCCCCAGCGCTCTCTTCCCACCGGCATCTGCCGGGTAATGGCTTTCAGGTGTCCCGCAGGGACTCGGCGGAGGGAGGTTCAAAGGGGGAGGTTCAAAGGGAGAGCGGGGGCTCCTGAGGGAGCCCAGGGGTGCGGCAGGGCCGGGGGGCTGCGGGGGGACAGGGAAAAAGGGGATGTGACACGAGTCCGGCCCCCCTCCTTGTGCCAGCCAGAGGCTGATTTTGAAACGTCCTTTCTGCCGTGGAAGGGCTTGGGTGGAGAAAAATTCAAACACGAACGTTTTGGAGGAGTTTTTATTTTCCCCCTATTTCACTCCAAAAACGATGTCCTATTCCCTGCCCTCCCGATTTCGATGAAAGACTCTGAAAACACGATTTCCCCTTCTTTTTTTAATGTGTGGGGGAAGTGTTGGCCATTTTCTGACCAGTCTCACTCCCCGTTTTCCCTGAGCCACGGTGCCACCCCCTTATCATGGCTGAGCGTGTTCCCCACGTCCCAGGGCTGTGACATTGGCCCGAGGTGGCAGAACCCACACCAAGAGTGAGGAAAAGGAGGAGATTAGAGTAATTTTATCCCGGGGATGTGAACATGCTTCACCCCACCCTGAGATGCTGTGGAGAGGAAAAACACAAGGAAAGAGCCCAGGAAAGGGGGATCCAGAACTGCCGGCAGGATGATGGGGATAACCAGGATGGATTTGGGGTGCTGCTGGCGGCGCTGGTCCCACTTGCCTGGCGGAGGCTTTGGCATCCCGGGGGATGGGGCTGCTTTGGCAGCGAACACCTGCGGGGCTGGGCCAGGGAAAACAAAGGTGAGGTGTGGGATGGAGGGCGAGGGGCTCGCCGGGTCGGCTGGCTCCTTATCTCCCGCACTGTTTGCTCCAAGATTAACCCGAGCCTGCAAGATGCGAAAGTCCAAGGAAAACCAGCGCTGGGTTGGGATAATCGGGGGCCTCCTCCCCTTCCCCCGGCGGGATGGCCGCACACTCCAGGAGGGCTGGATTTTAAAGTCCAGGCGATTGCAGGGTGATTTACGACTCATTATTCTCTGGTGCAAGAGCTGGTTAATGAGCAATCAGGGGCTGGGCAGGCGCGGGGGAAGGGGGGAGCTGCGGGACATTCCCGAGGGGAAGGGGCTTCTCCCCCAACTCACCCCGGGACGGGAGCAGCGAACAGCGCTGGGCAGGCAGGGGAAGACCATTCCCAGCCCCCTCGGTTTAGGGACGGGGCAAAGAATGCCTGGATCTTTTCCATGTTTTACACACCCCCTGCCACCACGTTTAGCTGTTTCCCCATTACTTTCCAATCATGCCAGTTATCAGGAGCCCATTTATCTGATAATCTGGGACTTGGATTTATTCCATGTTTTTGTAGTACGTGATAACACTTCCCATCGTGCTGACTCCATCAGTTTTTCTGGAACGTTGTGGACTGGCGCAGGAAACACTCCTCTCCCAAACCTGGCCAGAACCAGCTGGATTATGGTAAAACCTGGAAGAGAGGGAGGCAGCTCTGCTCCTCGCTCCCAACCAGCCGGGGATTCCTGCCCGGTGAGGGAATCTCACTGCCGGCGGGGTCCTGGAAGAGTTAGGATGGAACAAGAGGATTGCCTGCACCCCGTGCCCTCGGGGCTTTGCCTGCCCTTCCCCACAGAGTGCGGCACAAACATGAGCAGATAAAAAAACCCCACAAGTGAACCCCAGGGCAGGGAGAGAGGGGAACGGGAAGGTGAGCCAGACCGGCAATGCCTTGGGCAATGCCTTGGGAAGGCGCCGCAGGGAATGGCTGTGCCTGCACCCTCGGTGCCTGGAGCATCCCAAATCCCTGCCAAACCCAGGGCAGGAGCGGGGCAAGGCAGCCCCTGGCTGACCCCAGCCCTCCTACGGGATCGTGGATCCTGCCTGACTGGAAGGCTCTGGGGCTCCCAGAGCATTCCCAAAGCTTTGATTGCCGGCCGGAGCAGCCCCTCGGGCCAGCCTGTCCCAGCAGGGCAGGGGACAGACGGTCTATGGCTCCGGGGGCAGGGACCACCATCAATCACCGCCCCGGGAGGGCTCCGCGGGCCTCGGACGATGTGCTGCCCACGGGTCACCGCCTGCGGCCAAAGGACACTGCCCGGGGGCTCCGGCTTTTTGCTCTGGGAAGTGGCTCTGGAATAACAGTCCCCGCTCGGCTCATCCCACCTGCAGGGAACGGGCGGCGTGTCCGGGTGTGCGGCGTGGGGGGACACCAGCCCCGGGTGTCCCAGCCCGGAGCCGGGGCTGGACCAGCGGGGTGTCACTCGTGCCGTGAGGGATTCCCAGCACTCCCTGTCACAGGAGCCACGGACCAGCCAGGGGGAGCTTCCCTGCCTGGGCTCTGCCTGCATGGGATGCTCTGCTGAAGGTGTGGATGCTCTCCTGGCAGGGACGGTCCTCTGTCTGTATGGGTACTCTCCTGCGTGTGTGGAATGCTCTGCTGCTGGTGTGGGACGCTCTCCTGGCAGGAATGCTGCCCTGTCCCTGTGGGATGCTCTCCTGGCAGGAATGCTCCCCGTCCCTGTGGGATGCTCTCCTGCCTGCCACGCTGGGCTCGTGAGGCACGAGCTGTTTTTGGAGAGGCCGAGCAAGTGCTCCGGTGGATCCCTCGGACCCATGACTCCATTAAAGCAGTTTCCAGCTCAAAGGTCAGCACATAACCTCGACTCCGTGTCTTGGCTGCAGCGCCCCCAGCCCTGCAGCCGGGACCAAAGAGTCCGTCCCAGCCACCGGGGTGACAGTGGTGACACCAGAGCTGCCGCCACCACTCTCCTCTGCAGGCAGCAAGTGGCTGGAACGGAGAGAGGTGGCCCCGGCAAAGCCCAAATCCCGTGATCCAGGAGTGCTGGAGGAGAGAGCCAACTCCTCCCTCCAAATCCCTCCTGTTTTGTCTGCGCTGCAGCTGTGGGGAACGAGCAGAAAGTGGCGGAGCAGGGATGGAGGGTCCAAATCTAATTTAAGTCGGCGCATTAGGCCCGGGATTATTTGGCTCAGGGACTGCTGGCTGCGAACGGCATCCCGGGGAAGCACTCGGTTTGGGATGTCGGGAAGAGCTACCATTCCCCAGGCCTGGGTCGGATACACTGTAATTAATATCAGCGAGGAATTAGGAGGGATTTGGAGACAGAATGGCCTGAGATTAAGCCAAACAGCAATGTGATCTCAGCTTTGTTAGAAATCCCCTTCCAAAGGGCTGGTGCTTCCTCGCAGCAGCAGGGCTGGGAGGCCACCAGGAACTGTCCCCCCTGTCCCTGGTCACCCGGGCAGGACTGGGGCCCTGCACTGTCCTGCGATCCCCCTCATCCTGCACCCACAGCCCGAGGCATTGCCCAAAGTGTTGGGAAGGGCTCAGAGTCCCCACACGGTGCTTCAGAAGCTTTTCTTTGTGGCCTTTCTTAAGTCCCCTCTGATGGGGCAGAAAAATCCTCTCTTCCTCCCCAGGGATCAGATATCAGGGAATTAAGCAAGAAACAGGATCCAAATCCTCCAGTTCCTCTCTAAGCCACCTCTCACACAATTGGGTGCCTCCAGGATGGTCCCCCCGGTGACCCTGTCCCTCTGTCACCCCGCACCCCTGTCCCTGTGTCAGGTGACAGCTGGAGCACGGGAGGGTGGCTCTTCTGTGGGATCAGAGAGCTGGTGCTGCTTTTGGGAACTTCTGGGCAATTTTTCAAACCAGGACATTGCAGAGAGCCCAGACTGCAGGTCCAGAAGCAGGAGAGGAAGAGGAGGAGGAGGAGGAGGAGGAGGAAGGTGAGCACTGGGGCTGCATTACCCAGAGAAATCCCCATGTTTGACCCACCCACCCTTTTGGGATCACTGTGACCCCCTTGGCTGCAGAATGACCCCGGAGAAGGAGGAGAGGCCCTTTCTGCTCCCTGAGCCCTCGGTCCTGCTGGTGCTCCAGGGGCATCACACCCCAAATTCCTGCAAGATGGAGCTGCAGGACCAGTTTGCAGGATTGATTTCCACATCTTGCTCCTTGCACATGCCCAGGTGCTCTCCGCACAGCCCAGCAGCCCCAACTCTCCCTGCCCTGGATTCTCCCAGTTCTTCCTGTCCAGACACCGCTGCCCAGCTTGGCCCGGGCTCTCCTTCCCTGTGCCAAAGTCAACAGGGCCATGGCCACGGCCCCGTGGTGGCAGTCTCCAGCAGCCCATGGACAGGTAGGAAATAAATAATGTCAGGAGATAAACAGAGCAAACACGGCCTGGGCTGCTGCATTTCAGACAGTATTTGCAGACCAGGTGTGTCCACCCCACCCACCTGAGTCACCCTGGGCCGGGTGTGGCTGGGGGGACGGTGCCCTGAGGGGTCCCCAAAGCTCTGCTGGGGGTGCAGCCCCTGCTTTCACCGGCTCTTCTCCTCTGTGCCCATAAAGGGGCACCTGGAGCACCCACGGGGCCATTCAGGGGGGTGTTACCCCCTCAGCAGACCCCACTGCTCCTCTCCAGGGTGAGTGTCCAAAGCTCTGGGGGGCCCCACAGCACCCTGAGGATTCCCTGCGAGATCACGGAATTGCAGAATGGTTTGGGTGGAAGGAGCTTTAAAGGTGATCTTGTGCCAAACCCTGGCCATGGGCAGGGACACCTTCCACTACCCTGGGTTGCTCCAAGCCCCATCCAACCCAGCCTTGGACACTTCCAGATGCTCCTTCTGGAGCCCCCAGTGCAAGGCTTGGTTCCGTGGTTCCTGGAGTTCTTTGAACCAGGAACTCAGTTTCCAGAACATCCAAGAGGTTTAGGAGCCCTGGGTGCCTTCAGGGACCCCAGCTGACCCTGGTGACCCCACAGCCAGCAGCAGGAGCAGCAGGAGATGCTGGCATGTCTGGGAGATATCCTGGAGCAATCTGTGTTTATCCTGCCTTGCTCCCAGCTTTGCCTTTCCCTTCTCTGCTCACATCTGGCCACACGTGGCTGTGTCAGCTGCCACACCCTGAGCCTGCAGACCGTGTGTTCCCTGCTAACTGGCGCTGATGGATGAGGGAAAGGCTGGAAGCACGGATCACAGCCCAAACCCAGCTCTTGGCATGGCAGTGACAGATCCCTGGATCCAATGGGGAGCTTGGAATGGGCTGTTCACTCTGGAACAGTCTCCAGGGATGCCCAGAGAGATCCCAGGAGAGCCCAGCCTGCCCCATGGTCCTGCTGGGGGCTGGTGAGAGATGGATCCTCTTTGCCAGGAGAAGTTTGGATACAGCAGAGGTGCTTCTCCTGCTCCTTCCCAGCTCTGCCACCGGCACAATTCCCACAGAGCCAGTGGGGCTGCCCAGACATCCACGGAGTGACTCTGCTCCACCACAGCCACTCCTGGGATGCTGCACCTCTGCTCTCCATTGGGATGGCTCCAGGGTGTGACACGGCAAAGAGACACTTCCCTTCCTCCATCCCGGCTTGGGCTGCCTGGAGAGGTTGGTATTTCATGGGCACACTGCAAAAATCAGAGCACTTGGGTAAACGTCCCAAAAAACAGGCCTGAATTCCTAAAAAAATTCATTTGGGAAATTCCTTGAAGCATCATGAAGAGCAAAGGAAAAAGGCCTGCAAAGCACAGTGAAAATTTTTCAAAATCACCAGGAAAATTCCTATAATTCCTCACCTTTCCTCTAGAAAATGGTGGAAGAGTCTGAGAAAAGTCCTTGGCCGAAGTTTTCTGGATGGAAAAGTTTCTCAGAAATATTTGAAGAATTTCATACCAATATCCTAGACTGAGGAATTCCTTGAGAGCCCTTGTGGGAACCTTGGAATTCACTGGGATGCTCCTGGACAGGTTGCCGATAAGGAAATGCCAGAAAACTTCCGAAAGAGAGAAAACTCACGGGAAAAATGGAAAACTCTGGGGAAGTTTCTAGGTGGAGGAAAGTCGGGGAAGCTCTAGGGCATTCATTGAAATTTTTCAGATGGGAGAAGTCTTATGAAGCCCTTGAACATTCCTGGAAATGTTCTAGTCACAAGTCTTAGGAAATTCCTAGGAAGCCTTGGCGCTGCGAGAGAGGCTGAAGGATTTAAGAGGAACACGCCCTCCCCAAATTCACAGGACAAAATCCTACAGGAACTGGTGTGCTGTGGATCCCTAGGAAGCTCCAGGAATTTCCCAGGAGGTTCCAGGTGAAGGACTGGAACATGGTGCCCACCCTGATCCCCTTTACTTTCCGGCCTGATTTCGGCAGGATTTGCCTGGAGCTCATCCTGTTTTTCTCCTGGATGCAGAGCTGCCCCTGCAGATCCGATCTCAGGGTGGTGAGTAGTCTCCACTGGTAACAATTCCCACAGGTCCATGAAGCCGCTTGGTGGGAAAAGCATCAAATCCATTATCCAAGGACTGTGTTGTCAATTTTCCCATTCCAAACCTCTATAAATTTATTTGTCTCTTTATCCCCTTTTTCCTCGTCCATTTTAAGTCCCTCCATACAGGGGTTATCCCAAACCCTGGATCAATGTGATGCTTTCCCCCACCATCTCCTCACTCCCTGGCGTGGATCCGTCGGAGCCGAGCGGCAACACATGAAGGAAAAAAAGGACATTTCCTCTTTTGTTCTCTTTCCTGGCTCCGAGAGTTCTTAATATTCCACTTGCCTTTTTTGACTCTTGCTAATCATTGAAAGGAGGCCTTCAAAGGGGCTCGGCAGCGTCTCCGAGATCTCGTTAAATCCCAGTAATTGCTGATATGGAGCCGCCGCGCGTGTCCGGATGGGGGGAAAAGCTTTTCATGTTCATTACTCTGCAGTTATGAGCAGGGAAGTTCATCTGCCATTTTATTGCTCTGTTCCATATGACCATTCCATTCCCCTGCAATTCCTCAGTGCCAGGAGTCATTTGGAGCAGCTCCGAAGTGCTCGGCTGCGCTCTTCCCTCTCCTGGGCCATTCTGGGGGGCACCAGAGGAGGTTTCTGGCCAAACTCTTGTGGGACCTTGTTGAAAGTCTTCTCCCCCGCACAAACAGGCTCTTCCCTAAGTCCTGCCATCCTTAACCAGGGATTAACATTCCCATTAATCCCCGAGCTGCTCTTGCCTCACCAGCCTTGGCTGAGTGACCTTGAAGAGACCTTTTAGAAACCCCAAATATTGCAGCTTCTCTGCTCCAAGCCTCATCCAGGAGCTCAATTACTCTAATTAAGCTCATGTTACAGCATGGCCGGTGTGGACAGACCAGCCTCGGGACTGCCAGGGCTCGGTGTTCATCCCACTTTTCTCCTGGGGCACCTGAAGCTGGAGACCTGGCAGGTCTCTATCCCAGGCAGTGCATGAGCTGAGTGACCTGGAAATTCATGGACATCTTCAGCTGCTGGTGCAGGAGGGATGATCCTTAGAGTCACAGAAGGCCTCTGGGAGCATGGAGTCCAACCATCCCCCCCCACTGCCAAAGGCCGCCACTGACCATGTCCCCAAGTGCCACATCCACATGGCTTTTAAACCCCTCCAGGGCTGGAGACTCCACCCCTGTCCCAGGGCTGGACAATCCTTTCCATGGGAAATTTTCCCTAATATCCAACTAAACCTCCCCTGGTCCAGCCTGAGCCCTTTTCCTCTCATCCCATCCCTGTTCCCTGGGAGCAGAGCCCGACCCCCCGGCTGCCCCCTCCTGTCATGGACTTGTTCAGAGCCAGAATGTCCCCCCTGAGCCTCCTTTTCTCCAGGCTGAGCCCCTTTCCCAGCTCCCTCAGCCGCTCCTGGTGCTCCAGACCCTGCTCCAGCTCCATTCCCTTCCCTGGACACCCTCCAGTCCCTCAATGCAGCAGCACAAGAACAACAGAAGGTGGAAATGGATTTGGAAAAAGCTCCTTGGGCTTGACAAAAGCTCTTGAGGTGCTACTGATGGTCCTGGCTCCTTCGGCCGACACCCGCCGAGGTCGGACAGATGGGAGGAAGGGGGCGGCCAAAGGGCCTCTTTTGATCCAATTTTTCTCCCTTCTTGAGTGAGGAGTTTGATGGGAATTGGTTTAAAGTAAACAGAGGAGTCCTTGGGGCGGGCTCTGCAGGGCTGGCAGGATCCGCCAGGGTTGGCGCTGCCCCGGACAGGGAGGATGAGGCGTGGGATAATTCCCAGCATCCATAGGATGTTAGTTTTCGGACTTCATCAATAAGACTCTTCTCTTGCGGCTCCCCAAAATGTTTATGGAAGAGATACAGGAAGGGAGGAAGATCAAACCTGCTCTGGCGAGGCCTTGCTGGCTTTATCTGTGGTTTATGAGGTGACCAGACCTTGGCGGCTCCGTTTTAACTTGTTTTGATCTGGCTGTGCTTTATGACGATTATTCTGAAATGTTTTGACAGGCACGAGCCTCACCCGTCTGGGCTGCTCTGCCGGGAGTCGCGGGGCAGCGCTCCCACAGCCCGGCCTTTCCATAAAAACCCAAAAGTTCCGAGGGGGAGAGGATGCCCGTCCTGAGGATGCTGCACCCGTGTCCACCTGGGAAGACTTGACTTGCTCATGGCCCTTCCTTCTGCTTGCAGCCTCTGTGGGGTTTGCTGGTAGTGCCTTTCCGAACTTTGGGAATGGTTTCCCAACAGATGTTTGGGCTCTCAAGTTGCATTTTTGGTTTTCCCCCCAAAACTGTCTCTCGTTTGCACACATTTCGTACTTTCAGTTAAAAAATTCCCAGCTGCAAACCACATTTCTGGGAGGATCTTTCCTTTGTGTTTCCAGTGAAAATGGGAATGTTTCAATAAATCATTCTTGGGTCCTTTTAAAGTTTTTCTCATGGACAATACTTGGAGCTGCTGGCCAGATTTGAGGGCAAGTCAGATGGACCCGTCTGGAGGGGTGGTGGGGTGAGCTGTGCTGGGCTCCCGAGGCCAAGGCAGGTGTGGGAAGATGCCAGTGATTCCCAGGGATCAGCAGGATCACATCAGAGGCAGCACCTTCCCCACCTCCTGTTTACAGTCCTTGTAACCAGGTCTCCATCCGCATCCCCGGGAGCTGGAGCCACATGGGAAATAATCATGGAATCACAGCATGGTCTGGGCTGGGAGTCACCTCAAATTACATCTTGTCCCACCCCCTGCCATGGGCAGGGACACCTTCCATGTATCCCAGGTTGCTCCAAGCCCCATCCAACCTGGTCTGGGACACTTATTCCAGGGATCCAGGGGCAGTCACAGCTTCTCTGGGCAGCCTTTAGGCACTGGGAGGGGCTCTGAGGTCTCCCTGGAGCCTTCTCTTCTCCAGGTGAGCACCCTCCGCTCTCCCAGCCTGGCTCCAGAGCAGAGGGGTTCCAGCCCTCGGAGCAGCTCTGTGGCCTCCTCTGGACTTGTTCCAGCAGCTCCACATCCTCCTGCTGTTGGCCCCAGGGCTGGAGGCAGCTCTGCACGTGGGGTCTCACCTGAGCAGGGCAGAATTCCCCCCTCCCTATTTCGCATGCTGGGGATCAGCCCAGGCCTCGGGGGGTTCTGCGGTCCCCGGGGCCGAGCAGGCTCCAGCCATGGGCTGGTCCGGCTGGCTGTGCCCAGCCCTGTTGCTGGAAGCTTGGCACTGGCTTATCCCGATCAAGGACCTACTGGGAATAAGGCATGTGTCGCCCTCAGCGCCGTCTCTGCTCTGCTCTCACCCCTGATGGACCAAACCTGCCCCTCTCTGCCATTCACCTCTCGGGGCAGTGTGCGGGGGATTAGAAGATGAGGGTAAAATTGCCTCCTGCTGATTTCTGCAGATTCCCTCCCCTCTTCCTGGGAGCTGCTGCCTGTTCCCCTCCTGGCCGTGCCCACTGCCCACCCTGGGCAGTGCCCTGTTCCATGAGCATCCCATGCCTGGGATTTGGGATGCCCTTTCTGGCCAATCCACCCTGGGATGCTGGGGCAGAGGCAGCGGGTGGTTCACTGCATCCTTGCACGATCCCAGCTGGAAGGAGGATGGGCCCAGGTGGAAGGAGGATGGGCAGGCAGCGAGCTGCGACCGCTTTTGCTTCTCCGTGGGTGTTTTCTTCATTAAAATGCTGTGGGAAGAGGTTACCTCGCCTGCCTCCGTGTTTGTTGCTCCTGAGCTGGAAGCAGGAGCCCTTTGTCAGGGAAATGGTAAGGAGTTTTGGCTGGAAGGGCTTTCCGTGGGCTGCCGAGTGTGTGTGGGCACCGGCCGTGGCTGTGGCCGCTGCCCAAGGAGGTACCGAGGCTTTGGCAGGGGAAGGACAGGGCCGGGAACTTTTGGACAGTGTGGGTTTCATTTGTGCCACCCTGATGGCAAAGCTCGATGTCCCTTTCAATGGCCAAAGCCCTCTCTGTGTCTGTCACCTGCATTTCTGAGCTCATCTCTCTGAGGACCCCTCCATCCCCCCTGTCTCCTGTGGGTGGTTACTGCCAGAAATTATCCATCTGCCTCAGAACTGCTTTGATCTGTTGCTCCTGGAAAAGGAAAACACGCGTTTTCTCGCTTTATTTTATTTTAAGCATCGTTTATCAGTGTAGCAACACCTTTAGGTGAAGGGGTGTGCAGGCAGGGCCCTCAAACCATCTGCCCCCTGAGGAAGGGGCTTGGGAGCACCTGCAAGGATGGGATGGCTCAGGATGGGGGCAGCAGGGACCCCCTGTGCTGCCCAGGGTGGGAGGTTTCACACAGCCAGGCATCCAACGGGCTCCCGGTGCTCTCCCGATGCTCTCCCGATGCTCTCCGTGCCTCCAGGCAGGGCTTATCGGGGCTGGACATGCCTTGGAGGCAGCGCTGAAATGGATGCTGCTCACTGAGCTCCTTAATTGCTTTTAGCTGTAGACTTATTAAAGAACAAGATTTAAATAACGTCAGGGGAAGGAAGAAAAAAACACCTCAATAAAAACAAGTTGAAGGAGGGAGCGGAGAAGCTTCCTGTGGTGCCGAGCGGAGTTACCGCGAGGAGTCGTCAGCAAAGGCTTCCAGGTTTCCTATTTTTCCTCCAAATCTGCTTTGAGTTTAAGCAAATCCCCAAAGATTGCCCATGAATAGTCATGCGGGAGCTGCCCGTGCCTGTGCTCCAGCCGCTATCCCAAAAACCGGATTCCTGGCAAAAAGGAGATGAGAAAAAGCACCAGGTTTTCTTTGAATATTCCTTATTATTCGGGGAAGGCTTGTAGACACTTGTGCTGAGATCTGATAGGAAAAGATTTGCCCAATTATGGAATGGAAACGGTGCCGGGGGTCGCAGCCAAGGCAGGGAGCGGCTCCCGAGGCTCCGCCGGCCCGGCCCGGGCACGACCCCCCTGCCAGGCAGGGAGAGCTGCCCCTGCCCCTCCTGGCACGGCCCCGCGCGTGTGGGTGTCGAACTCTGAATGAAAAAATCATCCCGAGCACATGGGGGAAATCCAGCAGCGAAAAGGAGCCAAAGCACTGCGGGAAAACTTCCCTTGATCACCCCTTGGTGTGCTCAGGGGTCGGGGAATGGGAGATGAATCCCAGGTTTGCCCTGAGTGATGGAGGCAGATCATAGGGTTCGTCCCAAGAAAACAGCCTGGGAAGGGCTTTAGGAGAGGGACTCGCTGTGTCTCCACGGAGCTAACTGGGATCACAGCTGGAGGCAGGAGGAGGCTGCTGAGGAACCCAACACCAGCTGGTTGCTCTTGGCGTGTCCGGGGGCTCTCGGTGGGATGAAGGATTCACCCAGGGCATGGAATTTGCCCCAGATTGCCTCATCTTTTCCTGGTAGAAGAGACCTTTCCCCCAACGAGGTTTCTAGAAGTTGCTCTGGGCTTGGATGTTGGGATTTCAATTGTCAAAGGAACAAAAAGCCGTGGGTCACGCGTTTCTTTCCGTTGCATCCAATGATCCCACCAGCCATCCCCTTTTCCCAGAACTTAGGTCTTTTTGGTGGAAATGCAGGGGAAAATGGCTCAAAGAGGAGGAAAAAGGCAAAAAACAGGGAGAATAGGATGGTAAATGGGAAAGAAATGTGAGAAGAACGGGATGGGAGATGAGAAGGAATTGGAAGAATGGGATGATAGCAGGGCAGGAGCTCCTGCACCTCTGGAACCAAATTCTCTGCGCTCGGGATCTCCTTCCTCTGTGCTGAACCCAAAACTGCCTGGTCTGATCCCAGAAATGCTTTTGCCCATGCCTGAAGCTGCGAAAAAACAAGGAGAGCAGGGACGTCCCTTGGCTCTCAGGGGTGTCCCTTGGCCAACAGAGGGGTCCCTTGGATGACCAGGGTGTCCCTGTGCTCTCGGGGGTGTCCCCGTGGAGCTGGGAATGGCAGCCAGAGCTGGGAATAGCTGCGGGAGCAGGCGGGAAAGGGGCTCGGCCGCACGGGGCCGGTCCCTGCCGTAGCTGCAGCTCGTTAAAGTCTGGCTGGAGGCGAGAGAGATGCCTCGATAAAGATGTGAAGCGAAATCGACGGTAAGTACAGTAATCTCCCAACTTCCCACCGGGGTGTGAGCGCCCAGGTTGTAAATAGGCTGGAATCAAAGACTCATAAACCATGCAAATTGCTCCGTGTGTGTTTGTCTGTCTCCTTCCCATGTCTTTGCCCCTCACCTCCTTCCTCTGAGTCTCTATCTCTCTATCTCTCTGCTTTCCATGAGCTCTGCTCTGCTCCCGATGAGCCTGTTCGGGCGAGGGAGGGAGGCTTTAAAAGGCATTTTTGTGGTTCTGGGCAGCAAGTCAAAAAAAAATCTGCTTTTTTTTTCCCTGCCACCCTGCCCCCCTCACCATTCCAGACTCAGGGACACGTCACCCCAAACCTACACAGCCATCAAAATAAACATTAATTAAGATATTTCCAGTGATCTTCACTGTCACAAATTACCAGCCCCACAAAAGCAGTGCTGCAACTGCTCAGGATGTTCAGTTTATCCCTTTCTGCGATTGCTAAGAGATAAAACTGATTTCTCCACTTTCCTCTTCTGCCTTTCAGCTCATCCTGCTCCACACAGGGAGCCAGCGGGGCTGGAAAAGCAGCGGCACCAGTGGGCTGCATCCCCAAAACCTGCAGTGGGGCATGGAGTGATGTCCGAGTGGGAATCACGGAGACATGACCTGCCTAAATGGGAGGATTATAGAGCCTTGTGCTCCGTGGGAAACTGGGATCTCCTCCTGGGTCCTGGCGGGGTAGGGATGGGGTGTGGGGTGCAGGGGTGCTGGGACGTGGGGATGTGGGGGTGTGGGGATGCAGGGATTCAGGGATGCGGTGGTATTGGGATGTTGGGATGTAGCGGTGCAGGATGGCAGGGAAAGTAGCGGTGTTGGGTGAGGGGATGCAGGGAATTGCAGGATTCAGGGAGGCAGGGATGCAGGGGCACATGGATGATGGGAAGCAGAAGTATGGGGTGCAGATGTGCAGGGTGCGGGGATGCAGGGGATTGGGGGGACACAGGATTCAGGAATGCAGGGATGCAGGAGAACAGAAATGTAGGGATTCAGGGGGACGCGGATACAGGGACGCAGTGGCACAGGGATACAGGATTGCAGGGGTACGAGAGTGTAGGGGTGCAGGACTGAGGATGTGGGGATGTGGAAATGTAGGGATGCAGAGACATGTGGATTCAGGAGCACAGGGATACAGGAGTGCAGGGCCATAGGATTGCAGGAGAGCAGGAGTGCAGGGTGCAGGGGCACAGGGGTGCAGCAGAGAGGGGTCCAGGGGGCTGGATCTCCCTGTCCCGGCTCCCGCAGCCGCCCGGGAAGCAGCGTGGGCCGCCCGGAGCGGGCGGGCTGCCAGGAGCCGGAGCTGGCAGGGCAGGGTGGGGAAGCAGGAAAGGGAGCCCCACTCCTCCTCCCCCCGGGGAGAGCTGTGGCTCTCGGCGGGAGGCTTGTGAGTACACACAGACTCTCTGGAGCCTCCCATGTAAATCCTGGCAGGACGCAGCCAGCTCTGAGCTCATTCACGTGAGATCACCGGCTCGTTCGGGGCACGCGGGTGGGGACGTGCCGGGAGCTCCGCGGGACCCTGCCCCGGGGGGCTGCCTGCCGCTTGGGAGCTGGGGAAGAGCTCAGCCCATCCAACCCCTCTCCCTCCAGGTCCCTCTCACAGCAGCACCGTGCCCGTGTGGCCACAAGAAGCATTCCCCAACCTCCTGCAGCCGGCTGGCAGGAGCCTGCTGTCACGCCAAGATACGGGCTCTGATCCTGGGGATGGCACGTGGGACACTGGGGATGGCAGGAGTGACATTGGGGATCTGTCCTGGCACTGGGGATGGAAGGTCTGGCACTGGGGATCAGGTG
>VZRQ01010454.1:733304-785637 GCA_013397975.1 Machaerirhynchus nigripectus
TAAAACATACATATATAATATATAAACATATAAAAATTCATATATCACATATAAATATACAAAATCCATATATATCCACACATAAATATATACTAATGCATATATACCCATGTATCTGTTTATAAAATTACATATATATATACATGTATGTATATATACACATTAATATATATCTATAAGTGTTTCTTTTCCCACCATAATCCTCGAGGAATCTCCCACTGTGCCATTCAGGGCTGCTCCTTCTCCAGTCAGTTTGAGGCATTTTCCTGGTATTTTCAACAATAATGGTCAAAGAGTTAAAGGCAGCTCCCCAGCACATCTCACCCCTCACCTTTGTTCTTACGCGAGTGAAGTGATTCACTTCCGATGAGGTTTTTAGGATGCATCACTTGGTTTTNAGGTGTGACACTGGTAATGGCGGGTTTGACCTCGGGGATGGAAAGTCTGATCCTGGGGATGGAAGGTCTGGCACTGGGAATGGCAGGTCTGACCCTAAGGATGGCAGGTCTGACGCTTGGGGTGGAAGTTGTGACCCTGGGAATGGCAGGTTTGACCCTGAGGATGAAATTTGTGACACTGAGGATGGAAGTTGTGACACTGGAAGTGGAGGGTCTCATCCTAGGGATGGGTAGGTCTGGCCCTGGGGATGGCAGGTGTGGCACTGGGAATGGAAGGTCTGGCCCTGGGAATAGCGGGTCCGAATGTGGGGACAGTGAATCTGATCCTGGGGACAGCAACACTTGGATTCTCCACCCTGGCCAAGGAGCGAAGGCCACGGCAGGCGGGGGCACAGCCCTGGGAGCGGCGATGCCTTGGGCCATCCGTGGGCAGCCGCGTGTCCCGGCACAGCCTCGGGCTCCTGGCGCTTCCCCTGGGACAGGACACAGCCCCAGGTCACCTCCTGCTCCTCTGCCACCGTCCACCACTTTTCCTTTGGTGTTCAAACCCTGCGGGAGCTCTGTCTGCAGTTGCGACTTTCCCCGGCCGCTGCCGCTCCAAAGAAAACAGATCCATGTGTTTGAAAATCTCGGCTTACACAGCATTCCTCCAGCTTCTGCTCCTTTTTGGGGCTTCTCCTTCTTTCTCTGGCTCGGTGACCTGAAAATGCACTTTGTGTTTTCCCCGGGAGAGGTGGATGAGGAGAGCTCCGGCATAGCTGCATATTAAACCCCGCGGATTTTCCCGAGGTGCCGCTGCCGCGCTCCCGCTCCAACAACTTTTTAATCACTCGCCCCAGATAGACCCGATTAGATTTATTTTTGTTCCCCCGCTAACAAAATCATGGCGTTTCCTGTGCTCCTTTCTGGCTATTCAGGCCCCTTTCATGTCTCCCTGCCTGTGGAAGGACGGCCAGCCCCGCACACCGGGATAGCGGCGGGAATTTCGGCGGGAATTCCAGCGGCAAGCTGCTTATCTTCCCTGCCAGGTCATTAACGAGCTGGTGGTGCCTTTTGCAGGTCATTAAGGGAGATGTTAAGAATGACCTCGGCAGTGTCCCCTTGGATATTGCCACCTCCTCCAGTAAGCTCTGCACAAGTGGGTGCGTTGCTACCCTATGTATGTATAAATATATACAAGCACATATAGAAATGTATATAAAACATACATATATAATATATAAACATATAAAAATTCATATATCACATATAAATATACAAAATCCATATATATCCACACATAAATATATACTAATGCATATATACCCATGTATCTGTTTATAAAATTACATATATATATACATGTATGTATATATACACATTAATATATATCTATAAGTGTTTCTTTTCCCACCATAATCCTCGAGGAATCTCCCACTGTGCCATTCAGGGCTGCTCCTTCTCCAGTCAGTTTGAGGCATTTTCCTGGTATTTTCAACAATAATGGTCAAAGAGTTAAAGGCAGCTCCCCAGCACATCTCACCCCTCACCTTTGTTCTTACGCGAGTGAAGTGATTCACTTCCGATGAGGTTTTTAGGATGCATCACTTGGTTTTCTGGGAATCTCTGGATGCTCAGGACCCCTCTGTTGCCCTCACTCCATGTTTAGGGTGGCACCAGCTGCCTGCCAGGGATTTTTCTTGTGGTTTTCGTTGTCCCTTCCCTGCCTCTTTGTCAGCCCCCAGCCCCACTCTGCTCTTTTCCAGGGCACAGCCAAAGTCATGGATTTGCTGGAGGTGGGGAATGATGTGTCCTGCCATGGAGAGCAGCGGGAAGACAGAGCCAGGAGGGAATTCAGCCTCCCTCACCCTTTTCTGCAGCCTCATCATTGAAGCCAATATTCCTCCCTTCCCAGAGGTCCAGAGGAAAGGGAGCAGCTCCAGTGAGGATGTTTAGGATTAAACCTCTACTCCAGTTCCATTAAAGCTCCTGATTAAAGTGCTGGACTCCAGACAATGCTTCCCTGACTTCCCAGTGCCGACAGCTGCTCCCCCAGCTCCCACTTTCCATCTCCAGCCCAACCCCTTTCCAGTCACCTTTGAATTTTTTCCTTTCTTGCAGGGTTTTATTCTTTTTCTTTCATTTTTTTTTTTAAACCCCAAATCCATGAGTGGCCACTTCTGCAAGCGATAAAAATCTTATTCCCTGCCTTTGGATTTTTTTTCCAGGCAATTGTAGCTTGCAACACCTTAATTATCGCGGCTCTGAAAACCGGTTAAAAATTTTAATACTTCCTTCCCCAGCCTATTATGCAGCGACTTCTCAGCCCCATAAAATGTTCCTCTGGAGCCCCATGGCCTCGTGCTGCTGCATTTCCCTGCTCTGTCCTTTGCCGATGGACTGAACACCCCCAGCTCCCCTTTTCCGTCTCCCCTCGGGGCAGGTGGGAAGCGCCCGGATTTCCAGGTGGAATATGGGGCCTTTTTAAATTGAAATCGTATGACACAGCCAGCAAAAAATGTTGCATCATTTTAATCAGGCAGCACATCTGCAGAAGGTGCAAGATTCCCGGAGCCTGAGCGCGGGAATGATGGGAATAAATCACGGGAAAGGCGAATCCTTGACATCACCTTCATGGCTGGGTTTGATGCTCTGATTTCGCTGCTTCCCTGGCACCCATCCTGCCTGGCTGGCTGTCATTCCATGGGTACGCGGCTCTTTGGATGTCTCCATGCATCCCATAGCCTTAAAAAAATCCCTGGGATTTTTTTTTTGTTGTTTAATAGAGATTTGGGTTAATCACGAATTTTGGCCCCATCTGTGCAGGGCTCCTTGGAAAAGCACTTTCAGGGAGAGGGGCTGTGCCTCTGCCAGGATGTTGGGGGTACATGTGCTGGCCCGGTGGGAACTCATCCCTTTCATCCTAGAAAGCACTTTGGGGGAACCTCTCCCTGTTCCCACGGTGCCTTTGGAATGAGAGGAGTTTATTCCCCACCGATGTTTTATTTAGGTGAGTTTTAAATAACTACAGCACTTTCCTGGGGGAACCATCCCCCAGATTTCTGCACTAAGCACTTTTTCCAGTGTTCAGCCAAATTTTTCTTTTTCTTTTCCTTTTTTTGTTTTTTCCCCCCATCTCTCTTTTTTTTTCCACTCAGAAATTTGTCAGGTAATTTAAATGTGAAGTGGCTGTGGAATACATTGGGCTGCAGCTCATCACTTGATGAGGGGATGATTGGGCTCGGAGAGACTCTGCCAGCGAGGGGCAGGGGGAGAGGCGGGAGAGCCAGGGATTTTGGGAATGATGCCGACTGTCACTAGCCCTCTCCCTTTAGAATGGAGCAGGTGGAGGAAAATCCCCCAGATCGTCCCCAGAAATGTTGTTTTAATGAGGTTTCAAGGGAGGTGACGGAAGCCAAGAGTCTGGAATCCACATGGCATGGGAAGGACACAGTGGGATGTGCGGGAAAGGGGCATGGATAGGGCACGAGGCAGCTCCTGGGCCCCAAAAAGATGAGAAATTTGGGAATTCAGTGTTGCCCTTTCTTGTCCCTCCCCAGCTGTAGGTGAGGACTCCGGGGATCATCAGGTCTGTGGGTGGCTTTGGGATCCCTCATGGGATGGGAGCCTGGAGCAGCGCCCCAGGATGGAGCTGTGTGGGAGCTGAGTCCCCCAAAACCCGTGACACCCACACGGGAATGTCCATGCCAGGCCCTGGAATGCAGGGGCAGGAGCAAGGCAGGAAAAGGGAAGGAAGATGGAAATCTCAGTGAGTCCTTGTAGAAGCACCAGGATCACTCACCATGCCTGGGATTTCGGACATGGATGGGGAGTTGCTGTCCCCTGGACCTGCTCAGAGCACCCTGGCTCAGCCCCCTAGGATATGGATCCCTTCCTGCTCCGACCCAAAACCCAGCCCAGATCCCGGTGTCACCGGTGCACCTGAGGCTGGGAACCATTTCCTGTTTAATTTATTGGGTTTTTTTCCCCCAAACCATACAAGGAATCGCCCTTGTTGGGCACCACTGTTTCCTTCCCATGGCTGGCTGGGAAAAGCAGGTGCTCCGCTTCCCTGGGCAGGTGTTTCCTGCTCTGGGATGACACCGGGAGGGTTGGGAGCAGGTTTTCCCCATTCTCCCAGACTGATTCCCACCTCTCCAAGGTGCCCCGGTATCCCACTGCCCTGGATGAGACCTGTTCCTGTTCCATGGGGCTTCTCCCACCTTACGAGTGTTTGGTTTGGTGTTGCTGACGCATTCCAGAGTGGGCAGAGGCCACAATCCGGGTTTTTCCTGGCGTGCCAGGTGTGGCTGTGGCGTGGAACTCTCCATAAAGTGGTGACCTTTGGAATCTCGTGCCTGGCTCACCTGTGCCTGGCTCACCTGCTCCTGTCCTCATCCCAAGGATCCACAGCACCCCACAGCACCAAGTTTGTCCCCATTGGGTCAGAGTGACAGGGTCTGATCCCAAAGTGTTCCCAAAGTGATCCTGAAGGGATCCTGTACCCTCCTCGCCGGGGGAAGTTGGGCACAGGGGAGTTGCGGGGACATCATCCTCCTTTCCAAAGGATTCCCGGCTCTGGATCCCCACCTGAGCCTGTGCCGGGAGAGCGGCATCGCCATGGCAACGGGGCCTGATGTCACCGGCAGGGATGGAGGGGCAGGAGGGTGGGAACGGGCAGGGAAAAGGGCAGGGAAAGGGCAGGGAAAGGGCAGGGAGAGCCGGGAACAGGCAGGGAATGGGCAGGGAGAGCCAGGAATGGGCAGGGACAGTCAGGAGCAGGCGGGAGACCCAGGAACAGGCAGGGAACGGGCAGGGAACGGGCAGGGAACGAGCCGGGAGAGGGCAGGGATCCAAGGCCCCTCTCCCAGGACCCCGCCGGGTGCTTAAATACATAATAAATCACATTTTTGGATGGTTTTTTCCCATCTTCCTCAGGTATTTCCCTCTCCTTTGGGTCAGGATGGCTCCAGAAGAGCCCAAATCCCGCTGCTCCCCTTGCCCAGGGAGCCCCCACGGCCCATGTGTCACCCCCAACTGGGGATTTTCATGGAAAAGGCAGAAAAATCACACTTAAAACCTTGAATTTTTCATGATTTTTAATAATATGGAACCAATGTGACCCTGATCTTCTATTTTTTTTAATAATTTTCTCAACAGAAACTGAAGTGACTCTGCCATTTTTTGGAATTTTTGAGCTTTAATTCAAATTTTTTAAATAAAAACTGAAGGGACTTGGGGAGTTTTTGTTTATTTTTGTACTCGAAAGTGACTTTTTTGTTTGTTTTTCTATTTTCTCAACACAAATGAAAGCCACGCCAAAATTTGTTGGTTTATTTTTGTAATAGAAAGGAACTGACTTGAGGGTTTTTTTTAAATTTCCTTAATAAAAAGTGAACAGACTCAGGAGGGGGTCTTATTTTATTTTGTTTTTATTTTATTAATAGAAATTAAACCAACTCCAAAGGGGTTTATTATTGTTCTTGTGATAAAAAGTGAAGTGACTCCAAATATTTTTTTATTAGGAAGAAAATTAATTGCGGATTTTGGCTCCCCCCTCCCCATGGCCCAACTAAAAAAACATTTAAAAAATTACGAAAATTCCAAAAAAGTCCAGAAGACATAAAAAAATTGCCAGGGAAACAAAACCCACTTTAAATAAAATTTTAAAGGAACCTCAAAATCCCTCAATAATAAAGGAAACTTTAAAAAAGTATTTTAAAAAAAATTAAGGAAGAAAACCTCCAAACAATTCTGGAAATGAAAAAAATAAAAGGAAAAAAAGTTTAAAAAAAAATTCAGAAGACTTAAAAAAATCAATGAACCCTGGAAAAATAAAATTAAGATCTTAAAAAACCCCGTAAAAAATCCCAAACCTCCAAAAACTAAAAAACCAAAAACCTTAAAAAAACCCCAAACTAAAAAAAAAATTTAAAAAATCAAGGAGACTTAAGAGGGTTTTAAAAATGTAAAAACCTCGAAAAAAAACCCCCAACATTGAAAGAATTAAAAAGAAAATAAAAAACAGCAAAAAAATTCTAAAATACTAAAAAAAGAAATGGATCAGAGGACTGAAAAAATACACAAAAAAGGGAAAACTTCAAAAGAGTTAAAAAAATCAAAAATCTGGAAAAAAATTTAAAACCCTGTAAAAAAGTAAAAAAATACCCAAATCTTTAAAAAAAGTGGTAAAAGGAAAAATATTTTTAAAGCACTTTAAAAAGTCGGAAAAGTAAAAAAAAAATTTTTAAGCAAAGTCAAAAAGTAAGATAAGACTTAAAAAAACCCTCAAAAAAAGTAAAAAATTTAGAAAGTCTTTTAAAAACCTGAAAAAAGTAAAAAAGTTAAAAGAACTGAAAAGCCCTCAAAAAATCTCAAAAATGTAAAAAGCTTTAAAAAAAACCTTAGAAAAAATTTCTAAAATATTGAAAGATCTTTAAAAAATCCCTCGGGGAAAAAAATGTTTAAAATTCTTTTTAAAATCCTCCAAAAGTCAAAGAAGTGAATTTTTTTTTTTTTTTAAAAAGAGGAAAAATCTGTAAAATTGAACAAAATCTTTGAAAACCCCCGAAAAAAATTTTAAAAATTAAAAAAAAAAAAGAAAAAAAAGTCTTTAAAAACTTAAAATTTTAAATACCCTGCAATCCGCTGGAAAGAAGTCCCAAACCGGTCAAACCCCTTTAAACCCCTCCCAATCCAGGGATTTTATGGAATATTTCGGTTCCATTCCGGCCCCGGCGCCGCTTCGGGCGTAGCCGGCGGTGTCCGCTGGGCGGCGCTGTAGGACCGCGGCTGAAGGGGAGGGCGAGGCCAAGCGCGGGGCGCAGCGGGGGGGGATGATGGGCTCGACGGGGATGGGGACGGGCCGGCGGGGCGCACATACCGGCGTTCTGCCAGCTCGTCCCCAATGCTGTCGCCTCTTCACCCTCCCCCCGGTAACCCGGCAGCAACGGCCGGCAACGGGGGGGCATAAAAAAACGCAAAAATCCTCAGCGCTCCCCTTAAGAACCCACAATGGGCGTGCCCACCCGCAAGGCCCCCCCCGCTCCGCTCAGCCATTGGCCGTCGTTTAGGGCTGTCCACGCCGCTGCCTGCGCGGAGGGGTAGAGCGTCTGCCGCGGCGGGCGGCGCCTCAGTCGGTGCGGGGCGGGTGGAGGCGGCGGGTCGGGAGCGGAGCCGGAGGAGGCGGCGGCGGAGCGTGATGGGCGCCTGACGCCCGGCCCGTCCCGCCGCCGAGGGACGATGGCGCGGCCCCGCGGCGGGCGGTGGCTGCTGGGTGTCCTGCTGGCCCTGTGCCGTCTTGCCGCGCCGCTCGCCAAGAGCCTGGAGCCGGTGTCGTGGAGCTCCGCGAACCCCAAGTACGTGCGGCGAGAGAAGGGGGGGGGTCGGGAGGGACGCGCCTCGCACCCCCCGCGGGGAAAAAGGCATCGAAACCGCGGTTTAAATGCGAATTTAACGGAAACAGCGAGGTTTTTAAGGAAAAATCGCGCCTGGAGGCTGCGGGCGGCGGACGGAGCGACCCCCGGCTGAGGACGGACCCGCGGCGCCGCGCTGCTTTTCGTACCAAAAAAAACCTCCTTTCCTTTTTTTCCCCCCGTTTGTAACTACGCTTTTACTTCTCGCAGCTTTTCCTCTCTTGAAATCCGTTTTTATTTTTGAAAACCACGTTTTGTTTCTTGATTTTTAATTTTTTTTTCATTTTTCACGCCTCATTTTTTTTTTTCCCGGATCGCCGCTTCCCTCCAGCGTTTGGATTTATTGCCTTTTAAAATTTTTTTTTTCCTGGGTTTTCTCATCCGAAATCAGCCGCGGAGGAAGGCGAGGGGAGTCGTTCCGCCCCTACCTCGGGCTGGGTCCGAACAAAGCGGGCGGTGGGGCTGCTCCGCCTGTACAGACACCTAAATTCTATAAATGTATATATATTTGTTTAAATCTGTGGATGTGGACGCGGCTGCTGTGCAGGAACAATATGAAGGGCGAAGAGGAGGAGGAGTGGGGGGCTGTTTGGTTGCCCCTACCCCGGGGCTGGTGGTCAGGATGGGTCGGTGGCCCTTGCTCAGCTTTATCTTGTAGATCATGGAATGTTTATTTATCTTACCCCTTTCTCCCTTCAAAAAAAAAATCCTGCTTTAAGCCTGCTTTTTTTTTTTTTTCCCACCACACTTCTCAATGCAAAAAATAACCCAAAAATAATCCAAAGAGTTTTTGAGGGTTGGAAAGAACTGAAACAATTTGGACAACCTTCCTGCCTGGACACGTATTCCAACCAAATGTTTATTCCCTTGGTTTCTTGCGGGGGGAAAAAGGAACTTTGCAGGCACACTTTGTGTGTCCCCAGCTCTGGAAGCGCCAGGACGGCAGCTCCGTCACTTCGTTCTCCTCGGTGTGTTTTTCCTTTCCTTTCTTTGGGAGTTGTGTCAGTTGGCTGGGAGCAGAGAGAGCCTTTTCCCTCGGGAATTGCCCCGCTGGATTCGTGAGCTTGGCGAGGGGCTGGCAAATTGGTTCCAGAAAACAGAGTTTTTATTTGGGAAGAGGCAGCTGGAGGTGGAGGTGGCTCTGGCTTGGTGGTGGGGGATGCCATGTCACCCCGCTTCCCTTCCTTATCCTGGGTTTTCCTTGAGCTGCCGAGGCCTGGGAAGCTGGGACGAGGCCGTGGCCATCCGCTGGCACAGGGGTGACACACCAGGACTTCCCACTGAGCCCTGGAGTGGTGGGCTTGGAGATGTCCCTCCCTGGTGGGGTGTCCAGGGAGAGCTTGAGGGGTTCCTTGGTTTTCCCGAACTGGGAGCTTGGTGGTTTTCTGCTCCCAGTTTTTGGAGATGGGTGGTTTCTGCCTTTGGTTCACCAGTAGTCGGGAGCTCAGAGGTTGTCCGGCTTCAGTTTTCCCCCAGTTCGGATCTCGGTGGTTGCCTGCTCTCACTTGTCCCTGAATTTGGGGATTGGGGTTGCCCACCCCTTTTCCCCAATTCAGAACTTAGAGTTTTGTCTGCTTCCAGTTTGCTCCCAGTTTGGAGCTCACTGGTTGCCCACTCTCTGTTCTCCCAAATTCAGATCTTAGCGTTCATCTGCCCTCGCTTCTCCCCCAGTTTGGAGCTCAGTGCTTTTCCACCCTCCGTTTTCCCCCAGTTTGGAGCTCGGTGCTTTTCCACCCTCAGCTCTCTCCCAGTTTGGAGCTCGATGGTTGCCCACTCTCCTTTCTCCAGGAATTTGGAGCTTGGGAGTTGTCTGCTCTCGGTTGTCCCTGGATTTGGAGCTCAGAGGTTGTCTGCCCTAGGCACAGCTTTCTGGGAATGTGCCATCCCATGTGGGGCTGCTCCTGTGGGTGCTTCCCCATCCCTGTATCCCCACAGGGACAGGAGAGAGTGGGAAGTGCCTGAAACGTCGGTGTTTCCACCCAGGAATGGCTCTGCCGGGACATGCACGGGCAAAACCCATGGAAGTGTTTTGCCTTCGTGGGGACTGTCGGGGCCCGGCCGTGATCCCGTTCAGATCCCTCCAGTCTGTGCCCCTGCGAAGCAACCCCGGATCCTCATGTCCGGGATCCGTCTTTGTGATCCGTCGCTTTCTTTCCCAGCTCCGAGCTTTGCCGGCTGCGTGGCATCGGACGGAGCCTCCGCACGGCTGCTACCAGCAAACCCAGTTCTGGAACCAGTCTGGGGATTGGTGTGCTGGGCAAAGTCCAGCTTCAGCTGAAGGAAAAGTCATGCCCATGGTCGGACTGGGATTATCTTCCAGATAGATCCATAAAAACCCTTCGCCACTGTACCTTGGGCTTCCAAGCCCTTTCTTGGGGCAATGCCGGGGCTGTGCCAGCCTGCATCCCACTCTGCCGAGCTTTAACTCTTGTTTTTAGAGTAAAGAGAGCTAAAGCCTTTAAAAATAACACAGCTAAGTGGAATTTTCCAACGGATCCGAGGAGCAAGCGTGGCGCTCCGAGCCTGGCCGGCCTCAGCGCGATTGCTGTAAATAAGGAAAATATTTTCCTGCCCTTTCTGGGCAGCTGGGAGCTGTGGGCTCCAGCTCCACCAGCAGGTCTGGGGCTCCTGGTGTTATCAGAGGGATGCTGATAACACATCCGATAGATGGAATGATTTCCTAATTGAGTTAAGTCCGGCTTAAGCTGTGTGCTGGGTTGGGAAGCCCGGCTCGGCTCCTGGGTGTGTGTCCCAAAGCCAGTGGTGAAATCATCACCCAGTTCCCACTGTGAGGATGCTGGGCCTTGAAAGGGAAAAAATAGGCCTAGGAATGGTTTTGTTGGAAAAAGTGATAATTTCCTCGAACCTGTGCTTGGGATGAGCTCACCCTCTGAGTGAGCTTTCCCTGGGATGCCTGCAGAGCCCTTTGGAAGGGGGCTTGGAGAGGCAATATGGCTTTAATTTATTCCATCATGTCCAAGGGGGGCTTTGGGGAAAGTGCTTTTGGGATTTACTCGTCCCCTTTGCTGCGCAGCTGGGGGTCAGTGGGAGCGTGCTCTCCTTGGACAGCCGGGAATTGCCGGAGGAATTCTGGCTAAATCCTTTCTCAACTCCCTTGGCTGTAATTTGGGAGAAATATTGACCCTGGTGGGCTCCTGTACCGACTGTTAAAGGGAAGCATTCCTAATAAAATATGGTTTGGAAAATTCATTTCAGGCTGGAATTCGCCTCCCCAGAAAGTATTTTAATAAGGAGGTGGGGGAAATGGGACACATCATCCACGCGGCTCCAGAGGACGGCTCCTTTTGCCTCTGCTTTTCCCTCTTCCCCTTCCAGAAAGTTTTGCTCAGCTCTGAACTTGTTAAAAACAAAATAAATGCATTTATTTAAGAAAAAAAAAAGGTGAGGGGAAGAGGAAAAAAAACCCCAGACAAAAGTCTAATCCTTCGTGGTATTTTTATTCCGCGTTTAATGACATGATGGTGTCCCATGGAATTCTGTCAGCGATGGGGTTGAAGCCTGGCGGATCTTTGCCTCTTTTAATGCTGTTTTACGAGGGACAAAGTGCTTGCGGGAAGGCTGTTTCCGAGGGGAAAGGCTGGCCTGGAGCTCCGGAGTGGGGGGCTTGCACTTGTCGGAGCAGATGGAATGGAATTACGGGAGCCGTGGGCGCAGGAGGCGCTTCGCAGTGTCAGGATTCGGGAAATAGGGAAAACTCGCTGCTTATTTTTAATTAAAAGTTGTTTCTGGCTTGTGGAGACTCCCCCTTCCTGAGGCTGAGAGTTGGGGAATGGCTTTAAACTAAAAAGGTGAGAAGTTTAGATTGAATATTAGGAAGAAATTCTTGGCTGTGAGGGTGGGGAGGCCCTGGCACAGAGAAGCTGTGGCTGCCCTATCCTTGTAAGTGTCTGAGGCCAGGTTGGATGGGGCTTGGAGCAGCGTGGGATAGTGGAAGTTGTCGCTGCCCATGGCAGCAGGTGGGGCTGGATGGGTTTTAAGGTCCCCTCCCAACCTACACCATTCCAGTATTAATGATTCTGTGTTCCTGTCAAGAATCCCATGGCCCCCATGTGCACCTTGGCCTTTCCAGGGCTTTGCTTCATCTCCGAAGGCTGAGTTGGGCAAAGAAAGCCTGGACAGCCTGCTTTCCAGCTGGAGTTTCTCTTTGGTATGGGGGGGATCCTTTGCTGAGTGCTAGACCTTTGGGAGCCCTCCCAGTTCCTGGTCCCCACAAGGCAGAACCCCCTGTGCCCAGCCCACGTTTCACCGGAGGCTTTCTCCCTGTGCGGGGGGAGGGGGGGGGAAAGGAGCACCCAGGGCTCCTTGCGGGTCGTTTGGGAATGACTTCATTAACTTAAATTAAAATAAAAAAGGGAAGGCAGGGCTGCGGCTCTTGCAGTAGCCGGGTAAATACCGCTGGATTCCATAAAATGGATTTAACTGCTTCCTTTAAAAGAAAAAAAGAGCCATGATGGGGTGGCTGATTGATTGTAAAAGGAGCAGGAGCTTTCTCCGGAGCAAAACAGCTGCTGCAGCTCCTTGGATCCGCCTGGCAGCGGGGCTGGACGGGGCTTCCATGGGGCTTCCATGCCATTTCTGACTGGGAAGGGCTGGCAGGGGCTGCTTCCCTCTGCTGCACCTGAGCTCCTGTGTCACTTTTGGGATCTGAGCTACTCCCTTGAATCCTTATCCCAAACGGGCTGGATGTGGCAGGGCAGGATGTGCCTGTGCCCTTGGTGGTGCGGCTGGGTAGGTTGGGGGTCCCTCTGAGCAGCTTCATGAGGTGCTCAGGGGTCCCCCCAAACAGGCTTCGCTGGGGCCTCAGGGCCCCCCCAAGCCCTGCCCATGTTTTTAGGGATCACGGGGGTCCCAAAGAGCCGGAGCACATGAACAGCCCCTTGCATGACGTCCATCAGGAGCTGTTTGGATTGTCCCTTGTAAACCAGAGGCTTAGCAGTGGGGATGATCTCTTGTTTCCATGTAGGATTTGTGTGTCCCAGCTTCCCCCCGGCTTTCCTGTAGCTTTGTGCTCCCTGCCCCTGTGCCAGGGCACCCTGTCCTCGGCACAGTGGTGGCTGTGCTGCTGGGAAGCCTGTCTGCCCAAGGAGCGCTGGACTCCGGTGGGAAAACATCTTGGAGCGATCAGTAGCACATGCTACTTGGAGTCTGGCAGCTGGAATAGGGTGGGGAGAAACAAAGCTGATTCCGTTCTGTCTCTAATTAATGATTGCTGGGATCGAGGAGCAGGAGCAGGACTCGCTTGGCGCTATCGCGGCGTCACATCTGGGCAGGAATGCGCGGCCCGGCTGCAGGGCTTTTGTTGTGCAGGGCTGAGGGAGAGCCCAGCTCCTTGCTGCTGTTTCCCGATGCTTTTCCCCTTCCCATCCCTTGCTCTGGGTTGGGTGATGAGGCAGAGAATCCTGCTCCGGAGAGCAGGAGGGGGATGGTGGTGGTGGTCCTGCTGCTCGTGGATAGGGTTGGTGTACTCCCGGTATCCTTCGGGAGGGGTTTTCTTGCCCCTTGTGTGGATCACCAGCTCATGGCTGTTCCGGAGCTTCGGAATCCCATCTGTGGTTGGAGCCCTGGTGATCTCAGGGCTGTGCTGGAACCTCTGGATTCCATCTCCAGTTGGAGCATCAGAGCTCAGCTCATGGCTGTGCCGGAGCCTGGGGATCCCGTCTCTGGTTGGAGCAGTGATGCTCGGCTCGTGAAGTCTCAGGATCCCATCTCTGGTTGGAGCCCCAATGCTCTGCTTATGGCTGAGCCTTGGAATCCTGGCACTCCTGGCTCCCCCAGCCTGTCCAGGCTTGGTCCCAGAGGAGTTGGACAAGCCGGGGCTAAACGTCCTGCTCGGTGAGGTTGGATTTGTGCACACAGTGGGGTTTTCCTGGCCCCTGCCCTTCCGTGGAGCAGGTTCTGCTGGAGCTGGAATGGGGACTGCGGGTGATCCCCAGAGCATGGCTCGGGGGCCTCCAGTCCCTCCTCCCTGGAGGATGAGGGGACAGGTTTGGGGGGTTCCTCGTGGTGTTCCAGTGAGCAGTGGCTTCTCTGTGAGCTCTCCCTGCGGTAGCCCCCGGGCGGGATCCGAGCCGGCTCAGGTGCCGGCGTGGCAGTGCCGCCCGGGCCGAGCTGAGCCGAGCAGCTGCACTTCAAAAATGCCAGCTATTTATAACCCTGGCTCGGCTGCTCGGGAATAACCTTTTCCTACCCGCAGCCGGCCCTTCCCAGGTGGGCTGCTCACCCTTTCAGAGGCCATGGGACTGGGCTTTTCCAGGGGGGCTGTGCAGGGGGCAGAGCAGGGGGCTTGGTTGGTATCCAGCCAGGAAGTCCCACTGGTGTTTTCCAAAGGCTTTATCCCGCTGTGGTGCTGTGCCTGCATAGAGATCCATGTGCGCCATGTCTGCTGGGGCTGGGCTGTGGTGAGAAGCTTGGAGTCACCTGGTTTGACATGGATTGGCCCTTGCTGGTGCCAACGTGGAGGTGCTGGGGTGGGATACTTGGGAGATGCCACACAAGCTGTCCCAGCACCTTCAGGCCGGAGTTGGGGAAGTACAAAGCCCTGGAGTGGGTGCCCTCCCTAGTTGGGGGTTGTGGCTGGTTTTGGTGGCACCCAGGCCTGCATCACTGCTGCTGATGGGACAGGAACATCCCACTTCCCAGCAGTCCCTTTCCTTGCCCCAGGCATCCTGCCAGGATGAGCCCAGCCCTGTGCACCAGCTGCCCTGCCTGGCTTTTGCCATTCAACCTCTTCCGAGTAGGTACTTTGGGAAAAGCAAAGTGCCTTTTCACGGCTTATGAGCTATAAACCCCCTTACACCATTCCCATTGATCGCAGAGTGTGTCCATGTTTTCCTTCTCATTAGGCTGGGAAGCGTCTGCGGTTGCTCGCGTGGAGCTGAGGCTCGGCGCCGTCTCCTCTTTGCCACCGATTTTTCCCTTTTAATGGATTTCTGAGACGTGGGAGCGTGGCCTGGTGTGCGGGTTGGCAGGCAGGGCTGGCAGCCTCAGGATGTGGAGGGATGCAGGGATGTGCTGGTGCTGGGCTCCGCACTCTTTGTCCGGGCTCGCTGTAGTATCGCAGCCAAACGCGAGAGGGAGGGACGCAGCCCCCTGTTCCCACTGGGATTTCGGGGGTCTCCCACTGGGATTTTGGGATCCTCAGTGGGGGTTGGAAGGGGAATGGGTACAAAGGCACTCCCCCATTAAGGCAGGGTGGCCACTGTTCCCGTGTGGGGGGTCGGGCGGCTCCCGCTGCCGCAGGGATGCCAGCGTGCCCTGCCTGCGGCTGGCCGGGAGCATATGGAAAGGATCTGGGTGTAATATCCCAGGCTGCTCCGCAGCTTTGCTGAAGAGGCCACTTCAGCAGGGGACGCGGCGTGGTTAGTCCTCCCAGCTGACACATCCCAGGCCTTCCTCCGACTTGAAAGAGCTTGAGTTCGCCTTTGAATCTGAGGATTTATAGCCCTTTTAGGCCTCTCCAATAAAAGCACGGCTCCCTCCTCAGACAGAGCCCACCGTCTCCCTCCTCCGGGCTCATTATCCCGGGGATTTGTGTTGCTTGCTCTCGCTCTGTTGTTCGCTACTGCCGCTTTCTTCAGATGTGTGGCCGAGAACTTCAGAGCAGGAAAGCTGAGCTGGAGCGGCCACAGGGCCCGGCCTCGCTCCAGGTTGGAGCAAGCATGGATCCACATCCAGTGGTGTTCCCAGAGAGAGCCCTTATCTGCTGATGATCCCCTGCAGCTGGGGATCATTGTGGAGCAGCAGTTCCTCTTTGTTCCACGTGTTCCCCCAAGGAACCAGGATGAGCAAACCAGGATGAGCTTCCATTGCATGGAGAGCGTCTGCTCCATGGGTCCATCCCACCTTTTTAAACCTGGTGCATGTGGACACTGGAGCACCTTCAGCCCCACAGATTTCTGCTTTCTAGAGGCCCCTCAAGCCTAGAACTGTTTAAAGAGAGGCTTAGGAAAGAGGCCAGAGAAACGACATAATAATTATTGTATTACAAATTGTTTCCTTTAATGGGCCCTGTCGGATCGCTCAGTCTGCTAAACACATTGTGCCCTCCCCCAGCCCCTTCCCACTGCTCCAGCCTCCCCTTACAACCCTGGCCTGCCAGAAAATTCCTCCTGGTGAGGAGCTGGGGTGGTGGGATGAGGGATGGGTCTGCGTGTGCATCCACCTGCTTCCTCGGTTCTCCACTTGCGAGGGGAGATGGTGTGGCTCTGCCTCCGAGTGGGGATCCTCTCCCTGCAGGTCCCTGCCTATTCCCCATGCTCCGGAGTTTTGTATTGCCCTGCATGTTGCATATTCCGAGGGCTTTTGGTTGGTGGCACCCCCAGCTGATTCTCGGGGCTTATGGACATTGACTCAAAAACATTTTGCTGTGCAAGGGCTCCCTCCCTCCCGTTCTTTCCTGGCTTTCCGGTGTGTGCTGGCGGAGGCTCCCAGGCAGCTTTTTGGCAGCTCCCAGCCCTGAGGGCTGCAGGGTGTAAGGAGAGGAGCCACCAGCGGCTCTGTGAATTTTTTCGTTGCCCCCCAAAGAATAAACGTGTTGGAATTAGGCAGCAGGTTACGTTTCTTCAAGGCCAGGCAGCAAATATGTTTTAAATTTGGCAGCCGACAGTGGAGAGCGGGTGGGAGAAATTTTCCAGGTATTGCGTTACACTTTCCCCTAAAAGGGCTCTGCTTTGGGGCTGGGGATTAAAGGGAGGAGAGGAGGGGGACCCCCCCTTCACGTACTTGCAGCCCCGCTCTGAGGGTGCTGGGACTGGGATGCCCTCCCTTGGGTGCTGCCTATCCTGGGTGATGCCCGCCCCGGGTGATGCCCATCCCGGCTGAGTCAGGCCCTGCTCGGGGCAGAGCTGTGCTGCGGGGGATGATCGGGATTAATTTTTGGGCTTCCTCCCTCTGGGTGCGATGGGAAATTTCCAGTGTGCTGTGGGTACCGCCCCAGCCTGCTGGGCTCTGCCTGGCCCCCCTCCCCTCCCCTCCTCTCCTCTCCTGTCCTCCTGTGATGTCTTTAATAAACGCTTTATGCAAGAGCAGACCTGGGATCCACTCCCAGCACGGACCTGGGGCTCGGCCAATTAGTCAATTATTTCAAAAGAAATTAAAAAAAAAAAAAAGATGAAATGTTATTTTTGTAAGGGAAGGTCTGGCCCATGGCTCAGCCAGCACCCCCTCTCCTGTGGGAAGAGCTGGGGTGGGGGAAGATGGGGGAGCTCTGCACAGCTCCTCCCTCAGCGACCACAGCCTGCAGTGGCTGAATCCCCTGTGTCCCTCTCGAGTCCCCCCATGTCACCAGGACAGGGAGCTGCCCCTCACACCAAGCAAGGGAGGTGGTCTTGGCAGCTGCCTGTGCCCTCTGCACCAGGCTGTCCCTCCCAGCCTGTCCCTGGGCAGCCAGGCGGGTGGTCCATGAGTGTCCATCCCTGCCGGAGCTGGCACTGGTGCATCCATTGTTCCCAGCTTCCTTCGCAGCATGTGAAGAGGAGGAGGAGATGCTTCCCCAGGAGGTGGGAAGGGCTGTCCCAGTGTCACTAGGGATGCACAGCCCCCTTCCCTCTCACTGGGCCAAGGAGGCCTGGCTGGATTGGGGTTTCAGGAAAGCGCTTGGAGGTGTGAAGGGCTGGAGGCAGCTGGAATTTCCCCTTCAGCTGTGTTTGGGTTTAAGATTTGTATTATTCTTCTTTCATGGAAATTTGGCGAGGCCTAGATCTGGTTGCGCATCCCGGCTGGTTTGTGCCCCGCTTTTCCTGCTACCCCCTTTCCCTGTGCCTCGCTTCCCCTGCCCCCCATTAGCAGTGCCTCAGCTCAACTAATTACTGAAATAATTGAGGCAGCAACATCCTGGCAAAGCAGTGGAGGGAGGGGAAAGGAGAGGAGGGTCTCTTGTACTTCCTGGACCCCCAGCCCTCTCCCACTGCTCCATCCTTTGGGACTTCGTGCCTGCTGCTCATTTAATGGCAGTAGAAGAACTTTTTGCTATTTTCCTTCTTTTTTTCACTCACCTGAGCTACAGGAAGACTTGCTGGGAGTAGGGGATGGAGGAAAGCCTGCTCGTGTTGCCTTGGCTTGGTGTTCCCTCCGTGCAGTGAGCGGTTCTGGGATGCAGGGATGGGGTGGGAGGGCCCACAGGAGTCCATTCCCAGGAGCAGCTCCTGATCCTGTTGAGGTTTAATGCTTGATGCTGCTTTTGATCTCTGCCCTGACTTGGTGAGTGCTGGGTGCTGTTCCCTAATTACCCCCTTCATGTGGGGCTGTGCTGGGTGTTTGTGCTCACCCGGTCTCTCCAGAAGAAAAACCCACCTTACGAGGGCGTGTGCGGGGTGGGGGAGCCCACGTGCTTTCCCAGACCACGGAGGAATCCTCCAGGCTCTCCATATAGCCCTGGGTGCTCCCACCCACAGCAGGCAGTTTCATGCTCCCTGCCTGGTTTCATAACATCCAGGAGAGGCACGAAAGTCTTCGTGAGCCACCTCCCTCAGCTGCGTGTGGAACTCGTGGGCTCGGGAGGGGGGGTGGGAGTGCCCCTGTTTTAGATGCTGGGAGTTTGCTGGATGTGCCAGCCAGCTGGAAGAGTGCTGGTGCCCATGGACCAGCCCTTCTTGGCTGGGTTTTCCTTTTGGTATGCAAGCTGCATGTTGTACCCTGAGCACGGTGTGCGATGAGGACATGGCCAGGGAGAAGGCAGGGACTCCTTAGCCTGAGGACGGGGTGTTCAGGGTGGTGGGGAAGGGCTGTGGGATCCTCCTGGCTCCTGCTCTCCTAGACAAGGCCTGTTCCTCCTTGTTTTTCTTCTTTGAGGATGGAGGCACGTGGGTTGAAGATGGAAACACGTGGTTTGAGGCTGGAGGCGTTTTGGTTTAGGATGCGGCACATGGTTTGAGGATGGAGTTGCATGGGGTGCGTTGGAGGCACGGGGACCATCCCACAGAGCTCCCAGGAGTTCGTCCATGCCTGTAAAACAGTTGGAGGTTTTTGGGACATCAAACTTGGAAGTAAAATGTTGGAAATGCTGCAGCATCGTACTGCAGCACAGGCAGAGGAAACGAATTGTTGTATTCCTTATCCGAGTGGGTCTTCCTCCTTAATGCCTACAGGTGCCTGTCCCTGGTGTGCCCAGTTCTCCTGTGACCTGGCAGGAGGGACCTTGCCCACCCTGCCCTCCGTTGGGAAAGTCTCCACCGCTTCGTTGGGGTGAGGGGGAAGAATCCCTTTCCTGGTTTATGACAGAGAGATTCCTGATACTGGGAATGGTTCCTTACAGAAGGAGTGGGTGACAGATACAAGAGTGCTAGGATAATTGCTTCCAGATGCTGCCTGCCCTTGTCTCCGGGGCTGTGTGTGTTCCAGCGTCCTGCCAGCTCCAGTGAGCAAAACCAGGGAGTCATCCCAAAAAACAGGACTGGCTGTAGCCATGTCAGACAGCTTGGAATGCAATGACTCCTGGTGTCACCCCAGCTTCTGGTGGCCAGTGTGACCCTGAGTGGCTGTGGGAGCAGGCTGGCTCGCAGGGACTCTCCCAGTCAGCCACCGAGCTGGGGCTTCAGGAGGAATGCCGAGTGCTGCGGGACTGGGATACGCTCTGGAATTGGCAGCGCCGGCTGCATTGTGCACGGCAGGTGGCTCTCCCGGGTCCTGCCTCCCCTTGTGCCATAAACAGGGCGTTTTTGGCATCTGGGCTTTCTTGCAGAGAGTCTGGTTGCTGCAGCGGCATTAATGATTATTTATTGGCTCTTAGTGCCAAATAATGTCAACATCTGGCTGACGCAGCGCACGCGTCCCTCATTCCATGAGGCATCTCGGAGTGCTTGGCGTTGGGTTGGCGTTGGGCTTGTGCGCTTTAGGAATTAGAAGGTGGCAAATGGTGGGGTTGTTTGGATACTCCCCTGAAGGGACAGATTCTTGAAGGGCTTCACTGCTGACCTTCTCCTTAATTGCTGCTCTGCGGCGCTGGCAGGACCAGCTCAAAGGGAGCAATGAAGCGTCAGCACCGGCGCTCGGCCCAGGGCCCCGCGAGGGGAATGCTGCTCCCTCCCTTCTGCCGGGATGGTGCCTCTCTGCACGAGATTCCCTGTGCCTGGCAGCTCGGAGCTCCACTCATAGCACCTGTTTTAAGGTTACCATTCTAGCCTTCATTTACACCAGCAGCTGATGCAGGATTTTTCCCAAGGTAACTGCCACAGAGGTAAATCCAGCTGATTATAAAGGTGCCAGTGAAGAAAAGGGAGGAAAATGGCTTTGCTGCATATTCTTGTTGATGGACACAGGCTTTACCTCCCTGCATCTTTCCCTGCTTTCAGCCCCAGACAGAGCTTGGAGGGAAGGAGAAAGGAAAATTTGAATGGAGGAAAATTCACTTCTGGGATTCCTGTGTGGCTTCTGAAGGTGAGAGTTGAGTCACTTTGCCTGGAACCAGCTCAGCAATTCCACCTCATCCCCAGAGAGTGTCTGAAGTCACGCAGGGAGAAATAATGCTGGGGGTTAAAAATAGATGCTGACAATAGGAAGGGAGGACTGGAAAAGCTTTGTGTCAGGCAAGGTGGACAGAGCCTGGTGAACGGCATTGGGGTTGTGCACTAGTAGATCTGGGCTTTACTGGGTTAAACTGAACTTAAACTTCATTTGCACTTGGAACCTGGAGCAGATTTCAGTCTTGGGCTTGTGTGTACATCCGGCAGCCTGGGGAAAGCACCTCTGCTTTTAAGGGACTTGGAAAAGTGACGAAGCATGTGGCACTGCCGGGGCCAGGGTTGGGGGAGAAAACAGCTCGGTAAATCCAAATTGCTGGAGGAGGACAGGTGGGACAGGGCTGGGGCCGAGCAGAGTCTGGCACTGGCACCTGTGGAAGTGTTCGGCTCCCCTGGCATTTTGAAGACTCATCTGCAGAGTGAAGCACTTACACTCGATCTACTTCGTTGCCAGCTGGGATGTGCGGTCATGACGAAGCCCAGGGTGCTTTGTCGGGGTCTCCCAGTGCCACCAGTGGCCTCCGTGCTGGGAGCGGGGTGTGCAGGGCGCTGCTTGGCTGGGGACAGCGGAGCAGGATGGTGGCTCCTGCAGCCCTTACCCGAGGCTTTTGCTGAAGCTCACTGAAGCCATCTGTGGCCACTGGAGCCCGAGCAGAGCCCCGGGCGACAGCGGAGGCTGGCGCAGCGAGTCCTCGTCCCCGCGGAGGGGACACGGCCAGCGCCGTTCCCCGGGGCGGCCGCCAAGCAGCAGGCGGGAGGAGATGGGGTCACAGCTCCCGCTGGAGGGGGACCAGGAGCGATTCCGGCTTCTCTCTTAGTTTCCAGCTCTTTTCTTTCTCTCCTGTTCCTTTCCCGCTGGCAGCGTGCTCGGCCCTCTCCTGGTGCTGCGAGGACAATGGGGCTTCGAGGTGGGGCGGGAGGGGGACGGAGATGAAAGGGGAGAAGTAAAATCGAAGCATGTCTGGAAGGGCATTTTGATGTAAATGGGACTTTTTGATAGACTTTGAGAGACACCGGTAGAAAGGGCACCGGCCCCCTTCAGCGCGCTGAGCTCCGGGCTCTGCTCTTTCATTTCCTCAGGAAAAGGGCATTTTTTCACCTCCTGTTGGGTGCAGCCACGGTTCCTCCTGGTCCTCTCTGTCCCCATCCCTGCCTGTGTCCTGGTGTGAAGCACTTTGTGCGTGTCTTAATGAACTCCAGCAACCGGAGCTCCTGTTCAGATGGTGAAAGCAGTGGCCGAAGCTCATGAAAGGGAGATGGCTGCTTGCAGCCCATGGGCGGCTGGGAGGGCCCGGCTCCATCCCACCTTCCTCCCCCCGGGCAGCTCGCTGAAACCTTCCCCGTCCCCGGGGAGGGCGTGTTTGATCTGCTCCTGTGCTTTTGATCCCAGCCTTTGTCCTTGGCACCGTCTCGCAGCTCTCGCGTGTCGGTGGAGATGTGGCCTCACCGTGAGTCATCCTCCTTCCTTTCTGCTGCTGTTTTATTTTTCCCTTTTCCTTCTCCTAAGAGAGCACTTAGTAAAAGGAAGCAGCGCATTCATCCAGGAAACAGGAGCACAACAAACGCCTGCCGTTTATCCTTTCAAAGGCATCTCCCTTGAGCTGTTGCTGCTGCTGTGACAGGCTGGGGAGAGAGGCAGCTGCTGGTGGGGGGCCCGGGGATGCTCCCCTGTGCATCGTCCCCGGGGTTCCTGGTCCTGCCTGGCCACAGGGAGCCCTCGGGGGGTCACCTTCCCCTGTGCTGGCAGCTCCTGACCCTGCCAAGATGGGAGGAGGAGAAATGAGGACAGAGCTGCTCCCTGGAGAGAAGTCTGACAGGTCGGGGGGCTGGGAGGGGGGGCTGGGAAGGTCGGTCGGAGCCGGCATCCGTGTCCCCGTGCCAGCGCTGGGGAGCCCAGGAGGAGCCCTGTCACTTCTCATTGCAGAGTTGTCGCCTGAGCCCGGGGCTGGGCTCGTGTCCTCCCCGCACCTCCCCGCCGCTGCCTTCAGTCGTCTCACACACCGAGCTGTCAGCAGCCCAAAATTTACTGCTGGCATAAACCCATCAAAAAGCCAAACTGTTGGTCGGTAAAAATGGCAAAGCAATTGCAGGGAAACTTGTTTCTTCCTCTGACAACTTCTGAGTCAGTCCTTTAATCTCTAATCTAGGTTTATGGTCATTTTATTGAAATGCTGGGCTCTGTGGAAAGCTGACATGTATGACCATCATAAACCAGGAGTTATGGGAGCCCAGAATTGCCTTGATGGTCCAAGTGTCTGCAGGAAGCATTTTTAAAATCCGTAATTGGGATTTATTGGCCATTGTGGCTCTAACTGTCAGGAGAAAATAAAATAATCAGCCTGGGATTTTTTCCTCTTCGATTCAGACTCTTTCGACATATTCTTAAATCTTTTGGTGCTTTGCTTCCATGCTTAATTCCCTTGTAACTGGGGGATGTGGATGAGAGGAGGGAGCCCAGCCCTGTGGGTGCCCTGGGTTCCATCCTGGGGGTGCAGGCTCCCCGTGCCCTCCTGCCTCTGTGTCCTCTGCCTCAGGATGGCTGAGATCTCATCCCAGGTGTCCCACGGGCTGTGGTGGTCATGGACACGTGAGGGATGTGGATGTGGGGACATAGAGCAACAGGCAAGCCTGGAGGAGACCTCTTGGCTGGTTCCTCATCTGGGGTGGCTGGTTCGATGGAGGATGTGATTTGTGGGTTGGTGAGGCATTGTTAGAGATGGACGTAGCAGGAAGCGTGTGGTGGGCTGGCATAGGGAGAAGAGAACACTCCTGTGTCCTGCCAGAACCTGTGTCAATCAAAGCATCCACTGCCATGGAGTTAAAACGTGCCAACACTGGAGCTCAAGGCCGAGGGCACATTTTGTACCAAGAGCTCATCTGAGGCAGTGCCATGGAGGGGGGTGGGTGATGCTGGAACGGGCCGAGCCCCGCTTGGTGTTTGGCAAACCTCGGGAAGGCACTTGGTGTTCCATGTCTTCCATGGTGTTCTTTCTTTTTGGGATATATTGAACCAACCCAGCTTTCGGGGTTTTTCTTCCCAGTCTGTGAGTGTCTACTGTGCTTTGCCTTACGCCTGTCTATGTCCAATGGGGCATGGACTCATCCAGGCTATGGATGCACTGTATGTCTCTCGTCAGTGCTGCCATTCACTGGCTCGCTGGTGCAGGATGCACCCGGAAAAACTCCTGCCCCTTCCCCGTTATCTGCCATTCCCAATTTTCTCTCCATTAACCTGCGACCGCAAGCAACACCCAGCAGTGCCAGGTCCAGAGTTACCCTGGAATAATCTCCTGGGCTTGATAAATATCTCTGCCTCCCTTTTGTTTAACAAATATCTCCTTTAATGGCACAGCTTTTTGTTAAGCTTCCTCGCATTATCATCCCGCTTAATCATGCAGGGTGACTTCTAAAAGTACATTTTTAAAAATGCCACTTTTTATCCAGGTTTTAAAATTGAAACTCATTTTTTATCCAGAGGCAGGATATAAATGAGTCTACTAAAATTAGATTAATCCTAATAAGAATGTCAGTTATCATTTCTGAATGCATTAATTTTTTTTTTTTTTAAATTTTACATGCCTCTTTAGCTATAATTGCTGGTGTAATTTCTTACACAGACATGGTGTGTCCTCATGGTTGACAGAAATACTTAATGCAATGTCGACACCGCGCTAAGTTCCAAATTAGTGCGTCGCAGACACTGCCAACAGTTTGAACTTTCTCCTTAATAAGTTAAAAAAAGAAAGGCAAAGAAAAGAACACCTTAAATGCAACAAAATACTTACATGGATTGAGGGAATTGGAGTGAAGTGGGATAGTTGGAAGCTAGAGCCCCATGAAGGGCTTTTGTGGGAGAGGGAAGCAGGAAGGGACAGAGCAGCTGGGGGTCCTGGAGGTCAGGGAGGAGATTTGTGGTCCAGCGAGGGGTTTGTGGGCTGAGTCCTGCCAGGGGCTGGCAGCTGCAGGGCAGGATGGAGGGGCTGAGGGTCGGGCAGGAGATTCGGAGTCTGGGGAGGGGTTTATGTGGGTGAGTCCTGCCAGGGGCTGCAGGGCAGGATGGGGTGGTCCTGCAGCAGCACCAGTGCTGCTCACTTGCGGTTTTCCCAAGCCAGGATAAATGACCCCATTTCCTGGGGGGCACCCCAGAACCATCGCTCCAAGGTAGGGGTTGGTCTCTGCTCTTGCAGCTCTAGTGGGTTTGAGGATTGCCTGCGTTGGGGACCAGGCTCTGCCTGGGGGGTCAGCGGGGCAGACGGACACCAGCCTTGGAATAAACTCCCGTTGGGTTGGTGGCATCAGCCCTCTCATGCTCCCGGCGTGGTGGCATGGCTGGGACATGGCCCCAGCCTGGTGGCACACACTGAGAGGGGCTCAGACCGCGGCTGGGAATGCTGGAGCTAGCAGGATTTTGGGACAAGGCTCTGGGGAATCGCATCTGGCAGCAAAGCAGGGGGGCAGGATGTGGTTGGGGGAGACTTTGGTCTCTCCTGCGGCTCTCACCAGTTTTCTTCCATGAGTGTGGGTGGTAAGGCGAAGGATTTCGTCTCGGGGGGAGGATTGGGAACACTCCCCGTCCGCAGGCAATTGGAAACTGCTGGCTCTGGAGCGGGACAGGCTGGGTGCTCTGCCCTCCTCCTCCTCCTCCCCAGGCCCAAGGGCTGGGTTATTTTTAGGTCTAAACACAAGCTTTGCTTAGTGCCTTGTGAAAGCTCCCTCTGGGAGTGGGAGCTGTGTGTCCTGGCAGAGTCTGGTGACGTCCTTGGAGTTGGAAAGAAGCACCAATCCCGAGATCTCTGGCTCTGGCAGCACCCATGACACCAGAGCCAGTGCTGGGTTCTGGTTCCTCTCCTCTCCCATTCCCAGCTGGAAGTTGTACACTGAATTGAAGTTCAGCTGTACGTGTAAATCTGACCTAAAAATAAAAGCCAAGTACAAGCCAGATCTCTTTGGACTGGAGGAGAGATTAAAACCTGGCACTGCTGTGCTGTGCTGGCCTCTCTCCTGGCCCCTCCCTCAGCTGCTGCTCTTCCAATCAACCTGCAACTGGGTAAACTGGGAGCAGTGGAAGGGCTGCTGAGGGGGAGCATGAGAGAGTCCCAACTCCTTCCAGTGGTGAAACCTTTAGAAGGGTCTTCTTGGTGTAGATATGGAAAAAATTTGGGCTGTTGTGCCAGAACAGGACCTCACAGTAAAGAGGGGGTGTGGGCAGCACTGGGAAGAGGTTCTGGGGAGAAAGGGGCAATTTCTTCCCTGCTGAGTGACGTCCGGATCAGGGCTGGAGGAGGAGGCTGGATCCAGCTTTCCTGCAGAGCTGGCTCTCCAGGCTTTGGTGATGGCTCAGTTCTGTGCAGGAGGACAGGAGGGGAGAAAACAAATAAACTTTTGAGGTCCTGTGACTCATCTTTAGCTTTTTCTCCCCGACCTAACGCAGCCCCATCCACCCCCGTGGAGCAGGGCCAAAGGTCCTGGGCAGCCGAGTGCAGCGAGCCGGTGGTGAGACTGGTGTGGGAGTGAGGAACACGGGGTGACCTGGTTCAGCCTGGAGAAGGGAAGGCTCCAGGGAGACTTTGGAACCCCTTCCAGTGCTTAAAGGGGCTGTAGGACAGCTGGAAAGGGACTCTGGATGAGGGACAGGACAAGGGAGAATGGCTTCCCACTGCCACAGAGCAGGGTTAGATGGGATATTGGGAAGAAATTCTTCCCTGTGAGGGTGGGAAGGCCCTGGCACAGGGCGCCCAGAGAAGCTGTGGCTGCCCCTGGATCCCTGGAAGTGTCCAAGGGCAGGCTGGATGGGGCTTGGAGCAGCCTGGGCTAATGAAAGGTGTCCCTGCCTGTGGCAGGGTTGGAACTGGATGGTCATCAAGGTCCCTTCTACCTGGGGTGGACAGCTGCAGGCAGATGTGCACATGCCCTGTGTTGGGATGGGGGGTTGGGAAGCTCTTAATAACCCCCAAGGCCGGTGGCAGCCAAACAAGTTCCCAGTAATGACGCCGGGGCTGAGGGCTGGTGATTTGCAGCTGCATGGGAAGATGGCGCTTCCAGACCGGAGCCAGAGCCGGAATGCCAGAACTTGTTTGGCCACTCCGGGAGCCGGGGGATCAAAGGGCCTGGTGTGAGTCAGGGCGGCGCGGTGGGGGTGACGCTGCTCCCCTGGGACCAGGGGCTGGCAGGGCTGGCGAAACCCGGGAGACCTGTCGGGGCAGGGCAGGGCATCCCACAGCTGGGATGGGGAACCCTCTGCAGCGTTTGCTTCTCCCTGCCCAGTTCCTAACGTTGGGACTAATCCTTCAAACCCGCAGCATTGCATCCCCGGGCTGAGCCAGAGCCCCAGGGACCTGGGTGGGTGCTCTGGAGCTGTCACCCAGCCTCGGTGGGATCTCCAGGGATGGAAACACCAGCCCTGGGGCACAGTGGGGGGCTCCTGGGAGCCAGGGGAAATCCAGGAGACCCTGTGGTTTCTGCTGCTCCTCAGGACATGTGTGGGTCTCTTTTTTGTGGTATTTCTCAGAAGAATGGGGGAAGCTGGTGGGTCTTCTCCCTTGCTTTGGTGGTGGCCAGTGAAGTGGGAAGCTGAGGGATTTGGGGACCCCTCCTGTACCCCTTGGAATGCAGCAGCAGGAGCACCCAGTCACTGTCCCAAGGGGAGATTTGAGACTCCTGGCTGCAAACTGTGTTTGTGGGGTGCAGGGTTAGTGGGGTGTCAGGTCCTGGGGTTCAGGAAGGAAGGGCTCCCTCTCTCCTAGGGCCCACCTACCAGCTGCAACTTCAGCTCTTGGCTCTTAGCTTTCAGTTCTTCTTTTTTTTCCAACTGAGCTGGAAAAGTGAGAGGTGGGAAGAGGGGGGATCTTGGAAAACACTGGGGTTTGTGTCAGGTCTGGTGTGCTGAGCCCCCCACCCACCCTTCCCTGTGCTCCCAGCCCTGCTCTGGGGAGGGGGAGCTGAAATTTGCCTCTGTTCTGTCCCGACTGGGGTTGATCTGCATGAGAATGAGTGGGGCTTGGCAGGGAGGGCTTGTCTTGGGTTCCTTGGGCATATTCCTGCCGCTTTCCCTTCCAAGTGGGCGCCCGGCCGCCGCCGCAGCCCCTGCCAAAGTAATTCTTTGCTTTGGAACCGGGAGACGAAATCTCCTCCGTTTTATTTCTGAGGGGTCAGGGAAGGAGTGGGAACCCCGCTGATCCAACCGTGTTCCCTTTTAACCTGCCTCTCCCTCTCTCCCCCTCCCGGCCCCCTGTCCTCCGGATGAGCGGGGCTGTAGCCAGGGCACGAGTGGCCAAACCAAAGCCGGAAAACACACGGAGCCGAGCGGGAACATGAGCTGTTTCCGACGGATCATTTAATATCTGCAGCATCCCAGGGCTGGGATTGTGCTGCTCCTGGTGCCGTCAGGGTTTTGTGATGCCTGACGTGTGCTGGGCTCTGTCGTTCTGCCTTCATGTTTTCCCTGTGGATTTTAGGTGGTGTTTTTTGGGATGGGGGTCATGGTGCAGCATCCAGCTGCCAACCCCTGTTGGGGTAGGGATTGGGGTGTGGGCAGGAGAAGGTGAGTGCCCACTGGCCCACACCTCGGCCCCGCTGCTGCCGCCCAGCCTCATTGTCTCACTTCTCTCTTCATTCCTACGCCAATTAAAGCTCCATATTGCCATTCATGGCCCTTATGGTTTTGTTCAGTTGTCTGTCAGCTCTTGTCAAGCCCTGTCCCCTTCCCCTCCCCCGTTTCCAAAAACAAAACTCCTGACAAACCCCCCTTTGAATCCCCTCTTACCTCACTCCCAGCGTGGGGCCCCATTGCCGGGGGATGCCGGCGGCGGCGGCAGGGAGACCGCTCCCCACGCCGCCTTTGTGGGCTGCCGCCGCCCCCCGGCCCTCGGCCTCCCGCTTCTGCCAGCATTAATTAGATAACTCAGCCCCTCTTGATTCCTCCGAGGGGAGATCGGGACGATCCGACTCCAGGGAGAAAATATGGCTTTTCTTCCTCTTTATTTTTTGGCCAAGCCCTTGGTTTTGTCGCTGCTGGAGGTGCTTATTGTGCTGGGAAATAACGGGTTGAGGGGGTGGGTGTGGGGTGGGGGTAAGTCTGGGGGACTCCTGGTGTTCCTCATTCCATGTCCGTACCCCAGGCAGGCATGGGCGGGAGCCCGGGGTCCCCTGAGCCCACACCAGCGGCTGTGGAGAGTGCTGCAGGTGGCAGCAGCAGCCTGCGCCAGTGCTCTGGCCCTAATTAAATCTGCTCCAAAATCCCTCAATTAGCAGCAGGTTTTGTTTCCCCCCCTCGCAGGGTTTGCATTGAGATCATTCGGGTGCAGCATCCGAGCGCACGGAGTGTGCGCAGAGCTGGGAGGATGGAGCAGCACATGGCTGCTCCCGGCAGGCCTGGCTGCTGCGAGGGCTGGGAGTCTTCCCTCTCCTCCCCCTCTCCTCTTCTTCCTTCTCAGGGCGTGAGGGTGGTCAGCAGCTGTCCTTGGGAGTGATGGACTGGCATCAGGATACATCCTGGCCGAGCCCATGACGCGACAAAGGAGAACGTTCTCCTTTTGCGGGTGCTGCCTTTGGTGGTGGTGATCTGTTATCCTCTTTGGGGCTGGTGGGGAGTCTGGCACTTGGACACTCTCCCTGGCCATGCTCTAATTATGGGGATAGCTCAGGGAGAAAGCCCTTCCTGCAGCCCTGCTGTGGCACAGGAGGGCTGAGTCACTGGGGCCAGGGATGTCACCAGCTGTGGTGGCAGCTCCTGGCTGTGGGTGCCGAGGTGTGGCTGGCATCCCACAGCATCCATGCCAGCTTTCCTGGAGCCTGCTGACCTGTTCTCCCAGCATCCTGATGGCTGGAACCCTCCTCTGCTCTTGGCTGGTGGTAACCTTGGTGTGACTCTTCCCTAGAAGAAGGGGTCTGGACTGCAGGAGGGAAAAGCAGGCCTGTCCACAAGCTGCAGGTTTGCAGCTGAAAGCAGGATCCTGCTCCCAACTTCCTGCTTGAGAAACCCAGCAGTGGTGGGTATTTTCATGGAATAGGGGGCTCTCTGGTGTGTCCCCCAGATACTGGGTAAAGGCTTGGTCTTCAGAGCTACGGCAGCAACTGCAACATGTAAACAAAGCTCAAGGAGCTGTATTGGGACCTTCCCTGTGTCCCACCTTCCCTGCATCCCTGCTTCCAGTGCTGCTCAGGGTAAGCAAGGTGCTCCCTCGGTCTTCAGGGTTTGAGGCTGCTTGGGGAGAGTTACAGTCCAAAGTGTTGAACATGAGGCTTGTGTTTGCCAAACCTCTGTGTGAAGTGTTGGAGTGGCCTCTTGGCTGTTGCCAAAGCCATGGGAATCCCCAGAGCCACCAGTTTCCCTGTGGAGAGGTGCTGGGAGCCAAGCTGTGACTGGGGCTGGTATTTGAGCGTGGACAAACTATACTGCCTTGGGCATCACCCCCCTTTCTGGGCAGAGGGGGGCAGTTTGGGTTCATTTCCTCCTGCACTTGGTGTTTCCGTCCCTTCCGCTCAATCCCAGCCCTGGCTTGACCGTGACCCCGAGTCGGTCATGGTGCAGAGCTTTGCGGGGTGTCTGTGCCAGGGAGATGCTGGCTTGGGCGTCTTGTAACTTCACCTCAAAAAATGTCACCCCTGGCAGCCAGGGTTGTGGGGTGGGGGTTACCAGCCTGCGAGGAGCCTCCCAGCTGGCAGGATACAACAAAGAGGTTTTGGGGAGCAGCAGAGTTGGAAAATGGCATCCCAGGGCTGGGGGGGGGGGCGGTGAGGGTTGCCATGGAGGCCCGTTTATGCCTCACTGATGCGTCGTGTAAATCCGTTTGGAAACGAGAAGGGCCTTTTGTCTTTGGGAGGGTTGAATGGGCCTCATTAAACCCGAGATGAGGAAAAAAAAGGGCCTTAGAGTGTATCTGCGAGGGGGACGGGACGGGGCGGCCCCGGGGGGGGGCTCAGCAGAGGCTGTTCCCTCTCCCAGGGATGGTGAGGAGCCAGGGGGGGCTGGAAGGTGAAAAATACCTCCCTGAACAGTGGCGACCAAAGGAGTGGAGGAGATAGGAGCTGCTTTCAGATACCTGGAATTGCTGGCTCTGTGTGGCCACCTCAGCTCCAAAGGATGGAGCAGAAATAGAAGAGGGCTGCCGAAGGGCAAGGAAAATAATTATCCATAGATTAGCAGGGGGAAAAAAGATGGCAGGCTCTTCTAAAGGAGACTAATAATAGAGGAGCACATGAAAGGAGTGGGATCTGAGAGCGTGGGGGTTCGTGTGCTCCTATTTACCCTCTTGTGGTGACGAGCGGTGCGATGGACGAGCGAGAAGGCGACAGATACAGAGGGAGGAACCTTTTCATTCCACTTGTAATTAACTTCCTTCCACGGAGTATCTTTGTTCCCAAGAGCTGAATGGGAGTCAAAAACGAGAAAGGGGCTGTGCTTCTGTGTGCTGGCACCACTCCGGGGAAGGGCTGTGGATGCTGGGGGTGTGCTGGGATCAGGTGGGCCTTTGGAATTAGGGTGTCATTCCTCTGGTTTGATTGTCCTCAGCTCTGGGGAGGTGAAGTGAGGTGGGTGGGGGCTGCAGTGCCTCACTGGTACCTCCTGGTGTCACCAGGAGAACCTCTCCCTGTGACACAGAGTGTCCGATGTTCTCAGCTCAATCTCCCACGTGGTTGTCCCTGTCTGGTAAATGCTGTTTGACCTGTGAAGTCCCACTTCACCTAAGTGAGGTCCCACTTTTTACTACCAACCTCTCAATTCTCTTTCCTGGTGAAAATACAGATTTTGGCAAGGGCAGAGGTGGCTGGGTGTTACCAAGGGAGCTTTGGACGAGCTGTGCAGGGACCCTCCAATGGCTGGAGTGTGATGTGGCTCTGTGACATCAGGGTCTGGAAAACAACTCTGGGGACAGGACTGATTCTTCTGGCAGTGGCAGAGAGTCCCCAGTGCCTGGGCACGGCTGCTGTGTCCCAGGGAAGCTTGGAAGAGTGAGGCAGAGAGGGCAGGGTTGGATTTGTGTGTGGCTGGACACTGGCAAATCACAGGGATCAGGAGTGTTTTTCAGGATCCCTCACCTAGTTTGAAGATGGGGCTTTGGATTTTTTACTGGATCTGTCCCTTTTCCATCCCTTCCTTGAGGTGATTCCCAGTGGATGGGAGCTGTGATCCTTCTGGAAGGACTCACATGTTCTGTTGGTGTGGGGAGCTGGGTCTGCGGGGGCTTCTGCTGCCCAGACACCAGGAAAACCTCCCAGCACCTGCAGGTCTCGCTCTGCCGGGCCTTGACAGCCTTCCCTGCCAGACATACACGTCCTCCATGTAAGATCCAGTTATTTTTGGATTTCTTTGAAGCAAACAGCATTTAGCATATGTCATCTTATATGTATGTCAGCATCAGCTTTAGAACATCTTCTCCAAGGAGAAGGTACTTGGGAAATGTTGTTCCGTTTCTGCCAAGCCTGAAATCAGGTGAGGGGCATCGTATCCTGTGGACGTGGGGAAAGGTGATGCTGCCCTGGAGATTTTGTGGTTGATGTGGTGGAAGGAATGCCTAGATCCAGAGGGATAGCAGTTGGAAAATGTGTCAACCCATTCTTTTAAAAAATTGTATTTTTAAGCCATTTTTTGGTCTTCCCTGACAAAGAACTGAAGGACTGTTGGATTTTAAGTTTCCGGATGACTTACCTGCAAGGACACTTGTGTCTGCAGGATTGCTGGGAATGTGTTGGCTCATCCGTGTCTATCCATGTATGCCCACATGGAGGAGAGGAGCCTGCATGGGAGGGGGGTGTGGAGGAGTGGGATGTCATTCCCAAAATGACTCCTGAGCCTGCTCTGGCCAAACTTGCTCAGTTCTCCTCCTTAGCCTTAGTGTTCTTCCTTCTCTCCCAGCAAACCCTCTCTGGGTTGCCTCCGACACCGAGCCCTGGCTGAGTCCGTGGCTCTTCCAGCACGTCCCACCTGTAGCCCTCAGTCGCTCCATCAGATCCCACATTTTGGACCCCCAAGGGGAGGTGAGAGGGGGCTCTGCAAGGGATTGGGGGCCCCACCAGCAGCCCCTCAACTCAGGGCACAGGAGAGGCTGCACTTTAATCCATCTCCCTGCTCCGGCATCCCGCTGCCAACAGAGCTCCCGTTGTTTACCCAACTCGGAGGAATCGGTTTACAAGGCTCACAAATCCCCTTTTCACCTTTCCCATCAGAAAACACCTCCTGAAACAATGAGGAAATTGGACGCTGCCACCTGATCGCTCCCAAGGAACCTTCGGGGCCGGGAGCTGGGGGCCGGGAGCGGCGCTGGGGATGGGGATGCCTGGCTGGGATGGCTGGGATGGTCCCTTGGCTCTGCGGGTGGGCAGCCACAGGTGCCACCCAAAAATCACCTCAGGGGCTTTAAGGGATGAAGCTGCCTGTGCTCTCCACCTGCTCAGCTGGCAAAAAACCCCCTTGTTTTAAGCTTTAATGGCTGTAGTTAATCATTCTCACCCCCTGGACACCAGGAGAAAGGATGCTGGGATGCTACCTGTGAACTGGTGATGGTGCCAATCACAGGATCCCAGAACGGTTTGGGTTGGAAGGCACCTTAGAGCTCATCCACTTCCACCCCCTGCCAGGGACAGGGACACCTTCCATTATCCCAGGTTGCTCCAAGCCCCATCCATCCTAGCCTTGAACACTTCCAGGTTGGGGCAGGAATAAAGCTGGAGCCACCATCCTCCTCCCGTGTGGTGGGCGAGGTAGAGGAGAGTGATTCTTAAAGCTGAGAGTTGTTCCAGTATTAAGGTTGAGCTAAGTTTTAGTTTTTCTCTTTTTTTTTTTCCCCTTCCGACCTTAAAACAGGGAAATCAAGCTGTGTTTTCCAGAGGAACAGCAGATTCCCCCTTCCCTCCCTGAAATTACAGCAGGTGCTCTGAGGGCACAATGAATTTCCCTATTAATTTAAGAGTTGCTCTGTTCATTCCTCCGGGTTAAGATAAATCTGAAGACGTGTCCTTGTGAAGACAAGTCAAGAGTGTAATTCCTTTTTGTCTTCAACCATGCCTTGGAACTAAAATTCCTCGTCTCCAGAACTGGCTGAAATCCTGCGTTCAGGCAACATGTGACAATTTCTGGACGTTTTTTCCCTCTCCTTTTCTTGTGATAAATGTTGCTTCTCACTGTGTATTTTAAAGGAGAATTTCCCGGAGAACTCGCCTCTGGCATGGTGGGAGCTGCTGCTGGTCTTCCCTGGGACGATCATCACAAGCTGTTCTTGTGACAAAGCAGAATTTTTGGGGGAAGTAAAGGTCTCTGTGTGTGGTGAAGAGCTGAACGAGCTGTGTGAGAGCTTCAAGGCACAAACCTCAGGTTTATCTCCTCTGCCTGTGCTGTCCAGGCTGTCATCTGGAAACAGCCCTGCTGTTGGAGAAGAGGGGAAATGGAAGAGAAAAAAATCAGGAAAATTGGAGGACAAAGGGAAAGCCGTCTGTGTGCGGGTGGGGAACAGCGGTTGGAGGGAGCAGCGCAGAAGCTCCATGCACAGGGAAGTGGATCTGTCTTGCTCCATGTTTGTGTGGATCTGGAAGATGTTCCTGGGCTAATTCCCAGACAGCAGCTGTGTGCTTCTGGAGCTGAGGCTGAGCATTCATGGAAGGGATTTGCCTTCCTTGTTTTATCCTTACATAAACCAAAGGTAGGCCTTGGCCCTGAAGTTCCTGAGATGAAGAGGTGCCAGCAGGATGTGGTGCTGGGAGGTTCTCAGCTCCCTCAGTTGCTTCATGGCCCCTCCCCTGCTTACAAATCCGTTTGGCCTGATCCCAACAGGCTGGTGGCCCAGGGACCGGTTGGTTTGCAGGTGTTGGCCAAGGTTTTGGCCACAGAGGTGTGATAGGTCCTCCTGGTATGGAGATGAGGATGGATAGGAGCCTTCTCCTCCTGCTCTGGCGGTGCAAGACATCTGCTTGACTTGTTTGTGGCTTCCTGTTTGGCATCTTCTGGGCAGGAGGGAACTGGCAGGGGCTGGAGGAGGGAGCTTGAGTCACTCTGGAGTCCTGTGCCAGGATGCCTCTGACTCAGCCCAACTGTGGAGAAAGGAGTGTGGGATCCAGCTGCCTCTCGGGGTGGGAACCCGTGCAAGTGTTCACTTGCGCTGCGTGTCTGCGGCCGGGCGGGGAGGGAGGGACAGGGGCTGCTCCCGGCTCCTGCTCCCGCTCCGGCCTTGCATCAGGGCTCCGGCCGTGGGTGGGGAAGCCTTTATCGCTCCCAAACCTTTGGAAGTGCATGCTGGCCACCGGCCAGGTGACCTACTTGGTAGTGTGAAGCAAAGCATGGCACACCTGCCGGCAGTGCCGGGATGGAGCCGGGCTCTGCATCCCACCTGCATCCTTAAACACCCTCCAGGGGTTAAGTTTCCCACTCTATCCTGGTCGCCTTCTGCCCGAATCATGACATGTACAAAACTCTCTGCAACGTCACATGGCCAAGGCGCTGCTGTGCCGGTGGTGCTGTGGTTGAGATGATCCCAGCTGCCCCGTCGTGCTGCTTTTTGTAGTACTGGAGCTGATGTGGTGGAGGCAGAGCTGCAGCCAGGCAGGGAAGATGGACCCATAACCCCTCTAAATCCAGCTGCATGACGGGGCTGTGCCCGCCATCCCTGTGCCATGCCCTGGGTGCCAGGGATGCTCCTCTGACCCGACGAGCTGCAAGTGAGGTGCAGATGATGTCTGTGTGTCTGCCCTGCTGCTACAGCTGGCGCTGAGCTCCGGAGCCCGTGCCAATGGCACTGGGGGTGCGTGGGCTGTGGCTCCGCCTGCCTGCTCCCAGCCCGGCCTGTGGATCTGCTGGGCTCCCGCAGCCAAAGGCCTGGTGCTGGTTCCAGTTCTGTGGCTTCTTGCTAAGACTTGCATGGAGCCACAGAGCAGGTTGGTCTTGTGTGTTTGATCTTCCTTCCGTGGAGCCCGCAGCTCCAGCCAGAGCAGCTGGCTGGGGGAGAAGGTATCCCAGCCCCCATCCGATCTCCGGGGTGGGCTGGGGCAGGGATGGGCTGTGTCTGACAGCGGAAGGGGAAGCGTGGCCGTGCAGCCTTGGCAAAGCGCTCGCTTCGCACTTTGCCGTGCCCAGGTTACGTGAGGGAGTTGCAGCAGAGATAACTGCAGGAAAATCCTTTCCCACCTTATCTCCCATCAGGAACGCATTTAGTTGCCTACATCAAAGTAGATGATCTGCTGCTTCCCTCCTTGCTGCCCTAATCCTCTCCTTCACGCTGAAAAAAACTAATCAGAGCCTTGTCCCACCATAACGAGATCCGAATGTTAATTATCAGCATCTTGCCTTCCTTGCCTTCCCCATGCCCTGCCTTCCAGCCCCGAATAGCTTTCCTCCCTCCTTGCTTCTCTCCATCCGGTCCTCCCACGCTCCTGGGCACGCTGTTGAGCCTGGCTCAGTAGAAGTTGTCCTGCAGGATGCTTCCTTCCCTTCCATTTAAGGACAGGAATTCCTCAGGGAGCCGGGGCGTGGATGGGATCCCTCCCTGCGCCCCATTGTCAGGACTTCTCCCTATGCCTAATTATTGCCTGTCCCTGCAGGAAGCTCCTTGCCTGGCTGTCGGGCAGAGCCGTGGCATCTCCCAGCCCTTTGTGGGAAGACTCATTCCCGGTTGGATGCCAGGCTTGGGGCTGGGTACGGTGCCCGCCCTCATCATGGCTGGCGAACGGGACTGACCCAAGCCAGCCCTGGTCTTGTCAGCAGGAGCCTGTGTCAAAACCCATCTTACAGAGGGGGAGCAGCAGAGCTGAAAGCACAAAATAAATGGTGTCAGAGTGGGGTGGGCCGGGCTGGCATGGCCTCTGCTCCAGCACGTGGTAACCTCTTACCCTCCTCTCTTCCAGGTTCATGACTGGGAAGGGGCTGGTCATCTACCCGGAGATTGGGGATAAACTGGACATTATCTGCCCCAAGGCGGAGCCGTCCAAGCCTTACGAGTACTACAAGCTGTACCTGGTGAGGAAGGAGCAGGCGGATGCTTGCAGCACCGTCATGGACCCCAACGTGCTGGTGACATGCAACCGGCCCGAGCAGGAGATCCGCTTCACCATCAAGTTCCAGGAGTTCAGCCCCAACTACATGGGCCTGGAATTCAAGCGGCAGCAGGATTACTTCATCACATGTGAGTCGCCCTGCTCTTCCTCGCCGCCAGCCCTGGCTTGGGAGGCTTGGGCGCCTGGAGAGTGTCACCAGGCGCTTGTGTGTGACTTGGCCGGTGCAGAGAGCTGACACGGACGGAAAATATGTCCCGCTGGATGGGAGCAGGGGGAGGAATGTGTCGCTGGCCGAGTGGGTCACCAGTCCCTATCTGGCTCCTGTGCTGTGTCTCCTGCCCTGCTCATGGCTGGGAGCAGGAGCATGTCCCCATCTGGGGTCGGCCCTGGAGTGCTGTCATGCCTGGAGCCTATTTTTTGCTGCCATCTTTGCCGGAGGTGTTGCAGGGCTTTGGTTTGGGGCTGGGGAGAGAGAGGGATGGTGTCCAAGGAGATGCTTGTCCTTTTTCTTGGGTGTTGCCTCCAAGACAGCCCCAGCAGCAGGAAGTGCTGGTTGTGTCCAGTGTGTGATGTGATCGAAGTGGCTGAAAAATTCTGCACCCTGGCCTGTTCTTTTTGTGTCTTGGTGCACCATGGCATTTTCTGGAGGGAAGAAAGAAGGAGGCTAGAATTTTCTCGGAGCCTGTGGTCTGTGCGTGCAGGGGATCACTGCACAGAGATGTATCTGCTTGTGCCTGCTCCGATGTGGGTGGAGGGGGACCTGGGGAGCTTAGCCGTGTCTGGGCAGTGCTGCCAGCTCTCTCTTTGTCTCCTCCCCTCCTCCTCAGCCTGGCTGTCCCTGCCTGGCTCGGTGCACTGCAAAGGGCACGGTGGCTGCGCCTGAGCTCCCCTCGCTCTGTGCCGCGGGCTCTCCAGCAAGCGGCCAGCGCAGGGGTCACCGCCCGTGTGGGAGCGAGCGCACGGCCGTGGGAGCGGTGTGTCCCTGGCTGGAAACAGGGTATTTTTAGCCTGGAATCTTTGGGAGGGGGCGGCGAGGCCGTGGCGGGCAGGGGGGGCACAGGGGGCTGTGCTGTAGCGCAATGCTGTGGGGAGGTAGCTGGTCTGGATGTCCCCAGCGAGCCTGGCTGGGGCTGTTGGAATCTTGCTGCAGAATAATTTGGAATAAACCCGATGCAGAGGAAGCAGCCGGGCCTGGCTCTGGCAGGTCAGCCTGAGCCCTCATCACTTCTGTCATGGCAAATCTTGCCAAGTGCTTCCTGATGAGTGGCTGAGCCAGGTGGTGACAGGGGCTCGTGGGGGTCTCTGTTCCCTATGTGGCCGTGGAGATGCCAAAGGGGCTCCTGGATGGTCAACCAGGGAAGTTTCCCTAGCAGGAGGGGTGACAGCAGGGACGACCTGGCGCCACAACCCACGGAGCCGGCTCGGCTCGGTGCGGTGCTGGCAGCAACCGTGGGCTCTGCAGGGCTGAGTCACTGTGGCAGGGCCAGGCTCTTCCAGAACAATGGTCACTGTCACTGTCCAGACATGGGGATGACTGTCCTGTGTCGCTTGAGGGGCACCAGCTTTGAAGCCATCAGGTGGGCAGGACACCCTGGTTCCAGCCCAGATGCCCCAGGTGGGCTGGGGATGCCAAAAGCCCTGGCACAACTCCCATGTAGGCTCCCATCTCCCTTACCACAGCTGGCACCAGCCTGGTGGCTCTGGTACCCCAAATTTCAGCCCTTCTGCTGTCCTTCAGCTGATGCAAAGCTTTGCCCTGCAGTGGGTAAAGATTGCGAAGAGAGCCCAAAGTGCCAGGCTTGGGTCAGACAAACATCTTGAAACGCTCAGTCAGTGGCTCCTCTGTGTTTGGGGGTCAAGTTCAAGCACTGACATGGTCATCAAGCTAATGAGGGCTGAAATTGGGGTCCTCTGAGCTACAGCCCGTGGGACTCTCAGGCTGCAAAGAGCCCTCAAAGACAAATAGGTTCCCCAAAATGAGCTCAGGAGGTGGACAAAGCACTGAGAAGAAGAAATATGGGATCCCTCTTATGGTAACCAAGTCCAGCAGGAAGGTGGAGGCAGAAGGATTTACCAGCCTCTGAATTACCCAAATTTTAAGGAGCTGTTTTGCATTTCACACGAAAACTTAAGTGAAAATCAACCTCCTGGAGCTTTGGGAGGTGCTTTCACAAGCAGCTGCCGGTGCGTTGCCGACTCCAAACGCAGCTCCCGCGGGGCCCCCGCGGCTTTGAGCCGGTGCCAGCTCCCCTCCAAGGCTGCCAGCACACCTGGGTCACTGCAGGTGACCGGCTCCGGCTCGCTGCGGATCCGACGGGACACGCAGCCGGGATTTTGCAAAGCCGGCATAGCCCAGCTTGGGAAATCCCGGCTGTGTGTCCCGTCGGATGTTGGGCTGAGCCTTTTAAGCTCATTTTTTAATACAAAATCCTATTTATCCTCTTGTTCCCAGTTGCAGGCTGTATAGGGATGCAGCAAGCGGGGTGCTTGGAGCATCCCAAGCTTCCCTGTGGGATGCCCCCCCTCTCCTCAGGGGGCCTGCAGTGCCCTCTGCCCCTGCCTTGGACCGTTTCTGACTTTAATTTCTCTTGACTCCTCCATGCTTTGATGCGAAACCCCTTGGAGCTGGGAGCTGCCAGCTGAACTTTGGCCCCTGGGTGGGCTGAGGATGCTCCTGTGATCTGGCCGTACCCTCTGCCGAGCAGCCCCAGGAGTTCTTTCTGCCAAGAAATAAAATAGCCAAAAAAACAAAGTCAAAAGTCTCCTGAGCAGACCACCCACACGTTGTCTTTTTTTTCCCCCCCCAATTTTTCTCCCCTCCCTTTCCCCAAGCTTTGCCTGGACATACAAAAGGTTTCTTTTCTCCCCTTTCATTTCTAAGCCGGGGAAGCGACGCTGGAGCCGAGGGGAACTGGGCGTGTGCCGCTCATCCCCCACCTTCCCTAGCGGCTGGAAAACCTCCCCACCGGAGCCGGGGGGCTTCCCGGGGTCCCTCCTATTCAGGACTGCTCCTTGCCATCGCTTTGGATATGCCAAGCCTTGTTTAGGGACACTTTTATCATGGAGGGACACGGCCCCAGCCCTCAGCTTAGCAATGAAAAGGCTTTTGAAAGCTGCAGTTCCCAGTCCTCATCCTCTCCGGAGTCTCACACCGACCCCCTCCACACCAGCTACAGACTTTCCTTAAAAGCATCTTTGCTCCTGGGGGTGGATAAGGAAAGGTGATGCTTATTCCTAAGGCTTTCCATAAAGAACAAGATGCAGCAGCTCCTGCCTGCAGGTCTACACTGGAGACTGAGGCTGCTGGGACTCCAGCAGGATGTGGGCACTGTCCCCCAGATGAAGTGCTGAGAGGGTGAAGGAGCTGGGAATTTTGGAATTGTGTGTTTTATATCATGATGTGCTGTGATTTCTTCCATCCCTGGTCTTCTGGGTGTTTTCCTGCTTGCCTTTGGTGCCTTGGTGGGATTCCCTGTCCCCAGTGTCCTGTCCCCTCCCTTCAAAATACTTCCCATTGGAATAGCCTCCCCCCTGCCTGGTGCCTGCACTCCCAGGACGTCGTGGGCAGCTCCAGCCCCACCATGGCTTATCCAGGCCTGCAGGTTCGGCTCCCTCCACCTCCCCTCCTAATTCACTCCCGCTCCTAATTGCATTTGCTGCTCCTCTTTGAACTTGCTCCAGTTTTACTATCTCTGGTAATGAGGTGCCTGGATGGAGATCCATTAATCCCCGTGTCCTGGCAGCAGGGTGACGTGAGGAGGAGCTCCCAGAGTGGCTCCTTGCTATCCCAGAGCTCTGGATCAGAGAATCAAAGAGTAGTTTGGGTTGGAAGGAACTGGTAAATGTCACCTAGTCCATCCCTGGAATGCCCCATCCCTGGAAGTGTTCAAGACCAGATTGGATAGGGCTTGGAGCAACCTGGTTTAGTGGAAGGTGTCCCTGCCCATGGCAGAGGGTGGAACTGGATGTACTCCCATAGTTCCTAGTTCATTCTCTGTTTGGTTTTGGGGCTGATGGTGGTCCTGGCAGCCTCTTCTGTGTTCAGTGGAGTGTGGAGACCCCAGGCAAACATCGCTCAGCCTTGGGGTGCGCTCCAGGCAGCTGTGTGCAGATCTGGTGGTGGTGCCAAGGTGTTCTTCCAGGTGGGATCTCTCACCTGTCCCTTTGCCAAGCCCCTGGGCATGGCCTCAGTGTCCCGCCTGTCCCGTGAGCCTCTTTAAAGCACAGAGCCCTTGTTTGAGACAATGCTGAAGGAAAAGCAAGGTCCCAGTAGATGTTTCCTCATAAATCCGAGGCGTTTGCTGTTTATTGTGAGTCCTTAAGCCCTTCAGTTCATTTTTGATGTAATAATGTCCGTAATCCAATCCAATGCTTTTTGGCAGCGGGATGCATCGAGAGCGGATCTATTACCCTGGGTGTTGTGTTAAAGCCCTTGTCTTGCATTTCTGTTTTTAGATGCAATTAGTCTTAACCTGGCAAGAGTTATTTGTTGTAAACCATCGCTGCCGCTGCGACGCGGCTTCGTCCCTGGGCTGCGCTCCGTCAGCGTTTTCCTGCAGCTCAGCGTGGGGAAGGGGGTCACCTATACCCTGCCAGCTGCCAGGATCATCCTTCCTCCTTGGGAGCTTTTTTAGGACATGTTGCCGTACTCGCTTTTCTGGCTATGCTCCTCCAGCTTCCGTTGGTTTGGGAAGCCTTCAGCCCATGCCAGCGTGTGTGTGTGGAGCCGCTCGCGCTCCTTCCTGCATTCCTTGGGATTTGATAATTCCCTCCCTGGTTCCTTGGCTGGGGGCTGTGCCGGGGGGGCTTTGTCAGCCCGCCAGCTCTTTGCTGATGCCATACGAATGTGGCCACTTTCATGTGCTCCTCATCCTCCTTCCCACAACTTGTTTGGTGGAAGGGAGTTGAAAGCCCAAGGCCCGTTTGATGCCATGATGGGAGCTGTGAACTTCTGCTGATAAAACCCAATTAAGTGGCTTCCTCATTCTTTACCCGAACGGGTCTGGCTTGCGACACACCCGGGCCAAGCCAAGCCAGCCTGGTGGCATCCATCTGGTTTTGGGGCTTTGCTGCTCCATCCCCATCCCACTGGGAGCTGCTGGCACAGGGTGGTGATGCCGCGTGGGAGCCGGCGGCCGGACACAAACGGCTCTAACGGTGTCCTGCTCCCGACTTCAAAGCCCAGGCCCTGGCCATGTCAAACCCAAATAATGGCCCTTAGACAACACGCGGTTCCTTGTCTTGCAGGCTTGTCTGAAGAGCGTGACCACAGTAAATGTGATTTTGTTGAGCCCTGTCCCTTAAGCCTCTGCCTCTTTTCTCTTCTCCTCCTCCCTCCTGACCTTTTCGGCTCAGCGCTGTCCCTGGACAGCCCCTGGCAGCTGATCTCATGGCTCAGCCTTTCATGGCCCTAATAGGGATGAAAAGCCCCCTCAGAAAGGGCTGGTGTCCCGCGCCCGGCCGGGAGGTAAATACCCCGTGCTTTGATCTGCTCTGGGGCCAGGGGGCCCCTGCCTGCCAGAAACCCCTGCCCAGGGGTCCCTGCCTGCCATAACCACCCACCCAGGGGTCCCCATGCCTGCTCAACTCCCTGGCTGCTGGGCAGCCCACCCCTGCCTGTGGCCCTGGCACAGCCAAAGGCTCTGGATCCGGGCACTGGGTGCTGTCTGCCCGGGAAATTGGGCTGGCTGCATCCCAGGATGCTCTTTCCCAGGAGAAATGATTTCCAAGAGCATATCTAGCATTGTCACGACCCCTTTAGCATTGTTACGACCCATTAGGAGAAAACAAAATGTGTTTAACTCCTCAGTGCTCCTGAACAACTGAGGTGACAGCAGAGATGACGGCAGTGAAGAGGTGACATCTTCCCCTGCATCACCTGCCTGATGCTGCCCTCCCCTCTGTTCCTGGGACACTGGGAATCTGCTTGTCCCCCCCAAAAGGGCTTCCTTGGCAGCTGTGGTGGGAAGCTCACACCAAAGCAGGTTTTTTGGTGCATCCCCTCTTCCCTTTTCTCATCCTGCTCTTCCAGCCCCTGCTCCTCCTGCCATGTCTGCAGCAAATCCCAGGGCATCTCCTGGAGCTGCAGGTGCATGGGCTGTGGTGGACCTGGCTCTTGAGTGATGGTCAGCTCCGAGGGCTTCCTCTGGGACACTGGAACAGATTAGACTTGGCTCCTTTTGGATTAAACATTGAGTAGGAGACTCTCAAGGCAGAAGGAGTTTTCAGCTTGATGAGGAATTGAAACAAATCCTGGCATACCGGTGTGTCTGGAAAGCTGTGCATGGTTAAGTGCAGGCACCTACTTCCTTGGCATATTTTTTTAAAAAACCATAGCATCAAGACTCTGTCCCTGGGCTTTTCCCCTGGGATCCCTATTGCATTCCACTGCTCCTGTAGTGCTGGGAAGAGGCTTGTTGGCATCACTGCCGCTCCAGACTGGTGTGGAGGGATCTGTGATGGTGGGTGCTGGGTGTGTGATGGTGGGTGCTGGGATGTGGTGGTGGATGCTGGTGATGGTGGGTGCTGTCTGTCAGACCAAGAGCTCACTGGGGGCTCCAGGAAGCACCACCACACTTGGACCCTGAGATGTGCAGGGTGCAGGGAGTCTGGCATCCTGTAAGTGTGACATGCCACCCTTTTCCACCCTTAATTTCTAGGGATCGCGTCTGTCCACCCCTCAGCCAGGCCGGCCCAGGTGGTGCGTGGTCCCCATTTAGGACCCACCTTTAGCGGGTCACCTTTCCGGAGAGGATTGGTGTCACCCTCCATACAGAGGCTCTTTGCGCTGGGAGTGGTGGTTTTGCTGCTGCTGTGTAATGCCTGAGCTCTTTGATCCCACCTGGCAGTGTGGAGTGGGAGTTACACAGCTCACGGAGAGGGGGCTGTGGGAGCACTGGGATCCGGGGGTGGCTGCAGTGGGATCAGCTCTAATTTGGGGGTAGAGAGGCCCTTTCCTCCATCCATTACTCAGCGAGGAGGCAAATCCTTGTCTGCATAGTCAAGGGTTTGTGTGGCATCTACTGGAAATTTCCAAACCCTGTAACTCAGGGTGTTGCTGGAGACCATTTGGTCCATTCGCTGGTGTCCACCTGGAGCAGAGACCAACTCCTGAGGTCCTGCCCTGCAATCCCCAGGAGCAATGGATCACCTCCTGCTCCAGCTGTTGTGGGGTGCAGCACTGGGAGCCGCAGGTGATCCTGCTCTGAGCTGGGCTCCAGTGGGTACACGACCACAGTGGGAGCAGTGCCTGGGCTGGCTCCTCTCACAGCCGTGGGATTATTTGCAATTCTGGGCCAGGAGTTTCACTGATGTCATCTCCCCACTTCCAGAAGTTCCTGGTGCTTATGCAAAGTTTGCCTGTAATTGCAGTGGGGTTTCCTCCCGGCTGTCCCACAGCACCTGGAGCTCTCCTGTCCCTCCTCACTGCCTGGCATCTCCTTGGCTCCCTGAGCTCTCCCAGGCAACTGGAGCTTCCAGAAAATCTGCACATGAATCAGCCTCTGTCCCTGATAACCTGAGGTTTTCTCTGAGCCCCTGGGAGTGAGGATGGAGCCCGAGCTCAGGTGGGCAGCTGGCCTTTGCATCGGCCTCGAAGCTGGGGGATGGCACCATCTGTCTCCATCCCCTTCCCAAATGATTTCTCAGTCATCTCCCAGATGTTTTGCTACCTAACAGGAGAGATTTACACCCTGTTAAAAGGCAGTAAGTGCTTTCCTCCCCTCCTCCCAGCGGGGCCCACAAATGACTCTGGCAGAGCATCAGGTGGGGAATTACGTGGCACTTTCATCTCGACCTGTCTCCAGTTGCTTGGGGCGACCGCAGAGACTGCACAAATCACCCTCCTCTCGCAGTGATGTGCTCTTTCTTTGGAAGGGATGGATAGACCTGAAGACAAAGGGTTTATTTAGAGCCATGGTCCCCCTGAGGTGGGCAGGGAGCAGGATGGGGACATTGGGAGTTTCCGCAGCTCATCCATACGGACATCGAACAGTATTGATGATAAAGGGCTGGAGTGAGTCACCAAGCCATGGTCCTGCAGCCAAGATGTGCTTTCCAGCCTGGATGAGGTTCCCTGCAATTCAGCAGTGACTCTTAATTATGATACTAATTAGGGTTGGTTATAATTTTCCACCAGAAAGCTGTTTTAATGGGAAATTAGCTTTTCACTTAAGCATTACTTGGGTTAAAGTGTCTTTTTCCAGTGGATACTTCAGTGTTTGCCTGTTGTTCTCCCTTTGCCCCAGGAAAGAGCGGGAGAGAGTGGAGCTGTAGGTGGTGAGGATGGTGTACTCCCTTCTTTCCTCTGTAACTGTGTGAGTGTCCCTCTGCTCTCTATAAGGAATGGGGCTAATTTAACCCTTTAATTTGATTTGGGGGTGCTGACCCTGGCCAGGGAAAGCTGAACCTCATCCCAGCCAAACTCCATGCGTTGGTTTTCATTGTTATTTCCAGCAGTGCATTTGAACTGGGGATTTTCCCACTGTGTTTGCTGGAGCAGGGAGCGTAGGGTGGGATGGTCAGATTCCCAGTGCTCCATGGGCTGGCTGCAGCAACAGGCTCCTCACCTGCCCAGTACAGGTGTGGGGAGGGACATAGCAATGCCAGTTGGCTTCATGGCATGGGCATGGGCCTGGCAGTGCCCTGATGCCAGGCAGGAGAGCAGAGGGGGCCCTCCTGGGGTCAGCGGTGCTGGTGGAGCAGCCTCCGTGGCTCTTCTCTTTCCATGCTGGACGATGTGGCTGGAGCAGGCCTGGAGCAGGCCTGGAGCTGGCAGGAGTGGCTGTGAAACCCAAGCCTTGCACCTCCTGCACCTTGCGGGGACGGGACAGGGCCGGGCTGGCTCACACAGGCGTTTCAGGGGCTGCAGGGCCCCTTCCCAGTGCAGCTGCCTCGGGAAGGCTGGGAGAAGGCTGGGAGAAGGCTGGAAGGCGGCTGCCGGCCCTGCTGGCAGTGTGACAGCGTAGGGTGGGCTCCCCCCGCACAGCCCCTGCCCCGGCGCTGGCAGCAGCCCCAGCCAGTGTTCTGGAGCTCAGGGAAGGTGGCTGGGGGATGTGTGCGGGGTGGAGGGCTCATGTCCCCACAGCAGGGCTGGCTAGGAAGTGACACCCACATTAATATTAATAATGCAAATAACGGGATGTCCTGAGCGGGAGCTGCGTGGCCGTGCTGCCCGGGAGGAGCAGGAGGAGGAGGAGCAGGACGAGGAGGAGTAGGGGCTGTAACCAAGCCGTGGCCGTGCTGCCCGGGAGGAGCAGGAGGAGGAGGAGCAGGAGGAGGAGGAGTAGGGGCTGTAACCAAGCCGGGCTCCGCGGAGGCCCCAGGGAGTTGGTGTGCAGTGGAGCAGGCGGGTGCCTCTACTCAGTGACCTGGAAGTGGCTCTGTATCCCTTGGGGTGCCAGCCCTGGTTTGGGCGGGAGGAAGGAGCTCAGTGCCTGTGGTGGGTTGGGCTCCAGGGCAGCACCTCTGTGTCAGTACCGAGGGGGTGTAAAACAGCTTGAAAGACCTGGAGAGGGGAGATGGCAGGAGCCAGGATTTTATTTGAAGTGCAGTCTGCATGTGGATTCCTGCAGGGATCTCTGGCAGTGTCTGAGCATGTCAGAGATGTGGGGGGCACATCTCCAGGGTGACCTCCAGCCCCTAGGAGGGGCTGTCCGCCCAGGGGTGTCCAGGCTGGGCTGGGGCTGCTCTGCACCAGCTGCCCCTTGCCAGGGTCAGTCCCTTGGCTCTGGTGGGATTGGGATCAGGCTGTGGGGCACCGGTAGGATGCTGCCACCTCTCCTAAAGTGATGGAAACACGAACCTGGTGCAGGTCTGGGGCAAGGGGGGTGGTGGGGATGGCGGCCGGGCTGCGACCACGCCGTGCCTGGCTGGGGCTGGAGCAGGGCTGTGCTGCACAGATGGAAGAGTGATTAAGAGCAATAAAAGGAAAGAGACTTGGATTCGCTACAGTCTCAGCACATTAATTGTGCTTTGGGGCCCAAATCATAACGCAGCCCTGCTAGAGGGAATCCAGCAGAGAAACCAAACATCTCGCTCTGGCCAAGGCTGACCATTTAAGAGACCCTTGCCTTCATCTCTTGCCAGGTATTACTTCCAGCGTCTCCCATCTGCCAAAACCCTAGTTCTCCTTTGAAATATTTTTAGGGGAGGGAGAAGAGTTCTGGTGACACTGAGTGCTGGTGGTGGGGAGGCAGCAGGGACAGCACATGGCATTGCTGGCTTGGAGACGGGACCATGGGATTGTTGGGGGTCTCAGCCATCTGTCCCAGCTCCGTGGTGTGTATCACTCACTGGGCTGGATGGGCGTGTGGGATTCCAGGAGTGTAGGTCCTGCCTGGCTTCCATGGTGGCTGAGCATCTCCTCTAAATTGACAAGCAATTACATGGTTAATGGTATCACTGTTAAATCCTCATCACTCAGCAGCCTGGAGCTTAATGCTCCATTAGGGCAGAGGCATCTGATGGCTCTCTGGGCTGGGAGTGGCCTTTGGAAGTCGCTGGCCAGAGGTTATTTTTGCTCTCCCAGTCCTACAGCCAACCTCTTAATCCAACCAAAATGGAATAGGGCAGGAGAATGCTCCTGTACGCTCAGTGTTGCGGGGGCTGGCTGGATTAAGCCTTGCTGGTGTGGCATGGGGAGGTGACAGTGTTGTTTGAGACCTGCCATTTCCTATTCCGTGGGTATTCCCAGCTCCCTGCCTGGCGTCCTTCATAGTGTCACAGCTCTGCCTCCTGCTGCTGCCCTGCAGCCACCTCTCTCCAGCTCGGGGCTTTCTGAGCTCTCAGCTCTCCCAGCTCTCCTGCAGCCGCTGCCATGCCTGTGGATTTAACATTTTCCTCTGTGGGTTGCTGACTCTGGATTCCGTCGGCAGCTGAGGATTGGTGGTGTCACCACGGCTCACCCTAAGTGTGTCAGTGAGTGGCACAGGCACCTGGGGAATCCACCAAGTGCCACCTGGATCCCAGTATGGATCCACTGGAGCTGGGCTAAGCTGAGCCTGGAGCCTTCTGCTGGAGCTTCTTCCACTGGGAAAGCAGGAAACAGAGTGGGAGGAGCAGCTCTTCATCGCTGAGCTTCACAGGGAATTGTGCTGGAGGAGCCTTTCCTGATGGATCAGGGACCTGCTGCTCTCACATCACCCTGTCCTACGTGTTCACATCAAACTCTTTGGACTCTGCGCCGTTTGGATGGATTTGGGGATTTAGGATTTTGACTTCTTGAAGCCCAACCAGCTGCATGGAGCATCCAGCTTCTCTCCGGCCCGTTGTGGATTTACATGGAATGTGGCAGCTCATGTCCTTGTTTCCAGAGGCCATTCCAAGACCATCACTGTGGGTTTTACAAACGTTTTCCCCTTTTTTTGTTCCCTCAAGCAACTACTTCATTTTTCCATGTGGTTCTCTCTCAAAGCTACTTTCTCCCTCACCATTTCCATGGGCAGAACAAGCAGGAACTTCATGTCCAAGTGCGGGATGGGAAGAAGGATGCTCAGCTGTGTCCCTTCATCCATCCCTGTGGCTCCAGCTGCCATCCCTGTGACTCCAGCCTCTCTCTCTGTCCTCTTTGGACCTTTAATATTTTTGTTGTACGTGGATGGAATGTCTCCATAGTTATTTGGAGGAACTGCTGCCTTTGTGGGATTTTCTGGTTCCCCCTACTTGAACCATGCTTGCTCGTTACCTCATTTTGATGTAATTAGTTAATTATTTATAAATCAGGCCTAGTGAGGCCTCGCAGGGACTGGTTTTTACAGACTTCTCCCTCTATGGATGAGTCTCTTCAAGGTGGAACAACCCACGGCATGGAGCTGGGAAGCTGGGAAACTGTTCAAGGAGCTGCTTCAGGGCCGTGAGCTGGGATGTATCTGCTGATTTCACCCCCAAACCGGCGCCTCTGGCCTGGGAGAACTGGGCTGCCGAGCTTTCTGCTGGAGTTCGCTCCTGATGTGTTTTTATGGGGAGTCTGAGCTCAGGTCCATCCTGTTTGGATTCCAGAGAACTCGTGCAGGCTGTCGGGGGCGTTTCTCTGCATTCCCAGGCGCTTGCGTGGGGCTTGACAGTGTCGGAACGGCTGCCAGCGGATCCCAGCTGGATGCACCATCCCAGCTGGATGCACGGCTCCATCCCGGGAGCCACTGGCAGGGGGGATCCCGCTGCGGGAGAGGTGATAACTCAGTAAATGGCCCAGGGACTTTCTGATTCAGAAAACATTTGCTGGGGTTTCAGGCGAGAGCCTTGATTGCACAGAGGTGTTTGGAAAGAGCTGATGGACTTGGAGCCTGCTTCCTGGTGGGATCCAGGTGTGCTTTCCAGAGTATCCCAGCGTGGAGGCTCATGTAAGCACCCAACCTCCTGCTGCAGGAAGGGGAATGTGGAAAGATGACCTTGCTCTGTACTCCAGCCTCTTCCTGTCCCCTCACCAACACCCAGCAGGGTCCAATGGATTCATCCCAAACTTCTGTCAGTCACCTGCCCTCCCAGACCTGCGTTTTCACGGGGTGGGAGGGCCAGAATTGGGCTGCGCAAGGAACCTGAAACCCCGGGGCTGAGCTTTGGCCTTGAGGCTCGGGGAGGTGTTGTCTGCACTGTGCTGGCCAAGTCCTGCCTTGTGTCTGGAAATTTATCCCCGGACTCCATGATTCTCCATGGCATCCCCTTCCCCAAGCTGTTGCTGCACTCCTCTTGGGTTTCATTGCTTCCCCGGGTGAATTGTTCCCCACGGTTGGATTTGGCGGAGCACTGGGATAATTTGTGTTTGCCGCAATGGAGGGAGGTGATGGGGTGGGAACCATCCTGGTTTGTGGGCAGATCCGGCTCCATTCCAGGCACAGTGGCCATATCCAGGGCCCTTGTGGGGTCAGAAGCCAGTTTTTGGGTCTGTTTAGCAGAATGTGCCATTTAGGTGCTTAATCCTGCGATCCTCTCATTTGGGTTTATTCTCTCTTGTGTACCCCCTGCTCTGAGCCCCGCAGAGGGCTGGAGGGTGGGGGACCTTCCCTGTGCTCCCGTGGGATCCAAGGGCTGAAAACTCCGTGCCGGCTCCAGCGAAAAGTTAATGTGAATTTAAGTGACTTCTGCCCTGCAATTAGAGCCCCCGGAGCCCACTGGGGCTCTGAGTTTACATTCTTCACCGAGGCACAGGGTGTAATTAGAGATGTATAATTTAAACTGTGCATATGCAAGTGTTCCCATTCTGCACCAGGAGCAAAGGAAATTATCCAGGAATTAAAGGGGGAGGAGGGTGCAGGCGTGGAGAATGGCTCACTTGTGTGATGTGGCAGTGAGAGGAAGCTGCAGGGATCATGTCCTCACTGCTGCAAGCAGCTTTGGAAGGGGCAGGAGCTGGGAATTCAGTGGGTTCCGGATTGGGGCATGAAGATGTGGCTGTAATGGGGGATCAGGAGTGAATTCCTGGGGTAGGGGGTGCCAGGGGATAGCTGGGACCTGCCTGGCAGTGCCAGGGGACAGTGAAGACCTGCCTGGGGACAGGTGGGGGCCTGCCTGGCAGTGCCAGGGGACAGTAGAGACCTGCATAGTAATGCCAGGGAACAGCAAGGAGCTGCCCAGCAGTGCCCTTCAGCTCCTAGGAACCTGTCTAACATTCCCTCTCTGTTCTTGCAGCCACTTCCAATGGCACGCTGGATGGCCTGGAGAACCGGGAAGGAGGGGTCTGCCAGACACGCTCCATGAAGATTGTCATGAAAGTGGGGCAGGGTGAGTCCTCCCGTTCCCTGGGGTCTCCTGCTGCCTGTTGACGCAGGGTCCGTGTCCTTCTGGGGATTGTAGGAGTTCAAGATTCCAGGGGAACTGAGGCTGGGCCAGCTGCTCCTGGGAGCACTCCTGGGTTAGTTCAGCAGAATTTCATTTTTAGGATCTTTCTTCCTGCCTTTTTTCTCTTGCCAACATGGCGCATGTGCAGAGCACTGGGATTGAAAGGGAGAGATTGTTCCCAGTTACCTCATGGGCTGTATCCCGGCGGGAAGTGAGCTCAGCACGGGACTCATGAACCCTGCGAGTGCCTCGGAGGGGTTGGCACAGGCAGTGCCCCTGTAACTTCCTGGGCATCCAAGGGGGGATTGGAGCTGGCCAGGCATCAGGGACTGGGCTTAGTGGCTCTCAGCTGTGGAGGTCACCAGGCTGTGGGGACTCCGGTGGCAGTGGGACACCAGGGGTATCACCAATGGGCTCTTCTCCTGGAGCTCCTGCTCCCCACCACCTCCATCCGGAGCTGCTTCCCAGCCCCAGCGATGCCCCGGGCTTGTTTCGGCCCCAACTCAGATGCGCAGCTCCCAATTCTGCTTCTCATTATTGTGTTTGCGCGTCGGGGCCAATATTTATAATAAACAGGCAAAGCTGTGCTGCAGCCTTGGCCTCCTGCCTGCCTTTCCCTTCCCTTCCTCCTGCTGCCCGAGCAAGAAACCTGTCCCAGCCCACGCACAGGAGCTCTGAAAACAGCAAACCAGGGAATTAGGGTGGGGACCTGCTTCCCACAAGCCCTGGAGCAGCTCAGCCTTGCTCTGTTGCTCTCGGCATCTCCCAGAGCTCCTGTGTCCCGTGGGCGTGGCTGGCATTTGGGGGCACTTCTTTAGGGGGAAGCAAGCTACTGCCTTCCAGGTTGGATCAAGGCTTCTCATCCATCCCTCCCCTCCCCTTTCCCAGATCCAAATGCGGTGATCCCAGAGCAGCTGACGACGAGTCGGCCGAGCAAGGAGTCGGATGACACCGTGAAGGTCGTCACACAGAGCCCGCGCAGCAAGGTCCCAGCGGTGGAGGAGCCCGGCAAGCCAGGTGGGCATTCCAGGGATCCCCAGGAGAAGGATGGGGCTCTACCTGCCATGGGGCCAATGAAGCCGCTCTGAGCTGAGCTTGTCTCTTGGATCCCAGGGATACCAGACTCTCCGGATCAGGGATCTGGATGGGTTTGCCATAAGTGTTGTGCCCATCTCTGCTGTCCTGCTGCTGTCCCAAGCCCAGGTTACAGAGCAACTTGGGTGTGTTTTCCTAGCTCCTGGCAGAGCTTTGCAGGGAAGTGCTGTTTCAGCACTCTTCCTCTTCCTCCTCCTCCTCCTCCTCCCATGTGTTCCTCACAGTACATCTGAGAGGGCTTGGAGGAGGTTAGGTCCTCGGGTGTGAGAGCCCTTTGAAGGTGGTTTCCTGAGTTCCTGACCCCTCCAAGAGCAAAGTGGAATCAGAGGAAGCTGGGAAGAGTCTCCCTTTTCTTCCAGCCTGAATCGGCCTCTGAGCACTCCCCCCTCGGGGGCTGCGGCTGCCCTGGCCCGGGGGTCAGTAATTGGAGACTGGGGGGCTCTGGGTGTCAGAGCCCACGTTCACCAGGGCATCCAGGTCTGTTGTGGGGAGCGGAGGCTCCCCGTGTCTGGAATGGCGTCACCTGGACACGATCAACACTCTGCTCCGAGGCTGGGAGATGGGAAGGGGAGCAGTGGTGCGGGGCATGTGGTGCCCCCTCTGTGGATGCCTGGGTCTCCTGCCTGCCCTGCCCAGTCCTTCCCAGGGGTGTGGGGGTCTGACTGGGGAGGGAAGGTGGGGAGGGGCTCCCCTCCTTGGGAGCTCAGCAGGAGAATGTTGTGCTGAGTTTGGGGGGCAGAGAGGGGCTCCAGTGGGTGACTCATGCCCCTGCTCCACAGGTGTGATCTGTGCATGGACAGAGCATGGATCTGGCTGTCTCTCTGACCCCCATCTCCCCTTGCCTTGCAGGCTCCGTCAACCAGGATGGCCAGGAGACCCAAGGTCCCAGCGATGGCTTCCTGAGCTCCAAGGTGGCCGTGTTCGCGGCCATCGGTGCCGGCTGCGTCATCTTCATCCTCATTATCATCTTCCTCGTCGTGCTCCTGATCAAGATCCGCAAGCGGCACCGGAAGCACACGCAGCAGCGAGCCGCAGCCTTGTCCCTCAGCACCTTGGCCAGCCCCAAATGCAGCGGGAACGCGGGCTCAGAGCCCAGCGACATCATCATCCCCTTACGGACTACAGAGAACAACTACTGCCCGCACTATGAGAAGGTGAGCGGGGACTACGGGCACCCCGTCTACATCGTGCAGGAGATGCCCCCGCAGAGCCCAGCCAA
>VZRQ01010454.1:785666-806470 GCA_013397975.1 Machaerirhynchus nigripectus
CAGACTGTGGCCGGCCGTGGGGGGCGGGCGCCGTGCCTTTCTGTGCTCGGGACACCGCTGGCAAACCCGGAGACTCCACCTCCCCTTTGTGGTTTGGGATTTCCCCGCGTCTCCCCTTCGGCCCTGCGGGAAGTGCCCGCCAGCACCGAGGGGTCCCGGAGCCTGGAGCGACGCCGGGGCCTCGGTCCCAGGAGCAGCGAGCGCACAGGGGGATGAGGAGGAGGAGGATGCTTTGCCAAGGTGCCAAGATGCAGACAACTGTGCAGGGAGGAAGCTGGCAAACCCGATTTACTACTACTACTATTATTATTATTATAATTATTTTAATTTTTTTGTAACATTTTTATTTTTGTGAATTCCGGGTGGGACTCCAGCCCGCCGCCTCTGGGCACACGCCGTCACCTCCTTCCAGCACGTCATCCCGCCGGCCACGGGGCGGATTCCGCTCCCCCCGCTGCCCCTGAAACTTTTGTGTTCGTAGCTGTTGACTCTTGTTTTAGTCTCTTTATAAAAAGAAAGAAAGAAAAAAAAATTCTATCTCCACCCTGTCTCAAGCGTTGAGTGCGCAAGGGGCCGGACACCGCTCCTGCCCCACACAGAGCAGCCATAGCCTGGCAGCTCTTCCCAAACCCTCTGGAGCATCCCACTGTTGGAAAAAGCCTTTGGTTTTCCATCGGGCTGGGGCTGAGCCTGCTGGAAGCAAAGTAGGGGATGGCAGGGGGAAGCTGAAGCCCNTGGGGAGGGAAGGTGGGGAGGGGCTCCCCTCCTTGGGAGCTCAGCAGGAGAATGTTGTGCTGAGTTTGGGGGGCAGAGAGGGGCTCCAGTGGGTGACTCATGCCCCTGCTCCACAGGTGTGATCTGTGCATGGACAGAGCATGGATCTGGCTGTCTCTCTGACCCCCATCTCCCCTTGCCTTGCAGGCTCCGTCAACCAGGATGGCCAGGAGACCCAAGGTCCCAGCGATGGCTTCCTGAGCTCCAAGGTGGCCGTGTTCGCGGCCATCGGTGCCGGCTGCGTCATCTTCATCCTCATTATCATCTTCCTCGTCGTGCTCCTGATCAAGATCCGCAAGCGGCACCGGAAGCACACGCAGCAGCGAGCCGCAGCCTTGTCCCTCAGCACCTTGGCCAGCCCCAAATGCAGCGGGAACGCGGGCTCAGAGCCCAGCGACATCATCATCCCCTTACGGACTACAGAGAACAACTACTGCCCGCACTATGAGAAGGTGAGCGGGGACTACGGGCACCCCGTCTACATCGTGCAGGAGATGCCCCCGCAGAGCCCAGCCAATATTTACTACAAGGTGTGAGGAGCAGCCTGGGAACGGCCGATGCAGCAGCGCGGGAGCGCCGGGCACGGGGCTGGCGCCGCAGGGAGGAAGCGAAAAGCCCCCCTCGGCACGGCGCGGGCAGCGCCGGGAGCGGTGCCGGGGAGCGGAGGGCTCAACGCTCACGTGCTGATTCTCCCCTTTGTATTTAGTTTTGTAGTTCTCAGCTTTTGTAATCCCGAGACTCTGAGGGTGAGCCTTCAGCCTCCTCCTCTTCTTCTCCAGACTGTGGCCGGCCGTGGGGGGCGGGCGCCGTGCCTTTCTGTGCTCGGGACACCGCTGGCAAACCCGGAGACTCCACCTCCCCTTTGTGGTTTGGGATTTCCCCGCGTCTCCCCTTCGGCCCTGCGGGAAGTGCCCGCCAGCACCGAGGGGTCCCGGAGCCTGGAGCGACGCCGGGGCCTCGGTCCCAGGAGCAGCGAGCGCACAGGGGGATGAGGAGGAGGAGGATGCTTTGCCAAGGTGCCAAGATGCAGACAACTGTGCAGGGAGGAAGCTGGCAAACCCGATTTACTACTACTACTATTATTATTATTATAATTATTTTAATTTTTTTGTAACATTTTTATTTTTGTGAATTCCGGGTGGGACTCCAGCCCGCCGCCTCTGGGCACACGCCGTCACCTCCTTCCAGCACGTCATCCTGCCGGCCACGGGGCAGATTCCGCTCCCCCCGCTGCCCCTGAAACTTTTGTGTTCGTAGCTGTTGACTCTTGTTTTAGTCTCTTTATAAAAAGAAAGAAAGAAAAAAAAATTCTATCTCCACCCTGTCTCAAGCGTTGAGTGCGCAAGGGGCCGGACACCGCTCCTGCCCCACACAGAGCAGCCATAGCCTGGCAGCTCTTCCCAAACCCTCTGGAGCATCCCACTGTTGGAAAAAGCCTTTGGTTTTCCATCGGGCTGGGGCTGAGCCTGCTGGAAGCAAAGTAGGGGATGGCAGGGGGAAGCTGAAGCCCCCTCCCAAGCTGGGCATACTGCAGGTGGTCGTCCTTGGAAAGGAAAACTGGAAGACAAAGGTTCCTGACCTGCAGCTCGTGCCGGGGGTGTCAGGAGGAGGCTGGTGCTTGGGGCTGGAAGCCCCCCCAAGAGGCTGGAGCACCAGGCTTGGCTTGGTTAGGAGCTGAGCCAAAGGCTTTTCCACCCTCCTCCAGGTTTACCTGGAGAATCCAGTGCCCCTCAGCAGGACCTGCTTTGGGGACCAGCCCCCGCTGTGCCTGTTCCCTGCCCTGCTCCTGGTGCAGGAGCATTCCCTGTCCTGCCACCTCCCGGGGGTCCCACAGCCCGGGCTGCCCTGCCCTTCCCTTGCCCATCTCCTGCCCAAAACTGGAAGGGCTTGAGCCTGTCTGGTGGGATCATTCCCAGCTTCCTCTTCCTGGGAGGAGCTGCCGGCACCATGGCTGATGCCAGTGAGCCCGGCGGGGCTGTAGGTGCCCTGTCACTGCCTGTCCTCGGGCTGTCCCCCCTTCCTCACTTTCTTTTCCTTCCAGCAGTAGCTGCTTTTGCTCAGGGAGCAGGAGTGGGGCCGGTGGGGCTGTTCCCGCCGGGGCTGTTCCCGCCTGGGCTGTTGCCGCCTGTCCCCAGGGCCCCGAATCCCGCGTTAGGAAGTGCCCAAAGAGCGAGGGAGCTGCTCTGCTAAAGTGCCTTGACGAGGAGCGGGCGGGGGCGGGGGCAGAGCAGGGACAGGGGGCCCGTGGCTTGGGAGGATCCGGTGACTTGGGGGGATCTGGTGGCCCGGCTGCTGCACTGGGGTTTGGCCCTGAGCCAGATGGGAGCATCCCGTGGTGTCACGTTGTTGGGTTTGTGGTGGTTTAGGGCAGGAATTGGGGCTGGAGCAGGGCGGTGTGTTCCGCTCCCCTCCTGCCCTCAGCATCCCGAGGTGGTTCTGCTTCCAGGGCCCCAAACTGGCTGCTTCCCTCGGGAGGGACATGCCCCAGTGGGTGCTTCCCCCGTGTAGCTTCCAGGGCCCCAAACTGGCTGCTTCCCTCGGGAGGGACGCACCCCAGTGGGTGCTCCCCCCGCTTCCCCCGTGTAGCACCTTGCATCCCTCTCTCCTCTGTGGGATCCACTGCCCATCCTGGTTGGGAACAGCCCCACCAGGACCCCCATTCCCCGATGGGGAAATCCCAGAGAATCGTGTCTTAAAAGATCCCCCTTTCCCTGTTCCCTCTGCCAAACCTTGGCCTGTGTTTCCCGAAGTGGGCAGAGCCCTGGCTGGGTGGTGGTGGCAGCGGTGATGGTGACAGTGACAGTGGAATCCCTTGGGAATAGTGGCCGGAGTGGAGGGGGAAGTGGGGGGACGATGTAGTTTTGGTTTGGTTTTTGTGGAGAAGGGACAGAGTCTGGCCATGGGTTGTACCAAAAGTGATTTGACAGCGCCGGTGGCTTCCCACAGTGGCCGTCCCCAGCTGAGGTCTCCATCAGTCCCACTTCTGCTGCTGGGAACAGCTGGAAAACCTTGTAAATATGTGAAGAAAGGGTGAAATCAGAACTCTTGGTTTTTGCTGAGCACCTCGGGCTGCTGGGTCCTGGATCAGAGTGTGTCCCTCGGGTTCTTTTCGTGGAAAGCATTGAAGTTTGGTTGGATTTTCCTTTTTTTTTTTTTTTGATTTTTTGTTTTTTCCCCCACCCTGTTTTGTTTGTGTAAATACTAGTCTTTTTTGGAAGAAATAATGTAAAGATGTTTTGTATAAACTCCGAATTATTTTCTGGTTGCTTTTTCTTAGAAAAACAAATGAGAACTTAAAAAAAAAGATGAAAAAAAAAAGAAATTTTAACCACAAGAACGGGTGTAAAACATTGTCATAGAGCTCAGCCCGGAGCCCGTGGGGTGTGCTGGAGTGTGGGAACTGCCGGGATCGGGACTGGGGACCTGCCCTCGATATCATGCAGGATCAGATGGGCTCCAAGCAGAGTGAGGCAGGAGTCTGGGATTCCATTCCATCCCAGAATCTGTGGCTCATTCCCAGTGAGTCCCAGAGAACTGAGCTGTGCCCTGGCCACAGGCAGAGACTTGGGGACACATGGTGACCTAAAGGAGCATCAAATTTATCTCCTGTCTTATCTTTTAACCAAAAAATCCCTGAGCTGGGGATGCAGAACTCAATGCAACATCCTAAGATCCTGCTCCGCTTTTCCGGGCCTGTGGAGCTGCTCCTGGTGCAGATCCCTTTCCCAACGATCCCTATTTTCTGTTTGCCTATTTCGGTTGCCAACTGCCAGCTCACCATGGCCCCATCTCTGCTTGGTGCCTGGGCTGGGGTGGCTCTTCCTCAGCTGTGCCCACCTCGGTGCAGGGTCCCTGCCCAAGGAGCCATCCCTGGTGTCACCTGGCACTTGCTGTGGGCAGCTGGAAGGCATCAGGGAGCCCTCAGTTCTCCCAGCTGCTCCTGGGAGCTGGGCTGTGAACCTGCATTATATTGACAGAGGGTTCCTGGGAGGTTCCGGAGGTGCTGGAGCAGGGATGGACATCCCTCTCTCTATCCCGGCAGCACCACTCCCCAGCGTGTCCTCACCCCGCTCCCGCATTTCAGAGCTGTGCCACCTCCACATCCCACAGCGTCACATCCGCGCCGTCCCTTGTCCCCAGGGGCCCAGCCTTGCCATCAACCAGCCGGGGCTGCCGCTGCCCCACCCCTGTGCCACGGCACTGCCGGAGCAGCCGGGCTGCCGGGTTTTCCCTGTCCACCCTCCACTGCCGTTAGCCGAGAGGGGGACACGGATCTGGAGCCCGGATGTGGTCCCGGTGTGGGGCACGCGGGATGGGGCTTGGGCCGAGCGGGAATGGTTGGGCACCGTGCGGGAAACCGGGCACAGAGGGAGCTCTGTGCCGGCACCTGCTCGGCTGCAGGGGCACACCCTGGCTCCGGCCTCGGCATCCCCGCGCTGGTTGATTCTCCTCAGCTCCCGGTGGGGCTCCGGCGGTGCCGGGATCTCCTCGGCCGCGCTGCCAGTGCCGCAGATTTTCTTTCTTCGTGTCATGTTCCTGGTTTTGATTCCTTTCGCCTTCTCCCAGCTCTCCCGCCCAGTAGCATATCATCGGCATCGGTAACAGCTCTGTGGCAGCTGAACTCCATGGAGCCGTGATGGAACCTGATATATTGTTAAATAAAAGGGTTTTTTTCCTATGGAATCCTGGCTGTCTCCCGTGTGCTTTATTCCTGCCCCAGGTGTGAAACTGCAGCCTGGGCTGAACAGATCTGGGAAGAGTTGGCTGGGACGGATCTTTACCAGCTGGTCCTGGAGGCACCTGGTGGGTTTGGTTTGGTCAGGGAAAGTTTGGAGATTTTTGTCCAGTATTTACAGCGTGGACTCAGGATTGGATGCGCGCAGGCTTGGATATGGATGGATATGGTTGGGCACTCCATGGACCTGGTGATCCTAGAGGTCTTTTCCAACCCAAATGACTCTGTCTTTCCATGGCTCTGTCCCTGCAGCTGGAGGCTCCTGGAGGCTGTGGGATTCCCCTTGAGCTTGAGGAGCTGCTCCTGTGCTCCAGAGCAGGCAGAGCCTGTTGGGAGCTGCTGGTGGGTGGCACAGGACAGGGGCATCCTATTCCTGATAGGAATGAGCCTGCTCCACACAGGCACAGGGAAAAGCAGGAAGGGAGTGAGGCCGGCTCCTCCTCACCCTGGAGTTGCTTTAGGAGAGGATGGAGTCATGGAAGTTCCTGCCTGGTGCAAACCACACCTGCTCCAGTCCAGGTTGTCCTGTCAGGAATTGTGGGTGCTGGATTCTGGGGTGACGGTGGGGGAATGTGAGGGAATGGATCTGCTTTAGGGGATCTTGGAGTTAAAATGGGGCTGAGGCACCAACCAAGAGAGGTTGGAGAAAACCCATCCAACCTGGAGGGGTGAGGTGAGCCTTGGGGATGGAACACAGCAGGAGCTGCTTGGGCACAGACGGAACCACCGGGACCATGCCAAGAGCCTGCTGGAGCGAGCAGGGGGGATGAGGGTCGGGATGGGGGGCCCTGGGGTGTGCCAGCTGGGCTCAAATGTGGTTTGCTGGTTTGAAAATCCTCCCTCTCTGAGTGCTTTGATCCCAGTGGGAATGAAATAAGGCTTTTAATTTTAAACAGCTTCGCTGGGCCCTGATGCCCTCAGGGAGAACTGGAAGTGCCAAACGTGCTGGGACCTGCCAGCAGAGGGAAAAGTGCTTTAACAGGTTCCTGGAACCCACCCCCGGCCGGGAGCAGGAGCACGGGAGGGTCCCCCTGGCTCCGGGGCTGCTCTGGGTGGGACCGGCACGGACTGGGGGTGCAGAGCCTGCCAGCCCCACGGGATCACTCCTGGTGCTCCATGTGTGTCCCAAGGCAGCTGCAGAGGGGTCCCATGGGGCAGGGATGTGTTGCAGCTGCTTCATCCCAATTGCATCGAGTTTGTGGAGTCTCCGTGCTCATCCTGATCCCACCCCAGTGCGAGATCCTGCCAAGTCCCCGTGCTGGGAAAGGTTTGGTTGGGAGCACCCTTGTCTCTGGCTGTGGTGGGAGGGGACATCAAGCCAGTGCCAGTACCCACGGGGACAGGGAGCCGAGGCCGTGCGGTGGCTCCGCTCCGCTCCCAGGGGCCGGCTGGCAGTGAGGGATCAGCAGGATCCTACCCGGGAGCCTCTGGATCTGGAAAGTTCATTAAAGCTGCAGAGCTGCTGATGGTTTTGGATGTCCATCAGGACTGGAGGAGTTATTTTAATTATTTCACATAAAGGAGCTTTTTGTCGAGTTTATTAACTCGCCCTTGGCCGGATCCCACTTGGGAGTGGGGCGGCTGCCAGGCCAGCAGAGCCGGAGTGTTTGGGGGGATTGGGATGTTGGGGGTAACCCTGTCCCTGGTGCAGGAGTGTTTGGGGGATCAGGATACTGGCGGCATCATGTCCCTGGTGCAGGAGCATTTGGGGGGATCAGGATGCCGGGGTCACCCCAGGTGCAGGAGCGGTGCTGCTGTGTGCCACGGCCGGGGTGGAACCCCCACGGAAGGGGAGCCCATATGGGAAGCACTTGTATGACCTGGTTAAGTGATGGGAAGCTCAAAGCCCCTTGGAGGCAGGTGAGCAGGGAATGACAGATCTGCAGTGCTTCCAGCTCTGGTTTGAGACCAGGCTCAGCTGGAGATGGGACACTGGGGCTGCTGGGGGGCTCAGGATGAGCTCTGGTGTGGGGGAGCCTGGGGCAGGGACACCCCCAGGATTCCCAGAATGTCAGTTCCATGTGCTGGGGCTGTGCTGGTGGCACTGGTGCTGACAGGGTGCTCTCCCATTTCCGCCCATCCTCTCCCTCCTAATCCCAGCACTGCCAAGGCATTGCCATCCCCGGAGCTTCCCAGTCCCCTCAAGGCCCTGAGCAGCAGTTGCTGCTGCCCATCCATGGACAAGCTGGCCCTGGGAGGCAGCAGGGATGGAGCTGGAGCACCAATACCTCCAGCCCCTGCTCTTCCCAGCCTTGGCCGTGTTCCCTGGGTCTCGGCTGGGCTGAGGGTGAGCAGGACAATGTACCCCAGGTTTCCTTTCTGATATCACACCCCGTTCTCCCATTGCTGCAGCCCATTCCTGGCCTCATCCGCCCTCCCCAGCCCACTCAGCCTCCTCCTCCGGCATTTCCATTCCAAGGGGAGCCTCTGAGCCCCCCAGCCTGGAAGGGGCTGGATAACAGCAATTCCTGTTCATAAACCTTGGCTGGACCAGCTGCGGCCGCCAGGATTGGGAGGTTTATCCTTGTTTTCCCTACAGTATATCCAAAATAACTAACAGGTTTTCCTGGTCGAGGCGCTGGGCTTTTCCCACAGCCAGGCTTTCTGCCGCATCCACTGGCTCGCCTGCACCTGGTTTCCAGGGAGAGGAGCCTGGAAGATCCATTAGGCTGTCGTGGAATGCAACGAGTCCCGCGGGCTCCGTAATAAGAGCAATAACGGGAATGCGCTGGGGGGCTGTTTGTCGATGGGATGGGATGGGATGGGGATGGGAATGTGGACAGTGGTCTCTGCATTAGACGCTGAGTGGGATGAGAGGAGGAGAAGGATGAGGAAGAGGAGGAAAAGAGCACGGCTGGTGCTGGCAAGGCAGCTCTCCCTGTGTTCCTGTGCCACTGCCAGCCCCATCCCTGTGCCAGGGCAGCCATCTGTGCCCGAGGCAGAGCAGATCCGGGCGGAGCGGGCCCGGCGCCGCTCACACAAAGGCCCCGCAGTTGGACCCAGCGGAGCTCAAGTGCTCGGAGAAAAGCGTCACGCACTGCCAAGGTTTTTCCTCCACAGGCAGGCCTGGAGCCAGCGGGGATGGTTGCAGCCTTTTTCCCCTGGCAGCGCTTCCAGCATCCTGAAAAGGCTCTTCCCTGGTCATATCCCCGCCAGCCGGGATGTGCAGGGGCTCCCATGAATGACCCCCCTGGGTTTGCCAGCAACCCGCTGGGATAACCGTGAGGAAAGGGCTGGGCTGTAGGGGTCACAGGGCTGGAAAAGGCAAAGGACTGTGCTAGGAAGCCATGGAGGGACGAGGAGGAAGCTTTCTCCCAGTGAAACTGGGAGCTTCAGGATAAATCCTGTAGGTTCTGGTTCGTTAAGAAGGAATGAACACGGCTCTACAGCAAACATCAGTTAATTATGTGCAAGGTTTTAATGTTCCTGAAACACAACCCTTGGAGAGGGTCCCCCAGCTGCTGGAAGGGGGTCTGAAGGAAACACAGAACTTTTCCTGTTGTTTTTGATGGAGGATGAGAGAAAAATGGGAAATATCAGTGCTGTGGCCACCCTGAGAGCTGCTGCTGAGCCAGCCCAGGATCCCGCTGGGGCTGGGGTGTTCTGCCTCTCTGCAGTCCCGGGATTCTGACAGGGGCTTGTCCTGCTTTTCAGCAATCCTGGGATCCCAGCAGGGGTTTGTTCTGCCTCTCACTAATCCCGGGACCCTGTGGGGGGGTTCTCCCTCCTCTGAGCCAGCCCCATTTCAGTGGTCATGCTGTTCTTCTCCCCTGTTCCCAGGGGCACAGGGAGTAAGGACACCGTGACTGCAGGGTGGACGTGTCCTGGGGGAGGTGTGATCCAGGCTGCCATCGCTTCACCCCACCCCATGGAGGGACATGGCTGAGCCTTTGTCAGCTCCTGTGTCCCAAGGCCAGCGCCCAGAGCTCAGGGATGGGATTTGGGCAGAGCCAGGATGAGCTAGGCTCCTGTTCCCATCCTGCAGCTCCTGTTCCCATCCCAGCGATCGCCTCCAGCCTTGGACCTGCCCTGGCTGGGAAGGGCCGAGCAAGGCTTCGGTTTCAGCTGAGCTCCCCCCTAATTCCTGCAGCCTGGTGTAATCCTCCCCAGTGAGCCCAGCGCCAGGTTCCTGCTGGAAATTGGCTCTGGCTGTGGCTCTGGGGTCTTTGTAGGGAAGCTGAGCCAGGAGGAAAAGCGAGCTGGAGACTCCAAAGGGCTGAGGAGGCTCTGCTCTCCTCCACCTGGGGGCTGGGGGAGCTCAGGTGGGGACGTGGCCCAGCTGGTGTTTGGAGTAGGGTGGAAAAAGCCCTGAATCCTCCTGGGAGCTGGGGTGGGATCAACCCTGCGGTGGGGGGCAGGGGATGGGGTGCTGTGGGGTGCCAGCCCTGCCCAGCAGAAGGCAAAGGGCTTCCCGGGGTGCCCAGGAGGTGTCCCAGCTGGGCTTCTCCTGGCACAGATGGAGGTGAGGAGGGATACAGGGAATCTCTGGGCAGATGAGCCGGTGGGTGAAGCCACAGCCAGGAGCACAGAGGCAGCTGCCTGTGGGGTTATTTCCCTTTGCACCAACGAAGGAAAAGCTCCAGGAGCTTTCCTGCTGCCCCAGCCCCAGCAGGGAAAGCTGTCCTTGGAAAAAAGGGGCTGAGGGCTCCCACGGCTGCTGTCCCCGTGGGGCCCCCTGGTGTCCCCCCAGCTGTGGCTGTGCCAGTGCCCAGCTCTCTCCAGTGCCGGGGCTGCAGGAATTTGGAAGGATGGCAGCTCCCAGCCCTGCATCCATCACTTTGTCCTGGCTGGAAACGAGAGAGCAGCTCGTGAGGAGGACGCGGGATGAACTGTGGCTTCCCACTGCTCGATGTAAAGTGGGATTGGCCATTAATTATGGACTTAATATGGCCGGGCTGGGGGGACCTGCAGGGGCCGGATCACAGCGAGGGTTGAGGGGACCATGCGGCAGTGGGAGAGGTATCCCAGGGGATGGATGGGAAGGGCTGAGCTTCATCCCAGCGAGAGAAGGCCGCTCTGGGCAGGCAGAGGTGGGTCCTGCAGGGGTGCCCATCCCACCTCCCCTCGGGAAGGTTCCCTCCCACGAACTCTCGGCCGCAGTCCTGCCAGAGCCTGACGCCTCTGCTCGCCCTCCCTGGGCTTCCAACAATAATCCCGGTGCCGGCTGGGCTTTGCTGCTCTTGGACGCGGGAGCGGGGCCGGAGCGCTCGGCTCGTAAGGCGATATCCCGATATCCCGGCAGCCGGAGCAGCCGAACAAAGGCGCAGTGTCTGCGGCCCCCCGGGTCACCCGGAAACCCGTCCCAGCCCAGGGGAAAGGGTTAAGGAAGGCTGAGCCTCCAAACATCCCGCGATCCCTCTCAAAACCAACAGAGGGGTAATTAGCTCCTAATAAATGGGAAAGATGAGCCTGGGTGTCCTTGGGGGGTGCGGAGGGCTGGGGGCCGTGGGGTGCGTGGTGCAGGGGCAGTGAGGCTGAGGCGGCTCATCCTGCATCCCAGGAAATCCCAGGCTGTGAACACCTCACCCACAGCTCAGGCAGAGGCAGTGAAGCCTGGGGGTTGGGATTTTATTCCGTGTCTTATAGTATCACAGAATCATTCAGGTGGGAAAAACCCGCTGAGATCGTCGAGTCCAACCGTTCTCCCAGGACCGCGGCATCCCCAGGTGTCACTTCCACGTGTTTTCTGAACACTTCTAGGGATGATGATTCCATCGCTTCCCTGGGCAACCTGTTCTGGGGCCTGACCACCCTTCCAGTGAAGAAAATCCTGCAGGGTTTCCCACAGTCAGTTTTGCACCTCTCTGGTGACCCCAGCTGCTGGAGGTGGATTTCCAGGCACAGAACCCCTGTGCATGTGAGGGCAATGAAGGAATTCCCTCAGGAATGCCATTTAGATGTTGGAACCCTCTCATTCAGCTGGGGATGGGCAGGGGCCTTAGCAGGAGCCAAAAAGGTTCTCCAGGAGCAGCAGAGGGTCTCAGGCATGCCCTGCCTGGACATGCTCCATGAGATGCTCCATGGGATGGTCCATGGGGTGCTCCATGTGACGCTCCATGGGGTGCTCCATGTGATGCTCTGTGGGGTGCTCCATGGGGTGCTCCATGCGATGCTCCATGGGATGCTCCATAGGATGCTCCGTGAGATGCTCCTTGCAATGCTCCATGAGATATTCCATGGGATTCTCCATGCCAATCTCCATGAGATGCTCCATGGGATGCTCCATGGGGTGCTCCATGGGGTGCTCCATGGGATGCTCCGGCCCCACCACATCCCACGCTCCCTCCGCTCTTCCCCGCGGCACCGCTGGCTGCGGGAGAGCGGCGGGGAGGGCCGGGTGGGCGAATGCTGCCCTGAATGCGAGAGAAAAGCTCTTTCAGGGAGTGCAGCCAAGCACGGAGCACGGACGGAGCGTGGCCACAGCCGGGGGAGGCCCCGCGGCCTCGGCGGGACGGGACCGGTGGGGAGGAGGGCACTGGAGCACGGCGGGATCTGCTGAGCCCCAGGGCGAGGAAAATCTCTGGAGCAAGGGAAAGTGGAGGCTTCCTGGGAGACCAGGACTTGCAGTTGGACCCTTTGGATCATCCCGACCTGGTACCGGGGCTGCTCCAGCTGTGGCTGGGGTATTCCAGACAGGCCGGGCACCTCGGCTGTGGAGCCACCCTCGCCTCCAGCATCAGGGGGTGCAGAAGGAGCAGAAGGCTCCTCAGCCGTGTGGATTTCATCCCGCCAGGAGCATGAGCAGGCAGCCGGGAATGCTCCCAGCTCACCCCGGATCTGCGGGGTGCTGGGGCAGCCGCAGGGGGGGGGTCTGGGGGAGCTTGGCTCTCACCCTCCATCAGCAAAGTGATTCCTTCCCCTCCAGCAGGTTTTGAAAGGAATGGTTCTGCCCTAGCAGTCACCCAATTGACATTTCCCACTTCACTGTGTCCTCTGGGCACGCCGGTGTCCTGCACAGTGTCCCGTGCCCAGTTCCCCAGTTCCAGTGCCAAACCTGGAACTGGCTCTGCCGCGGTTGCTTTGTTTCTACCGGAGTGGGGTGAAACGTGTCCGATTAATGCTGTGCTCAACAAAAATATGCACTTTTGGACTGGCCCGGACTATTCATTCATTCTGGGTTCAGGGCCAAAAGAATGGATTTTTAAAAATATAAAAATGTCTCACTTCGACATTTTTTAAATCAAATATTTTGGCTTTGCCTTTGGAGTCGGAGCTGGGAGATCAGGTGAAGCCATAGGGAGCACTTTTAAAAACATATTTTCCAACCTAACTCTCCCTTCCCAAACAAACTTGGCCTTTTCTCTGGCTGTATTTAACATGGGATTGTTTGTTTATCCTCGTGCAGACCACGACGTTTGCTTTTGTGGTGTTTCTTGTTTGTTCTGGGATCCTTGAAATGATTTGGGTTTTGTTATTATTTGCTCGCTGAAGGAAACCCCAAATCCGTTATTTTCACGCTTCTTGTAGCAGTGGGTTTTTCTCCAGCACTTTCCCGTTACCCACCAGCATGAAGAGGGATTTGGGGCATCACTTCCCATGGATGGACCCTTGTGGGGAGGTTGGTTGTTTTTTGGGGTGCGTGCTTTAGGGTCTTTTAGGTTTTTAGGGTGTGTGTGTGCCTGGGCTGGGAGGATTTTGTAGCAGCAAAGCCAAGGGGAGGCCCCGGGAGCCATGGGAAGGGGGTCCCTGAGGATGTGTCCCGCTGCACCACCCACTCACCCTCTCCTCAGGGGGCTCTGGAGCATCTTGAGGTCTTTTCCAAGCTAGGTTATTCCAGGATTCCGTGTCGATTCTGGGCTGGGCGGCGGGTGATGCTCCACGGCGAGCAAACGAGGGTTCCCGTGTGAGCTGAGCCTTATCCCGTGCTCCCCTTCCCCCGAGCGTCCCTGCCCACTCCGTGCCCGGCTCGGGCACCACCAGCGCTGCCTGATGTGTCCTGGCAGCCGCCGCCTCCGGCTCCTCGGGAGCGCACCGCGCGGGTGATGAGATGTGTCCTGACGGCCCGGCCACGTTACACAATGGGCTGTGCGGGGGCGGGGCCCGGGGCTGCGGGCACCGGGACCCCCCAAAGGACTCCCCCTGTGCCCCGTCCTGCCCGGCTGCTCCGCTCCCCGCTCCACTCCTTGGGGTTTTCCACCGGGATGCTGTGCCGGTCACTGCGGATGCTCTGCCGGTCACCGGCCTTATGGGCTGGGAGCAGCGAGCCGTGGCTGAGGGAGAGGATGGTGGGGGAGGAAGCTTTGCTTGTCCAAGGCCTCCTTTTCCCCGGTCCTCACCGCTTCCCAGATCCTGGCCCTGCTGGAGCAGCAGCTCCCCGGCATCCCTGTGCCGGCTGCGTCCCCCGGGACCGGCTGGGCTGGTGTGACAGGCGTGAACGGCGCGGCGGTGACACAGCTACGTGTCCTCATTCTTCACTGTGGCCTCTGTGTGCAACTTGTAATTGCTTTTGTGCCGTGGGTGGCGAGTCCGGCAGCCCAGGATCCGCGGCGCCAGCGGAGCCGGCTCTTCCTTGCTATTGTCGGTGCTCCTGAAATGTTGGAGCCCTGTCACAGCTCCGGTCTGGAAAGACCCCCGAGCCAGGATCAGCACCCCAGACTGGGGTAGAGATACCTCCAAGCCTTTCCAGGTGCAGGGAAGTGTTTGTAGCCAGTCCCATCCTCCCTGTCCCCACATCCTCCCGCCCCAGGCTGGCGGCAGGCGCGGAGCGGGCGGCAGGGAGCTGGAATGGGGACGGGGGTGCTCACGGCCAGCTGAAGCTCTTCAGTGCCTGGTTGGACTTGGCATAAAATATTCGTTGGAGGCAGCCCCACCCCGCTGGCCGCGGGACAAGCCATCAGCTGGCAGGGGACGGGGAAGCCGGTGGGAAGGGGCTGTGTCCCCCACGGTGTGGACAGGGGTATGGCACCAGGCATGGAGAGCCCCCACAGCCCTCCTCCTCCACGGCCTCCAAATGCTCGGGCCTGGCGGGAGGCTGCGGGTTCCTTCCGGGAAGAGCAGAAGGGTCCTGCAGATCTCAGCAGCCTCCTTGGCTGGCGGCTCGGCCACCTGGAAGATGAGAGGGAATCAGCCTGGTTTGGAGCGGGTCGGATCCCGTCTTCCCTCCCGGGATGTCTTGCATGTACAGCGGGATGGGGCTGCGTCCTCTAGGCACTGCCCGGGGCAGAACTGGGGAGTAATTGAGTCCCAGGACAGGGTCATCCCAGCTCTGCTGACAGCCCTGGGTGAGGCGAGGAGCAGGATGCTCCCGCATGGACACCTCATGCCGTGGTCCCCATCTGTGCCATGGGGTCTCATCCATCTGTCAGCAGGTCCAGCTCCCAGCTGGAGCATCAAGGATCGACCGCTCTGGTGGGCTCCTGAGCCCCGGGAAGATCCAGCTGGAAGCTTTCATGGCAAATCTCGGAGCTCACCAGGAGCCCAGGGCTGCAGCACGTGGTGAGGAGAGTGAGAGACCTGGAGCAGCCCTGGGAGAGGTGGCAGCTCCTGCACCTCCCGCAGCTCCATGCTCACTGTGATCAGCGGTACTGGGAATCTCAGCCGCTCCTCTGCTCCCTGCAGCTCCACGGAGCGAGTCTGGAATCCGGGAGCCACAGCTGATGGCATCCCACCGGCAGTTCCTTCTATGGCTGAGGCAAACAGTTCTTCATTATCATTATTATTATTATTATTATTATTATTATTATAGACCTGGGGCTGAGCCCCTGCACTGTCCTCTCCCTTTGGGGGTCCCTGGGATGCTGCTCATCCTGCGAGAAGAGGAGCTGTGACATTCCCTGTGTGCGGCCACCAAGCCCTGGCAGCCCCCTGCAGGGGAAGGTGCCATTCCCATCACAGGGCCCACAGGGAATACATTCCCCCTTGGCTTTTTCCAGCTGCAAATGTGTCACAGCCCTTTCCGGCGCACAAAAATTCCGGTGGCAGTAATGGACATGGGAGAGCCACGTGCTGGCCTGTTGTCACCCTCTGAGCCTGGCCTCCTGCTGGCCCTGGGTCATCCTGCTCCAGGATGGATGGAGCAGGATTCCGGCATGGATCCTCCATGGAGGCTGCACAGAGCTGGGAGAGAGGGACTGTGTGGCTGTGGGAAGTGCAGCCCCGGTCTCCCAGAGATTTTGGGGGCAGGAAAAGGGGTTCTGTCCCAAATTCTCTGGGGTTTGGGTGCTGCTGGCCCTGGGTGATGGTCCACCTGCCAGCAGCACCAAAGCCAGAGAGCAGCAGTTCCTTTGAGCTGGAAATCATTACCAGTGCCAGGCATCCTGTGAGGAGGGAGCAGCATTCCTCATCCCATCCTGCAGTTCTGGGCAGCAGCTTTTGTCTGGCACTGGGCAATGCCAGGGCACAGAGTTGAGACTCCTGGAATGGTTTGGATTGGGAGGGACCCTAAAGCTCATCCTATTCAACCCCCTGCCATGGCAGGGACCCCTCCCACTACCCCAGGTTGCTCCAAGTCCTACCCAGGTGAGCAGGAGGTGGGAAGCCAGCAGTGCTCCGGCTCTCTCTGGAGCCCCAGCACCAGCTCAGTCATCAAAACCAGGTCATGGCATCCTTGTCCTGCTTCCATCGCTCAGTCCCAGATGATCCCCGCATATCCCCATCCTCCTCCTGATCCTTTCAGGCCATGGGTGCTGGAAGGTCGCTGCTCTGCGCCTTCTCCCGGGGCTCGGGGCCGCTGCGGTGCCTCTCGCATCCAGCTGGGAACCGGGCTCCTGTCCAGGCACAGGAGCCTCGGCGGGGCTGTGATTTACCACCATCAGCTCAGTGCCACGGGCAGGGCTGCCCTCAGCCCTTCCCGCAGCTGCTTTAATGACCTACTTTTAATCCAGGGCCTGGGATGAATTAGAGGCAGCAAAGCCTGGGCGAGGTTTTGTTTGGCCTTTCTGGGGTGGGTTTTTTCCCCTGTTTGGGCCGTGCAAGTGGGAGCCTCTTCGCTCTCAGGGACTCTTTCAACTCAGCTCCTTGAAAGACTCCCCCAGAACTGCTTCTCTCTTTAGTGCTGTGATTAGGCTCCTCTCCCCACCCCTGTATCAAATCCAGCTGCAGAGCTGAAGAGATTCTTGGCAGGAGACTCAAGACAGAAACAATACTTCAAGAGGAGAAGGGGGGCCGGGGGCCAGAGCTCTTCCCAAAGCCCTGGAGAGCTCTGAGGCTTCATAAAGGGGATTTTTGCAGCCTGTGGTCAGAAAATCCTTCAACTTTGTAGCTATAAAAAGTAAATTTCCATCATCTGTTTTGCCCAAGCAAATGAAGGTGAGCATTCCGAGCTGGCGCCTTGGCTGGATCCACCCGGGGGTCACCTGAGGGAAAAGCTCGCTGAGATCCTCGAGTCCCACCATTCCCCAGTGCTGCCAGGGCCACCACTGACCATGTCCCCAAGGGCCACATCCCCAGATCTCTCAAATCCCCCACTTCCCTGGGCAGCCTGTGGCAGGCCTTGACAACAATTTCCATGACAAAATTTTCCCGATATCCGACTAAATCTCCCCTGGCACAGCTCAGGGCTGTTTCCTCTTGTCCTGTGACTTGTTCCTTGGGAGGCAGTGTGTCGGGTGGCCCTGGGTACCCACAGATGGGCGACACTCTGCATGTCCCAGCATGGAAAAACCTTGGGTTGCTTGGGAAGATGATGCCCACAGGAGCCTCCCAGTCTTCGGGAAGTCAGTAATAATTGGGTGGGGGGCAGGAAGGGGTAATTAAAATTGCTTGTGGACTTGGCAAGGAAGGAATGGGGCTGATCCCTGCCGGAGGCTGCCCATCACAGAATCCCAGAATGGTGTGGGGTGGAAGGGACCTTAAAGCTCACCTCATTCCACCCCCTGCCATGGGACACCTTCCACTGGACCAGGTTGCTCCAAGCCCTGTCCAACCTGGCCTTGACCAAGCTGGAGATGGGAGGAGCAGGGTGTCCACGGTGCTCACGGGATGTGCCACTCCAAAGAGCCCGGGATCAAAAGGTGGCTGGGCATTGTCCCACAGGAAAAAATCCAGGGAGGTTTAAAACTACAGCGACAGGAATATTTACCGGCCTAGGGTGGCACATCTCTCCCGAGGGGTTCCTGCCCTCATGCCAAGCCTCTCCACGCCTGTGGAAGGGCATCCCATGGCACTGGAGGGACAGGGAGCCAGGGAGGGAATATCCAGGGCATCGGCAGCCAGTTTGGGAGGTGAGGCCGCCCGGGGCAAGAGGCAAGAGCAGACCCAGAGCAGGAATGAATGTGAGAAAAGCAGACTTTGCTCTGGGTGGGGAATCACCGAGGGATTAAAGGTTTAATAAGATCAGAGGGACAAAGCAATAATTAGCCTAAATTATGCTGTAATTTAGGAAATTAAAAACAAAGCCTCTCATGTCAGAGGAATAACTCTGCCAGCAAAGTTGGGGAAGAGCTGAGGAGCAAAGGGGGACGGGACAACTTGGGATGAGGAAATCGGAGGAATGGCCGCAGCCCAGGAGGGGCGAGGGAAGAAGGGAGGGATGGAGGGAGGGAGGGAGGGATGGAAGGAGGGGAGCCTGGAGGTTTGGGGGCTCAGCCCCGGCCCCCCAGGGTGTGCTGGGTGTGCAGGCTGGGACAGGCACCTGGCTGCAGCTCTGCCTGCCCTTCCCTCCCCTCCCTGCCTGCAGGAGCGGGAGTGGGGCTGGAGCTCAGCCCTGGGCACTGGTGGGGGGTCCCCGCTCCCACCAACCAGGCCCGGCGTGTCCCCACTGCAGCCTGGGCTCTGGGGGGCTGCTGGCTGGCAAAGCCCCTCCTGGCCTGGAAAACCCAACCATCCCCGGGATGGGAGCTGGGGAAGCAGCTCCAGGCTGGGAGCAGCGCTTTCACTGGTGCTCAGGAATTTGCCCGGAGAGACAATCAGCTCAGCCCCCAAGCCTCAGCTCATTACAATAACATCAAGATTAAATGGGATATAGAAACAGCTGTCCTAAAGCTCCTTAAAGGATCTGAACAGATGTAACAAAAATAGATTTACATTTAATTTATTAAGTTTTTCCTCCCTTAACATTTAGATAATTTGGTTTTCTTTAATAGTGTTTTATCTCTGCCTGGGCCTTCCCCAGCCCTCTGTCAGCTCCAATCCCTTGTTCTGCAGCACAGGCACAAGGAAAAGCCCCATTCTGGGGAGCAGGGATGCTGAACCGGCCGTTTTGGGTACATTCACATTTGGATCAGCTGCCCAGCTGCAAATGAGATAAATGTGCAGAGCAGAACTAGGGCAGTAAATGCTCAGAGCAACTTCGGACCTGACCCTGCTGAGCCTGGGCTGCTGCAGGCGCCTGCCTGTGGCTCGGGGAGCTGATTCCAGGCTCTGTGTCACCGGATCTGCCTGGTGACAAGGGATGAAGGGACAGAGCTTTGCTCAGCTCCACAAAATGGAGCTTGGAAAGGGATGGAATGACTCCCTGGAAATTTGGGGGAGAAAAAGACAAATAGGGAGGGAAAGCATTTAACCCCAGTGGTTGTACCAGTGCAAGATCAAGCGGTTCTAAATTGGTGAAGAATTAATTTAGGGTGGGAATTAGGGAAACGTTCTGAACAGGTGATGGGTGGAAGTTTTTCCCTGGGGAAAGGAAAGTGACAGATGGAGACCAGGAGCCTGGAAGGGTCCAGGAAGGAGCTCAGACGGTTTCAAAGAAATCACGGGATGGTTTGGATTGAAAAGGGACTTTAAAAGTCATTTCGTTCCACCCCCTGCCCTGGGCAGGGACACCTTCCACTGCCCTAGATTGCTCCAAGTCCTGTCCAACCTGGCCTTGGACATTTCCAGGGTTGAGGCAGCCACAGCTTCTCTGGGTACCCTGCGCCCTCACCACCCTCATCGTAAAAAACTCTTTTCTTACATCCAGTATAAATATTCCATTTTTAGTTTAAAACCACCTCCCCTTGGCTTGTCACAACAGTCCCTGCCCAATCCCTGTCCCCACCTTTCCTACAGGTCTCCTTTAAGGACTGGAATTTTACAGAGGCACTTGTGTTGCTGGACATGAAACCACCAAACACAGGGAAATTTATCAACAATTTGAGCTGGCCTGAAGGATCTGGAGGGAGATGAACCATTTTTGTGTGAATTATGGTGAGGTTTTATTCCTCCACCCCTGGTATCTGTAAACAGAGCTCTGACCTTCCAGGGCTGCAAGCCAGGATTCGCTGTCTGCATGGGACAGCAGGGAATGTCACCTCCAGGGAATGTCACTCGCAGGAATGTCAGCACATCCCTCAGCCGCAGGGCGTGGAGCACCCACGTGCCAGCTGTGGATCCTGGTTCTCCTTTCCCTCTCCCAGAGATACTCCCTGGCCTTCCCTACTCCTTCACCACCACCTGTCCCCTTCACTACTCCTTCCCTTCCTTTGTCTCTTCCTTCCCCTCGCTCCCAACCCCTTTTCCTCATCTGCTGTTTCCCTTCCCCCTGGAGGAGATAATTTTGCTGCCTTGTCCTGCGCATCCATCACCGGCACAGCCGCGCTCCCGGCCCCTTCCCTGGGACTCGGTTCTTGCTGGAGGATCTGCCAGTAAATTGCTTGGATGGCAAACGAGCACCTGGGCTCATTACAGCCGAGTCGGGGACATGGTAATTACCTGCCTGCGAGGGAGCGGGGCGGGCCCTGCCGGAGCGCGGCACCGCCAGCCCGGGAATGCTCACCGGGAGGGACGCAGGCTCAGGGACAGGCCAGCGCCGGGGGAGACCTCAGGGACAGGGACACGAGAGAACTGACCCCTGAGGCAGAGCCTGCCCCACACCCTGAACCCCTGCAGTCCCTATGGCGGGAGTGTCGGGATTTTCGGCAGCTCCGGCGCACGGAGGAATTTTCCAGCTGGGGTGGGCTGTCAAGACCCTCCCCTGGTTCTTCCCTTGTGCCTCCTGAGCAGCTTTGCTCAGGCGCTGGAGAGGAGGATGGTCGGAACACGCTGCCTGTCCAAGGGCACTGCCGGACACGGGATTTGTCCTTCCCGGCCGCGGCCGGCGGGGACCAGGAGGAGGTTATGCTCTCCTTCTCAAATGACAGTTTTCTGCTGAGCAGTTTGTTCTCTCCTTGAGGGCGGCTGCTGAAGGGCTGCCAGGCTGGGTGGTGGCCACTCTCCCTCTCCTGCTCCTCTCTGAAGGATTTCAGGAGCATCCTCCGTGCTGGAGCGGCTCCCCCGGCTGGGGAGAGCAGCAGCCCCAGGCTCCGCCGGGCCGGCGCGGGGCCAGCTCCCCCCAGGACAGGTTTTAGCCCAATTTCCAGCCCCGGTGCCACAGACACCATCTGCCAAGGCCAGCCCGGCGTGTCTCACAGTCCCCCTCGGCCCCCGGCCCCCGGCCCCT
>VZRQ01010454.1:806514-836310 GCA_013397975.1 Machaerirhynchus nigripectus
CCCAGAGTGTCCATCTGTCCTCCAGTAATAACTTGGAGTCTGCTGCCTAATTTTAACCAAATCTGACAGCTCTTTCGAGCACGTCGTTCCAGCACGTCTCCAGCGAGACAGATGCATGGTAGCGAGGCAGCTTCCGATGGGAAGCTCCAGTGGCTCAGGGACACGTCAGGAGGGATTTGAGGCTGAAACGGCTTTTTCCGGGCAGGGGAAAGAGCTGTGAGGGGATGGACCCCTTCTGCCCCACGGCCGGACAGCGTCAGGGCCCCCCACGGGGCAGGAACTTAAACGGGGTCTTTGGAAAAGGACAAAGTGTCTCAGCTTTCCCGCAGCCCCCTCTGCGCTGTCCCAGCCCCCCGCCCGTCTGTCAGCTCCTTTCCCCGGCCCGGGCGTTCTTCAGCACCAGCCTATTCCTCGGTGATGAAACGGCCACTCAGCCGCTGCCGGCGAGAGACAGTGACCTTGTGTGTCCCCTCTCGGTCTCCTGGAACAGCAGCTGAAAGATGGGGACAAGGTCAGTGACTCCTGCCGGCAGGTTTATTGCCGAGGAGGGGCGGGAGCCCGGCTCCAGGTTTAGCCGCCGGCGCTGCCGGGGACGGTGCCGAGGTTCCACCAGCACACACAGAACCAGCCCTGCACCTCCTCGGGCGGTGGTACTCCAGGACGAGGGGGAGCAGTGTTCCACCGCGAGGGCACGGGGTTGATTTGGGATGGAGGGCTGGATTTGTCTTTATTCCCTCCATCCCTCCGTGTTTGTTTTTCTCCACCCTCGTGGCCGCTGCACCGCGCTGGTGGCGGGGAGCATCCCGCGGCCCCGTGCGGGGGGACTCGGTGCGCGCAGCAAGGTCAGGGGCCACCCCGTGGCTCTGTCCCCTTCCCTCTCCCTCGTCCTTCGCCTCCCATTGCGTCAGGATGAGTTCAGCCCTCCCTCGCCCGCGGGAGCGGTGTCGGCAGCGATGGCCGGGCTGGAAAATCTCCGCGGCTCCTCCAGGTGGGAACTGGGTCAGCCGGAGCCATGGGAGCGGTGGGAGCGGTGGGAGCGATGGGAGGGACCCCAGCACTCGCGGCACGGGGCCGGTGATTCAGAGGGTGCCGGCTGCTCCCTCTGAGCCACGGCTGATTCAGCAGGGCCGGGGAGCTCTGCTGCTGCAGGCCCGGCCTTTGGGCCACCCCCTTCTCGCTGGAAAAATAAAGGATGGGGCATTTTTTATAGTTTAAAGGATAGCTTTTATGTTAGAGAGGGAGTGAGAATCCCAGAGCAGCAGCCACACATCCGGCACATCCCTGGGAGTGCTGGGCAGCTCCCTGTGCCCGTGCTGTGCCTGGAGCATATCCACCATCCTGGGAAAACTGGAATTGCAGGAGGCCTCGGGCAGAGCAAAGGGCTGGTCGTGGCAGTGGTGGTCTCCGGCCTGTACCGCCAGGTGCCACCACACACTCTGAGGTGTCACCGTGCACCCTGAGATGTCACTGTGCACCCCAGGGAGCCACAGCGTGACCTCCGTATGTCAGAGTGCAGGAATGTCCCCTGTGGGACCTCCCCTTCCTGGCCACTCTGTCACCCACAAATCCAGACGCTGCCGTGACAGGGCCTTGGGGACAAATACCCTGTTTGCAACAAAATCCTGCTTCAAAGAGTTCCCAGCACCCCCGTGATATAAAAAGAACTCGCCTGTCTGTAACAGTATTAAATCCATCACCGGGAGATTAAATTCTAAAGGGATTTTGGCTTTCAATATAAACAGCAGATTCTTAAGTGCCTCTTCATTTTCTGCGTTTAGGAAAGACACAGAAAGGCCTAAAATCCTCCCAAATCCCTTGGCATGGCTGAGCCCCAGCGGCGCTGGGCGCTGGCGCTCCCGGGAGCTGGTTCGTGACTCCCTGCGCTGACGGGGCTGCGATTCCTGACCAACCACCTCGGGAACCGGAGAGCTGGAAGGTCCCCAGTTCCCTCGGGGCAGCGACGTGGCAGAAACACCAGGAGAATTCCGGCTGCACCCGGAGCTGCCCGTCTGGAGCTGCGGAGACAGGCAAGGAGCGGGGGAGCTGCTGCGGAGGGGGAGCGGGGGGCTGCAGAGCGGGCACGGAGCATCCCGCAGGATGAGGGAGGTGTGGGACAGCTGCCCCCGGGGCAAGGTGGGAGCTGCCACGTTCCTCCCGAGATCCGGCTGGAAATCTCCCGAGAGCCGAGCACATCCCAGACAAGGCCGGAATGACGAAGCCCTGACGAGACACCAGCCCGGGGACAAATTCCTGCTCAGCCTCTTTGTCTTCGGCTGGGTGTGGCCCCGGGCCGGAAGGGAGGGCACGGGGTGCGGCCCCCGCTGTCTGGGGGTGCCTCCCGTGCCCCGCTTTCATCTCCCCCACCCCCAGCACCGCTGGCTGGGGGTGATGGGCTCAACACTTCCCTGCAGGACCTGAGCTCCCAGACATTGCCCCCGGGCAAGGTGAGCCCGGCTGGCTCCCATCCCCTGAGTCACTCCGGGCTCACGCGGCGCTGGCAGCGGCGAGGGCAGAGCTGGCAGTGCCACCTCGTCCGACACCGCCTGGTCCTGCCACCGGGGAAGCATCTGGAACACGGCAGTGGATGAGGTTTCTCCCCTGGCCACCGCTTTGTTCATCTTCTGACTTCCCAGAGGAGTGCCTTGAATTAGTTTAATTTTATTTTCTTTTACTAAATTTTATTTACGAGGTTTTGTTTGTAAAACTGAAAACGGACACTAAAACTGCAGCAATGGACCCCATGGTCCCATCTCACCCCATGTGGCCAAGATTCTCGTCATCCTTGTCTTGGATGCTCCAATGGTGCCCCAGCAGCAGAAGCCAGTGTGGAGGCCCGGGGTGTTCATTTGAATTGTTTGGAGGTGGATGATTTTTTCAGGGATTCTCCCTCATCTTTTCCTGCCAAAGCCACCCCTGCTGCCCCAGTGCCTCCTTCCATGCTGGAACCACCCTTGGCTCTGGCTCACAGGCAGCAAGGGGTTAACGGAAACGCTGCTTTGAAGGTGATTTCTCCTTTATTAAAAAATCCCCAACCAAAGCAATGTAATTCCATAGGAAAATAACCCAGCCCGGGAACGAGGAACCACCCGAAGGCTCACGCTGGCTCTGAACTCCTGCTCTCCCCAGCTCCAGTATCTCGCTGTGCATATTTGCCATAAAAGCAGCCACAAAGAGCTGTTGGGTCATGTAAAATCCTGCCCCAGTGGCCACAGCCCACAGCAGCCATGCCCTGAGCCACGTTATCCCAGCCGGCACCGCTTCCCGGGCACGGCACAGCTGGAGCTGCCTCACAGCCCGGAGAGTCCGGAGGGATGGGGAGTGGGCTGGGGGGCTGGACCTGCACGAAGGACAAGGGAGACCTGTCCATGGAGATGCTTCTTCTCATGGAGAGACCGAGCTTGGTGCAGCTGGAACAGGGATTTGTGTTGGAGCTGGATCTTTGGCCATCCTGAGGTGGGAATGGAGAGCCCTGTCCACCTCCCCAGCAGCAAATGGAGGCAAATATGACCTGTAAGGTACAGGGTTTATGTTCTGGAAGCATTCCAGGATGGGTTGGATGGGGTTTGGAGCAACCTGGTCCAGTGGGAGATGTCCCTGTCCGTGGCAGGGGGTGGCACTGGATGGGCTTTTAGGTCCCTTCCAACCAAACCCCTCCTGTGATTCATTCTAGGATTTTGTGTTTAATTTTATAGTTCCGTGGTTCTCTATAAACAAATCCTTCTGAAATCTTCCCTACAAAGTCTAAAATATCAACAGACTTATTTACCCTCCAACTCCTCCTCCGTACCAAACACTGAAATATGAATGCCGTTCCTCCCTGTTACAAAACATGACACAAAGTGGGAATTTGTTCTCCCAAACCCCACCACTATTAAAAAATAAATGCATGAATTTGCATCTCTCTTCCCTCACACACCTCAGCAATAAACCGGGGTATCTCTTTATACCATCTCTCCCCTCTTGCCCGTCTCCAATATCTGCGGGGTCACAGCACGGCCACTTCTACAAAATGAAAACCTCTCTAAGACCAAGCAGTTCAGTCCCCCCCAGCACGCTCCAGCTTCCAGGTAAACCCCGGCTCTGGTCCCTCCCTGTGGCATCAGGGGCTGAAAGAGCAGTTCCAGAGCTGGAAGCAGCAAACCCAGCGCTGGGATGTGCTGGGAGCTGTTTGCAATCAACCCCAGCGCCGGAGTCGATGCACATGAAACGGATTTGGAGCAATTATGGAGAGCGGAGAAATTAGTACAGAATCAGAGGCTGTTCCTGAACAATTCCCAGGCAGGAAGAAAGAGAAAAAAGGGCAAAATGCTTGGAACAAGTTGTTTGCTATAAATAGTCTGCCCGGTTCGAGGAGCTGGTGACAAACAGTGGCGGGGGAAGGCGAGGATAATGCAGCACAAACTGTACTTTGTTCATTTATCTGACAAGTGTAGCTAAGTTTTAATTATTTATGATTAGACTTCATAATGTGCTCGCACATGTTCTGAGGAATATTTTCAGCTTGGTAATCTGAGCCCTCGCTCCAGCACTGTCCGGGCTCTGAAATCCCCGCGGCTCCGCAGGAAATCCAGGAGCTCCTTACGCACGGGGAATCCATGTGGATCATCCCATCCCGCTGTGTTTGTAACCCAGGTAAGGCCCGGGAAGCTGGAAAACCCGGAATTGTGAACCTGACAATACGCCTTTAATCTTTGTCACTTCACATGCCAAATCCCAGAAGTGCTGAATTATTAAGTCTAAAGTTCCAAAATAAACTCGCACTCCGAAGATTATTTCCATATAATTTGAAATTTCCTGCTCTAATAACTCCTGCTCTGGGTCTGTCTCCTGCTCTAATCCTGTTTGGAGAGGCTGAGCCCAGCCCTGGGCCGGGCCAAGCCCCTGGGGTGGGCTCACCTTCCCCTTCCCTCCCCAGATAAACCCCCAGCCCCCCCAACTGCTGACGGCTTAATTATTGCCTGGGATAATTAGCACGAGGAACCAGCCCGAGTCCTCTCCAAAGTCATTTCACTGAGGAAATCAATCTGATCCCTCCCAAAGGGCTCCGCTGCCAAACTTAATTCCAAATAATTGAACGGAAAACTCCTTTAATGTTTCAAAGGGGAAAATGTGAGGAGGTGGTGACCGGGCCCTGGCACCCTCTGGGTGCCCACCGGGGTTGGGTAGCTCCTTGCAGGAATCCCGGGATCAGGCAGCTCCTTGCAGGAATCCCGGGATCAGGAACCCCCCTGCAGGAATCCTGGGATCGAGCAGCCCCTCACAGGGATCCTGGGATCGGGCAGCCCCTCACAGGGATCCTGGGATCGGGCAGCCCCTCACAGGGATCCTGGGATCGGGCAGCCCCTCACAGGGATCCTGGGATCGGGCAGTCCCTTGCAGGAATCCCAGGATCGAGCAGCCCCTCACAGGGATCCCGGGATCGGGGAATCCCCTCACAGGGATCCTGGGATCGGGCAGTCCCTTGCAGGAATCCCAGGATCGAGCAGCCCCTCACAGGGATCCTGGGATCGGGCAGCCCCTCACAGGGATCCTGGGATCACGCAGCTCCTCACAGGGACCCCAACTCCTTGGGGCTGTGCTCCATGAGTGCTTGAATCCCCCTCTGTCCCTGCTCCAGTAACCCCAGTCCCACCCGAGGATGCTCCAAAGGCTGCAGAACGTCCACGGGGCTGGAGTTCCGCAGGCAGGGAGCAGCAGGAGGTGGGCGCCATGGGCTGTGGGTGGGCGCAGGGAAGGATGGGACCCAACCAAAGCTATTTTTGCCATGAAAAGGAAAACTGTGCCTTTGCTCCCTGGATTATGGATCTGTGTGTTTTTCCCCCTGCAGTAACTGGAGAATAGAAATAAAATACTGAATTATTAACTCTAATTACCCCCAGAATTACTTCAATAACAGTGCAATTTCACAGACGGCTGCTGCGAGGACAATATGCAGGGATAAAAGGAGGAGAGAATCCACTTCCACCACAGGAATGTTTGCAATTTATTATTTTCACATTAACCCTTCTTTTTTTTTCGGTTCCCTCATCTTTTCCTTCGCGGTGGTCAAATTTCAAACGCTCCGAAGCATCACCCCGATGTGTGGCTTTGTTTCAGGAGTATCCCGAGCCCTCCAAGCTGCAGAGCTGGGCTGGAAACTGCACAGGGATGAAGCCACAGGGGTGGAGAGGCAGGGATGGAGCTGCGGGGATGGAGCAGCAAGGATGGGACCCCAGGGATGGATGGCGAGGATAAAGCTGCAGGGACACGGAGGCAGGGATGGAGGGCAGGAATGAAGGCCCAGGAATGAAGCTACAGGGATGGAGCAGCCGCAATGGAGTAGAGGCTGGAATGGCAGGGATGGAGCAGCAAGGATGAAGCACAGGGATGGAGCTGCAGGGATGCTCCTGCCCTGCATCCTTCCCTGCTCTGCTGCCCATCCCAGCGGCTGGCTCTGGGAGCTCCCAGCTGTGGGGGGATCTGCTGCCTCAGTAAGGTTGGGAACACACTCGGAGCAGAGTTTCCTCCGGCTTTCCTGGGTTTTGTTCCCAATCCAGACCCGATCCCACTGAATTCCAGATGGGAGCCTGTGTTGAGGCCAGGCAGTCGGTCCCCTTCTCCCACAGTGCAGGTGTAGCTGATTTGATTTTCATTCCCTTCCTGAGTTTGCATGGGCTCTGGGAAGGTTTTCCACAACGAAAAAACCATGGGAACTTGGAAAAATGAGCCCTGGAACAGGGAAGTGTTCCCTGGTGTTCGTGGTTCCGCTCTAACAGCAACACTGGGACAGGGAGAGCCTCTTTCCTTACTGGGATTGGGGATCCCTGGCACTGCCTTGCTGGTGCCTTTCCCCACACAGCTGCATTTGGGGTATCCAAGCCTGTTTTCCATGGGATTTGAAGCAGGTGCTCCTGCTGCCAGCCTGGCTCTCCGCTGGGTACCCAGGCACGAGCAGCACTTGGCATGTCCGGGATGCTCGGGCACCATTCCCAGGCAGGTTAATCCCGAGCAATCTGTGCTGTGCTCGGCTGCTCCGGACCTGAACCGCGGCTCAGGGCCGTGTCCTGCAGCTTTTCACAAGCACTAAATCAAAGGGGGCTCCTGGAAGGGGGAAGGGGAAAAGAGGGAAAAAATGCACTTTCTACTGGAATGTGCCCAGCTGGATAACTCAAAGCAGGAGCAGCCGGTGGCAAGCAGGCAGCTGGCAAGGGGCTGGCAGGGCTGGCATGGCCCGGACCTGACCTGCCAACAGCCTCTCAGTGCTGGATTCAGGGGAAAAGGGAATCCACACCAAAAACATGGTGACTTGGAGAGCAGCTCCGTGCCCTTCGCTCTGTGCCCAGAGTGGGATTGGGAATGCGGCATCTCCACGGGGCAGGGAGTCGGTGCAGTGTGACCCAGTGACAGGGGACAGAGCTGGCAGTGGGGGTGACAAGGTGGGAAGGTGGACGGACCTGTGTGAGTGTCACAGGGTGGGTGATGGCACCACAGAGGGCCAAATCAACCTTGGCAAGGATGTGGAGAGGGATGGGATCCAGGCACCCATCCATGGGGGAGCAGGATGGGAGAAGTCTAAGAATCTTGGAATGGTTTGGGTTGGGAGGGACCTTAAAGCTCATCCCATTCCACCCCCTGCCATGGTCAGGGACACTCCCACTAGCCCAGGTTGCTCCAAGCCCCGTCCAGCCTGGCCTGGGACACTTCCAGGGATGGAGCAGCCACAGCTGGGCAACCCAGTTTATCCACAACCACATCCAAACCCTTTTCTGGGATGAAGCCTGGATCCCACCTCCATGCCCATCCTGAGCTGCTGGGGACTGTGGCGGTGTCCTGGTGCAGTGTCCCCGCGGGTGGGATAACGCTGGCAGTGCCACCCAGAGCAGCTCTTTGTGCCGCACAGCCGCGTGCCATCGGTCACCGCGTGTCCTCCCCTGGGGTCACCTCCCAGCCTGGCACTGGGCAACCCACCTGGGGCTGCCCTCTCTGCTCCTGTGTTACCTCTCCAGCTCCCATCCTGGCTCCCAGCAGATCCCAGGGTCTCCAGATGCTGAATGAGCCACGGGGACCGGGACAGATCCCACCCACAGGCAGGTTCCGGCATCTCTGATCCCTGATTCCATCCTCTGCGTGCTGCTGGTCCCAGTGAGGAGCGGGAAGAGAGCTGCAGGTTCCCCTCTCTGCATGCCTGCCCTTCCCAGACTGCTCATCCCTCTTGCCAACAAGCACTCCAGTGGAGAACATCCAGCTTTTCCCCGGGAGCAGACACTCGGGCAGGGATCAGCTCTTTGAGGAGCTGGCTTGGAGACAGGAAGGGAAATCCCCGGACTCCGGCAGGCTGCTGGTGGAGCGCTGCGAGCTCTGCACTCCAGGGCTTTTGGGGAATTTGCTCTCCTTTCCATGGTTTTGCCTTCGTCTGCTGGCGAGCAGCTGCTGTTCCCGAGGACACGGCTGGCTCTGGGAACTTTCTGCGTGGAGACCAAGGGAGCAGCTCTCCCTCTCTGCCCATGGTCCTGCTTTCCAAATGGAAGAGAAAATTCACTTTACTGCCTTCCCTGGCGTTTCTTTCCCAAAAGATGGCTCAGCCCCTCCTGCAGCACCCTCCCCAGAGTAGTTCCCATTCCCAAGGTCTTCCCGAGGCTGCTCCAGCCACGCCGTTACCTCTTGGAATGCTGTGTGCTGCCTTCCTGCAATCCCTACCGGCCTCACTCCATCATCCTTTTGCCACCAGGAAATCATTGTGCCTGATAATGCATTAAAGTGATTGTTATTTCAGTGATCGTGCTCATATTTCCCTCTTTGTTTTCCTGCCAGCCTTGAGGGGAAACCTCAGCAGATAAATCAGGGCTGGGAGCAGGTGTGGGAGCAGCTTTTCCCATGCTGCTGGGATCACATGGATGCTTTGAAGCACGGACCACTGGCTCCAGCAACACCTGCACGGATCCCTGGAGGGATGGCATTCCCGATGCCACCTCTGTCACCCCGGAGCTGCTCTCCTGTCCCTTTGTCCCACCCCTGTGACCTCCCTGTGTGGGGCAGGGGACGGGGCTGAGCTTCCACCATGGGGCTGGGCTGCCTCTCCCTCTGCGTGGTCCACAGCAGGAATGTGGCGGTCCTGGGATGGGTGGGAGCAGTGGGATCTGCCCCAGGATGCTGCAGGATGCTGCTCTTCTGGGAAAAATGCTCCTGGGATGCTGCTCTCTCTTTGGGGGGCAGGAGCCCTCCAGCCTGGGAACCAGGGGGGCAGGAGGAGGCACAGAGTGCCCAGACGTGCTCCCGGAGCTTCCCCACGGCTGGGAGCTCTCCCGAGGCTGGAGCACTCAATGGGAGCTTTCAATCCTTCCCTCCCTGTCCCTCCTCGCTGTGCCCTGCAGCCAAGCCAGAACCCCCCGCTTTGTTCCCTTTTTAAAAATAAATCATTTTGGGATGAATTCCATGCCAGCGAACAATGCCAGCCCGGCCGTGGCAGGGATGTAAGGGTCCATTATTCCGTGGGGATGAGGGGCAGCCGCAGGCAAAGCAGCTCCCGGGATGCTGAGCACCCTGCCCTGCTCCACTGTGGAAGGGATGTCCCCTCCCTGGGAGCTGCTGTCACCTCCCCTGCACTGCTGGGGGACCCCAGGCTGCACCCCATGGACTGGGACCCCCTCAGCTCCTCCCAGAGCCTGGCATTGCTTACTGGGATACCCCGGAGGAAGGACTGAGACTGAGAGGCAGGGTGGAGGGGGAAAGGGGCCCATTCCCAAAACACGGATGGCTTTGATAATTAGCCAGGACTGGGAAGGGGAATGATGAAAGGTGGGAAGGATTTGTTTAAGCACGGGGTGTTTTATTGCTTTCCTCACTCAAAGTCGCTCTTTAAAGTGGTTGGAAGATTTTTGCTCTTGTTTTGCCTCAGATGTTGAACTGTAATTACACCAACGCACCAAAATACCTGGAATATGAATAAACCGTGGAAAAGCTGCTCCCAGGGATTCATTCTGCCCCGAGGTCTCCCCACCTCGCTGCCGCACAGGGGGTCCTGGTGGGACCCAGCTAAGCCTGGGGGTGCTGGCACATTCTGGTGGTGCCCATGGGCAAAACCAAGGCTGGGCAGATCCTGGAGATACTGGGATGAAAGTTAGGGAGGACCTGGGGGGAAATTTGCCACCCTTTCCCAGCCCAGAATTGCTGGGATCCTTCACCATCCTCTTCCTCATGGTTGTGCCTGGAGGCAGCAGCAAGACTGAACACAAGTGGTGTTTTCTGGAAGCTGGAGCTCCTCTTCCCAGCCCCTCCATCCCCTCCAGCTGCTGCAATCCAGGGCTGGGGGACAAAGCCCTGTGGCAGAGGACACCCCCAGCCCGGCACACTCGGCCTCCACACACCTCCTTCCCAGCCACAATTATGGAAGGGATCATTCCAGCCCATGCGTGCTAATTGTGGCAGAGCCCCTGTCCCAGGAGGGAATCCCAGCAGTGGCCCATGGTTTGTGTCCCCTCCCCTCGCGGCCCATGCGGGTGTGGTTGAGCTTCCCAGGTCGGGGAGCCTGGGCAGTGATGCTGCTCAGCTGGGGCTGGCTGCTCCCACCAGGAATGGCTGGAGCTGGCAGGGGACCAGCAGGGATGGGGGGACAGTCATCATGTGGCCAGGGGCTGCTTGGCTCAGCCTGTCCCAGTTGGGATCCCAAGGGATGAGGATCTGGGGAATCTGGGGGGTCTGAGGTGTGGGAAGGGGCAGGATGGGGTGGTGAGGAGGTGTCAGCTCCACTGGGGAGAGTGAGATGTCCTGGCTTGGCTTGGCAGGGGAGAGAAAAGGAGAGGAGGAGAGGCAGGATGCGGCCACATGTCCCTAGCAGCCCTGACCCAGGAATTCTCCTGTTATCGATTATTTTTATGGGTTTATTATTCACAGTCCTCCATAAGTGCTCAGGGTTTTATAGGCAAACAAAGCCTGCGGGCAATGCCCTGAGGCACAGCATTCCCATCAACAGCTCTGACAGCTCCCAGGCTTTCCCAGGGCTGCCCCACTCAGCCCCTTCCCGCACACTGAAGGGAATGGGGACATTCCCTTCAGTCTCAGGCAGGGAATGGGGATCCCAGCAGCCAGGGGACCCCAGCTCAGTGTTGCTCACTCCAAACCAGGGCGATGCTGTAGAAGGCTGGGTAGGAAAGAGCTCAATTAAGATAAAATCACAGGAAACTGATTATTAATTAGCAAGTAATTAGTTATCTCTGTGCCATCTGGAGGGCTGAATCTGCCTGTGTGGTTCACGATTGTCTGCTGGGTGTCCCCTGCCACGCGGCTGCCCTGTGTCACTGGTGGAGGCCCTCGCTGGAGCCCAGACCCCCTCTGGAATCTCTGCTCCAGGCACTGCTCTCTCTCTGCATCTCAGGAGGAGGCACAGAGGCATCTGATGCTGCATTATCCCCATTTTTTCTGGGTTATTCTGCCTGGCTGTGAAGGGAGAGCTCTCCCTTGGGCCAATCCTTGGTGCAAGGGGACCTGAGATACTGAAGAGCTCAGAGTTGGAGAATCCAGGATGGTTTGGGTTGGAAGGGACCTTAAAACTCATCTTGTTGCACCCCTGCCATGGGCAGGGGCACCTTCCCAATCCCAGGTTGCTCCAAGCCCTGTCCAACCCGGCCTTGGACACTTCCAGGGATGGGGCAGCCATGAGCATCTTCTGCTGGAAGCTGGAAGAGCCAACACTCAGCCTCTTCCCCAAAGAAAGGCTCATCTGTGCTGAAGTGTTCTAAATTTTCAGCCTCAAGCTTCAGGGTGGGGCAGAGACCCTAAAGCCAGGAGTCCCTCCCTTTGCTGCCAAGGTTTGTGGGAGCTCAGCCCCTCGCCGGGGAGGTGCTGTGTCCAGGAGCAGCCACGCTGTGCCATGGATTTGAGTGTGCTCATCCCTACACGGCTCATTCTCCATCCTCCCTGCGATCCAGAAGTGTCACCAGGCCTGTGATTGCCAGCCCCTTCCCTTTGTGCCTTCTCCCACCTCTCCAAGCCTCATCCCAGCTCCCCTGAGCCTCCCAGCAATGCTGGGAGAGGCTGGAGGTTTCCACACACAGCAGTGATCGATACCACAGCTCCTGAGAGCACCCAGGGAGCAGGAGGGGACCCACAGCCAGAAGGTCTCATTTCCCTCACAGGAATTCTCTGGAGGGGATTTGTCTGGCAAACAGCACCAGTACAAAATCTGAAAGTTTTCCTCAAAGGAATAAAAGGCTTGGAAGACAGAACGAAGACAAACACTATCCAGAGGGTCTGGGTGTTCCAGGGTGAGTGCAGCCCATATCCCATCCTGTGGGGTTGGAGCTGTGCCCCATAAGCACGGACACTGTGTGGGGCTGGTGGGACAGGATGGGATCCCCTGGCCAGGGAAAGCTGTGCTCTGGCTGTCTGGCTCCATTGTTCAGCTCTTGGATGCTGGGAGCATCATTTGGCCCTTTCCCACCCTTGGGAGACGCCAGGGCGGTTTTGCTGGGGGTGGCTCCTCCTCCATGGCCGTGTGACCCACGGGGCTGGGACGTGGTGCTGCCATGGCCGTGTGACCACAGGGCCGGGACGTGGTGCTGCCATGGCCGTGTGATCCATGGGGCTGGGATGTGGTGCTGCCATGGCTGTGTGACCACAGGGCCAGGACATGATGCTGCCATGGCTGTGTGACCACAGGGCCAGGACGTGGTGCTGCCATGGCTGTGTGACCCACAGGGCCAGGACGTGGTGCTGCCATGGCTGTGTGACCCACAGGGCCAGGACGTGGTGCTGCCATGGCCGTGTGACCCACGGGGCTGGGACGTGGTGCTGCCATGGCCATGTGACCCATGGGGCCGGGACATGGTGCTGCCAGAGCTCTGCATTTCGGCAGCTCTGGAGCTCTCCTCTTCCTGCCCCGTTCCAAGGCCTCCTACAATAAAGACAGCCCTGAAACGGAGCCAAGGAGTTGTCTTTGGCTCTCCCTGTGGTAACAACTTGGAGGACTTGAGGCCTTCGCAAGACCTTCCCAAGGTTTGTTAATGAACCCCTCCCCGTGCCACACATTTCATCACAGACCCGGAGAGAAACCACACGAGTCCACGGAGAGGCATTTCTGCTGCTCCAGAGACGGCAAAAATGCTCCCATGCAAATGTGTCTGGGTTTTGCTTCCATTTTGGAGCCCAAAGCAGCTCTGTGCCTCCCATTTTCTGGTTGCCAGAGCTGCCCTGGGCAGAGCAAGAAAGCTGAAGCCATGGATTGTCTTTCTTCTGGGAAGAAAACAGGAGGGAGCAGCTGACTCGGGACTTGGAGGGAATCAAAGCCCTACCCAAAGGGAAGGGGGGAGCCAGGCCTCTTTCTGTCAGTCTCTGAATTATCTCTGGGTCCCTGAGGACGTCCCCAAACAGGACAGAGGATTTTTCCACTGCAGTGGGATTTTTCCTGTCTCCCCACAGCAAAGCACACCCTGGCTGAGGGTAACTCTGTGTCCTTGGTGTCACCTCAGTGGTGTAATGGACATTCCTTGGGCAGGCAGAGCCCCCTGTGTCCTCCTGCTCATGGACACTGTCAGACCCACATCAGCCTTCCCAAGCTCCCCAGGTATCCCATCACTGTGCATCCAGGGGATCCCTCCACGCTCCTCTCTACCTGCTGTGATTCCCCACTCCAGGGACTGAGCTCTGGCTGGGGTCCCCTTGTGATGTCCCTCACAAGGGACGGTGCAGAGGATTCCAGGGAGTCATCTGCACCTTCCCACACTTGTGCCAAAGGAGTAACAGGAACCTGAAGCTGGATCCACACCTTACGGAATATCAATTTAATATTTTCTATCAGTTAGTCTTCTCCTTTACTCCGTGGCTGGTCTGTGCCTGGCTAATTATTCAGCACCTTCTTCTCCTCTTCTGAAGAGGGAACAGTCATGGAATCATGGAATGGTTTGAGTTGGGAGGAACCTTAAAGCCCATCCTCTTCCTGCCATGGGAGGGGACACTTTCCATAGAACAGGTTGTTCCAAACCCCATCCACCCTGGTGTGGATGGAGGTCAGTCTGGGAGATGAAGCTCCAGGATCATGGAGACACACACAGAGGCCTCTCCTGGGTTCCAGAGGGAGGATGAGGCAGCCATTCCCCGTCACACCCTGGCTTCTGGGCCCTTGCTGCCCATCTGTGGGAATCAAGAGTGGAGCAGCTGAAGGAAGATCGCGGAACAGAGGAGGAGAAGGTGCAACTCCAGGGGTTGGGAGATGCTGGTGTGAACCTCCCTCTCCTTCATCCCTGCCTTCATCCGCAATGGATGAGCCGTTTCCTGCTCTGCCTTTAATTCCTGCCATTTGTAGCATCTGAGTCCTGCCAAAGTGGTCTCGAGACCTAATTCCCATTTATTACTCCTTTTGAAAGAGAGGAACTGCTCCATGAATACTGAATATCCAGAGAGATGGAATGATGCCACCAGAATTCCCTCAGCTGGCGAGGATGAGGTTTGCAAATCCCAGGTGGAATCCTGCCCCACCCCTTCTCCAACTGTTCCAAAATGGCTGAATTTCGGTGCCCATGTTGATTTTCTTCCATTTTTTTGGCTCTTGCTTCACTCCGGATGAGATTTTGCCCTCTGCAAACAGAGCAGGGCAGAGCCAAGAGCAGGTGGCTGAATCCATCAAATAAATGGGAAACTTCCTAGGAGCACCAGTGAGCCTGGGCCAGAGCCAGGATCTTCTGTTGATGTTTTAATGACGATAAATGCAATCAAGGAGGAGAAAGAGGAGCATTAAATTAAATAAAATAACCAAAGCTTGGAGATGACCCTCTCCTGGTTTTCCACAGGTGAGGGAAAGGTGGTGTTGGATCACCTTCCACCCTCAGAGCTCCTGTCTCGTCCATCTGTCCCTCTGTAGCCTGTCCTGGTGGGGATTGACTAACCCTGACCTTGGTTCTCACCCATGTTGAGCACCGAGCTGCAGCACCAGACAATCCCAACTCCTCCAACATCCCACCCCGTTGGAGAGGGATGCTAAACGTGTGCTCTCTCTCTGCTGCTCCTGTCAGGCTGAGCCTCATCCCAGCTGCTGATGGGACATCCAGTAACTGGTCATCCAACCCCTGGGAAGGTCCAGTGGTCTGCTGGAAGACGCATTTTGCCATGAAGAAGGATTTTACCATGAGGGTGTGGAGGTCCTGGCACGGGGTTGCCCAGAGAAGCTGTGGCTGCCCCTGGATCCCTGGAAGTGTCCAAGGCCGGGTTGGACAGGGCTTGGAGCACCCTGGGCTAGTGGAAGGTGTCCCTGCCCATGGCAGGGCTGGCATGAGATGGTCTTTAAGATCACTTCCACCCCAAACTATTTTGATTCCATGATTCCATGTGATCTTAACCGTGAATCTCCAGCAGTGCCCAGGACTGTGGTAGCACCAATGGCCAAACTCACTTGGCTCCTGGAGGAGCTGGAAGAGCCAAGGACATCCATTTCCCAGCTGGAGCAGTGTTATCATCATGTAGGTGGATCACTGGCGGTCCCACATTGCTGTGGGATTGACACCTTGGTATTTGCTGGATCCCACCAGCAGCAGGCAGCTTCCCAGCACGGGAGCACTGCCCTTGGACATGGTGCCTCTGTGTCTGCCGGTGCTGTATCTCCTGGATCTGCTCCTGAGCCTTTCCAGGGGCAAGGACAGGACAAGGGGGTTTTGCTGGGCCCGGACTAATTGCTAGGTTTCCCTCATGCTGGCCTGTGCCGTGCTGAGCCACTGCTTCCCATCAGCTCCAGCGTTCCTAATGAAGTCCCGCGGGCTTCCCACCTTCCCTCGCCCCTTCTGGAACAGTCACTGCTCCTGAAGAATTTAAAGCTCCTTTTGTTCAGGACTAAAAGTGCCTGAAAATAATCATTAAAAATTAAATTAAATTAATTGAAAAGGGAGCCATTCCAAGCTGGCTTCCTTCTAGCCCTGACAGATTTTCCATCTGGGTTTGCTTCACCTTGGGCTGGGTATGGACCTGCACCTCCCAGAGCTGCCTGGGGGAGGTTTCTTTGTGTAGGGGTGTCTTGGGGGATGGTGGTTGTCCCCAGCATGCACATTTCCCATGGCTGCTGGCCATGGGGACACAGCAGAGCAGAAGTGATCTGCCATGGTATCCCAGGAATACCAGTGCTCCAGTCCTGACTCTTCCTTCCCTTCCCAGTGTGGGCATCTCTGCCATGGGCAGCAGGACTGAGCCCCACCTCTGAGGCTTTCCATGCAAAACCCAGGGTGAGAAACACTCCGGCCTGTCCCGGGTTATTTTTTGCCCCTTTCAGAAAATTCTAACCCCATCCATGGATTTCCAGGCCAGAAGGGACCACTGTGACCAGCCAGGCTGACCCCCTGCATTCCACATCCTTGGCAGAGACCCCCTTGCTTGTGCTCAAACCGAGACACATTTTTGAGAAAGATCCTCAGTCTCCGTGAAAAGCCTTTGAGTGATGGAGATCCCACTCTGTCCCCAGGGATTCGTTCCAATGCTTAATTGCTCTGACGGCTCAAAATGTGCTTCTTATTTCTAATCTGGATTTGTCTTGTTTCGGCTTCCAAGGAGGGATGTTGTAATGCCTTTTCCTGCTAGATTAAAGGGCCGGCTGCTATCAGAAATCTCTTCTCCATGCATATGCTCGTGGCCCGTGAGCAAAGCACCTCTTGGTCTCCTCAATAAACCAAACAGCCGGAGCTTCTTCGCTCTGTCACTGTAATGCACATTTTCCACTGCCTTGACTCACTCCCAGCTCGTTCCTGAACCTGTTCCAAGTTCTCCTGCTCCGGTTGGAAGCACAGATGAGAGCACTGAAGGCAGCATCCTCCTCGTGCCATGTGGCCTGGTAGGGGTGGTTCTCCCTCCCCTTTGTGCCTCAGCCAAGGATGACGCTCCTCTCCCGAGCCTGGATTTGTGCTGCTCCGGCTGCGGGGTCGCGGGGCCTCGGCCCTGCCAGCTCCGGGTGTCACGGGAGTGGGACACAGCCAATTGTCCGTGGATGCACTTCCCAGGTCTGCAAGACCCGGCTATTTCAGGTCCAGTGAAGCAGAGATGCCTCCAGACAGGCTGAGCTGTACCCCTGCCTCTGCTGGAGGCTTGGAGAGCTGCCCAGGAGGGGAAAAGCAGAGGGAACCCAACCACCCATGTCCACCCACAGAACTCCCTCTGAATCCTGGCCTTTTCACCCAGTTTCCCAAGTTCGGTGCTGACACGAGGTGGGGTTTATAAGGGCCAAGTAGAGCTCAGCAGGGTTTGGTTGGGGTGTCTGTGGGAAAAGGGAGGGGGAGAGGAAGGGCTGGAATTTGTCCAGTTCATCGTTAAAAGTCAGCGTGGTGGGATTCACCCACTGACTCATTAGCGCTGGGGCTCTTGGAGCTGTTGGAGCTGTGGGAGCAGCTCCCTGCGAGACTAATCATCTGTGACCCAGCCGGGCTGGGCTTTGGCCTCCTCTCCAAAGCCTGTCCTGTTCCTGTTCCCTACCCACTGCTGGCCAGAGGTCAGTATCCCTCTTCCCTGCGAACAATGGAGCCGGGGCTGCGGCAGCCGGAGCAGCTGCTGATGGTTGCCAGCTGTGTTGCCTTAACATCTTCCCATTATCTCCGGCCTTCTGGCTAACCCCATCCTGGGGGAAGCTTCGGCCTGGCTTTGGCAGGGGAAGGAGTCTCCCTCCCAGCATGGAAATTTGGCCGGGGGATGACTCGCTCTGCCCTAAACATCTGCTGCTGGCTTGGCAGGAGCGGGGCTGCAGCTGGCACGGCCGTGGGGTGGTCAGGAACACCCACAGGAACATCCACAGGAGCATCCAGAGGAACACACACAGGAACACACACAGCCTCCCCATGCCGTGCCCTGCCATTCCTGGGGCTGGGACACCAGGCAGAGCCCGGGATGGGGGCAGAAGGACTGAGCATACATGGGGGGGCCTTCGCCAAGGGGAAGGCAATTCACCCAGGACATCCTTCCATCCTGTCTTGTAGGGTCCAAGGACTCCTCTCAGCCCTTTGACAAACTCTGCTCCGTGAGGATCGGACACTCTGGGTGGAAGTGCCAGAGCCTGGATCAGTGAAGGGAGGAATTAAGCCCCCAAGCTGGTCCTGACCAGTGAGGCACAGCATGGGATGGGACATGGAGCAGCCAGACCAGCAGGGCTGGTTAAACCGGCAGCGCCCTTGGTGGACCTGCCCGTGAGGTGCTGCAGGAGCAGGGTGGGAGCAGGAGCAGGGAAGTGGGATGATGTGGGGATGGGACTGATGCACACACATAAGGAGCCATCCTAGAATGGTTTGCGTTGGAAGGGACCTTTCAAGGCCACCTAGACCAACCCTCCTCTAGACCAACCTTCCACTAGACCAGGGTGCTCAAAACCCTGCCCGATCTGACCTTGGATGATTCCAGGCATGGGGCATCTCCCACCTCTCTGGGCAGCCTGTCCTGGTGTTTTACCCCCTCATAATGCACAGAGGGGTTTAATGGTCTGAAAATGTGGATGCTGATGGAGCTGCAACACTCCCAGGGCTCCAGAGGCTGTCTCACATGAATGCCATGTGCTCTTGTTATTACAGAGCAGGATGGGACGCAGGAGCTGCTCTGTCCTGCCTGTGCTCCCGGCTCCTGCTGGGGGAGAAAACCTGAGCCCGTGGATCCAGCCCTGTCTCTGGATGTGGCACTTTTCCTGAGTCCCTGTGCATGGCTTTCCAAATCCACGGCTGTGGAGCAGCAGGAGGGAGCCGGGGGGGAGGCCGTGCGGAGGGGCCCTGCCAAAGCTGGAGCACGAGAGGGAAAACGAGAGTCCCGAATAATTTGAGAACCTGACCGTCTCTCGCTGTTCAGGTTTTGTGAACATCCTTAACGGAAACACATGTGGAACGAGCTCTCTGCGGATCTACCCGAGAAGGCTTTTCCGTTTTTGCTGCGTTTGCAAACTGCAGACGACTCCTTCTCTCCACCTCAGTGAACTACTGAGCAGGGACCCTGGACTCGCTCCTCCATTTTCATCCAGAGCCTCTGCCAGCGTCATAAACCCAGTAAAATGTTATGGCACTTTGCACCCACTGGGAAACCAAATGTATTTTAATGTAGATTTAATAGATTTCAGGTCTTTCTGTTATTAAATTTGCTTTTCATTCACCCCCTCCCCCTCTCTTTGGTGCCTGAGACTCAATGGGAAATTTGAAGTGTATTAAAGCAGCATCTCGCAGAAACAAATCCAGATGGCCTGGTACAAATCAGGGAAAAAATCGCATCAGAATCCATTAGAATCCCAGCCCAAATGCAAGGCGCATTCCGGCAGGCAGAGCCCTCCCTGTTCCTCAGCTCGTCACTCCATGACAGCCAGGAAACATGTGCTTTCTTCTCCGGCTTCTTGGGAAGGGGATGGATCTGACAGCCTGGAAGCTGCTGGCCAGATTCCCCCGCGGAGAGCACTGGTGAAAATAGGCACTGGAAAGGTTGAGGTCAGCTGGGGTGTTCCGGTTTCTCCTCACTTTAACTGGGAGCTGAACGTGACCCTTGAGCTCAGGCTCCCTCAGAGGAGGGGATGGTGCAAACCTCCGGTCCCACAGGATGATGTTCCAGGGGCTCTTCTTCCTTCAGGACCAACCTGCCCCTCCAGCCAGCACCAGCAGACTCTATTCCCACTGGTTTTCCAATGCCAGAGGATGCTGCTTTTGAGATTGCAGACACAGCTCAGCGGAGAGGGGACCCCGAGGGGTGTCCGTGGCTTTGGCTCCTCTCACTGCTGACTGCCAGTAACACAGCACAGGATCATGGAATCATGGAGTCAGAGAATGGTTTGGGTGGGAAGGGACCTTTAAAGGTCATCCATGGGCAGGGACACCTTCCACTATCCCAGGGTGCTCCAAGCCCTGTCCAACCTTGGACACTTCCGGGCATGGGGCAGCCACAGCTTCTCTGGGCAGGCTGTTGGAGATGGAAATGGGTGGGAATCAGCCTCCTGCCTGGGGGTCTGCTGCCAGCAGAAGATGCTGGATAGGTGTCCCTGTCCATTCCCTACCTGCACATGTATCCCAGGAGCAAGGCTCCTCCGGAGCATGCAGGGTGGGTGGAATTGCAGGGAGATGCTTTGCCAGCTGAACACAACCACCATTCCCCATTTCCCACACTTTATTCGTGCTTTCAACCATTCCGGTGGGGAAGGAGAGCCCGAACCGCCAGGTGAGAATGGATTGCTTCCCTTTGTCCTCGAGCGAGCACCGCTGGGACGCAGAGAGGCAGGAGGGAGCCGAGGCGAGGGCCGGAGCAGGCAGGATTATTTATTTCATCTGCACTGACATTTGTGGAGTGCTCCTCAGTGGAATTCCCCTCCAGTCTCCATGCCCGCTCGTCCGGCTCAAATCCCCACAAGGCCCTGCTCTGTTTGCCTTCAGTTAATATTCAAGCAAACAGAATGAGTTACAAGGAGGAATGGCCATGGAAACAGTGAATTTTAAGGCCCTCTTGTAAAATATTCATAGAAAGCAAATTTTGAATTAATACAAAATGTGTGTGCTGAAGCCCCGGTGCTCAGAGTCATCTACTCAGGGAAGGGAAATAATCCCAGCTGACCTATAGGGCCAATAAAGCAGCTTGACTTTGGAATTCTCGCAGTAAACTGCCTGTGAACAAGACACAGGCCAAGAATTATGTGCAGAAATTATTCATTAAGGGCCTAATCCAAAACCCAGCTAAGTCAGTGGAAAGATCCCCCTATGTTAGGCCCCAAATAATTCTGGATAATGAATACATTGGAGAAAACAGCGATCCTTTCCCAGATAGCTCAATGAGCAGAAAAAAAGGAGCAGAACTTCCCGGAGCACAGGCAGGGGCTGTAAATAACGACCTGAGTGGATCTTTCCTACTCTACATCTGCTCCTCCCCGGCCACCGGAGACGCGGTGGGAGCTGGAGGATGCCCAACACCCCTTCCTCCACGGCTGCAGCTCCCGCAGGGATGGGGACCAACACGAGACACCTCCCATGGAGACAACGCCAACCTGGCCCCACGCATCCCCTTCCATCCACGGGGCTCCTGGGAAAGGCAGGTCATGGATATAGATGGATAAGGGCAAATCCTCCGTGCTCGCTGCTCCCCCCGCCGCTCGGCTCATCCCTTCCCGAGGAAATCAGGCTGAAGAGATGGTTATGAGTTGTGGCTTCTCCGAGGATCTAATTGCAAAGTACCCTGGGAGAGGCGGGAGGCATGGAAATATATTATTACTGCTATTGTTGTTATTATTATTATTACTATTCCTATTAGAACAAGGCAGCAATTCCATCAACAGATCCCGGGGACACCGTAAAACACAGGAGCAAGGATTGAAGTTGCCCGGGGGCCTCAGAGCTGGAACGACCCAATTAATAGCTGTATATTTTTATGGCCACATTTAACACTATACATTAATCCCACAAATCTTGCCATATTATTAAATGCTGCTTTTTATCCTGCTTTGGGTTTGTTTGTGTTTAGGATGATGCCAGTGGCTAGGAAGTCAGATTTGTCCCTGAAAATTGGGCCCCATCTCCAGGGTGATGGAGGGAAATAAACAAGTGGGTGTAAACAGCCAGACTTCAAGGGCTGAATAGTGGAGAGAATCATTCCCTTGTCCTACTGGGATGGATTTGGGACACCGAGCAGGCCATGACGGGGAACCAGAGACTTGGGAATGGTGGCACTGGAGGAGGGAAATGCCTTAAAAAAACTCAGGAGAACCAGCAGCACGCTGTATTTGTCAGCTATCTGGATAAAACATATCTGCATCCAATATCAGTGTAATGGGAAGCCAGTGTCAGGGAGGGTGACCCCCAGTCCATCTGGATGCAATTCCGGCTTCACATCTGAAAATCAAATACATATTTTTGAAGCCTATCAGACAGAAAAGGCTCCTTTTTTCGCCTCTCCGTCGGCGTGTGCCTGGCTCTGATGTGTGGGGACGTTAATGGGGTTATTGTGGCAGGGGTGTGACACAGGGGACCGAGTACCCTTCCCCTGTCTGGGTCAGCCCCGTGGAGAGGGCTGGAGTCCCTTATGGGTTCACAACCAGGGCAAGGCACCCCTCTGGCTCTTCTTGGGACCCAGCGCTGGGAAAGGTTTCCTTTCCTTCGCTTGAGGTCATGGATATGCAGCAAGAGTGGAAATTCACCTTCGGAGACTCCCCTGTGCTCTGTATAGCTCGGAAAATTTGGAGGAAGAGAGCTGTTCCAGGGCTGGCAACTCCTCCCCGGCTCCTCTTCCAGGTTTGATGGGATTTCATGCGTTTGAACGCTCGCAGAAACACGGTTTCAGAGCGGGGGAGAGCCGGGAGGAGCCAGGCGAGCGCTACCAGCAGCAGGGAATGCTGCAGCCGGGAAGGGCTGAGCCGGTGCGTGCGAGCATCCATGGAAAAGCCGCGCTCCGCCAACCCGGGCACGGCGCAGGCCCCACGTGCCTGATGGCAGGCGGCCAAGGCAAACGCCATGGTACATGAACTACAAGTAAACACAGCTTGAGTTTCACATGTCAAATATGCTCAACAAACTGCTGGCGGATAATCTACAGGCCAAGGAACCAGACAGAAAACGTAGATGATGAATCAGTTGCAATGATGAATAAATTAGGGGCTGGAGCAGTTTGCCCATAGGCGGCTCGGAGAGGCCGACGAGGAAAAACGCGGCACGCACACGGCTCACCCAGAGCTCGCTTTTCCTCCAAGCCAAAGCTCTCCCTGGTGGCCCCGAGGGCTGGGCAGGCTCTGTGCTGCCTCTTCAGGGCTTTGCATGGGTGAAATAAAGCAGTTTGTGCTCAGGAGGAGCTGCTGCAGCCCTTGCAGAGCACCCTGGGTGGCTGCCACCAGGGCAGCATCGCTGTGGCCATGAGCAGCCTCTTCCTCATCCCTTTTTTTGGCTGGTCTCCTTTCATCTGGGTCCAGCTCAGGGGATGGGTTGGTGTGGCTGTGGGTTGGGTCATGGTGGTGGAGGGTGGTGGTCAAAGGGCCGGTGGGGAAGGAGGCAGAGGTTGCACCAGGGGGTCTTCCACCCACCATTCTCCCACCCAGCGCTCTCCCAAATCTCTCCCTACGCTCTCCCATGCAACTGTCTCCCACCCAACTCTCTCCCACCCAACTCCCACCCAACTCTCCCACCCTGGGGTGAAGTTTCCAGCCCCCACTGATTCAGTCGGCCAGAGCTGCCCATGGCAGCTGGAAAGCAACGTTCCCATCTCCCAAACTCAAACAGGAAGATTCATTAACCGTAAAAATATACAGAGCCCCAGCCCTTCAAAAGCTTGCAATTTATTTTACTCAAGGCAGCCAGACTTTATATAATGGGAGATGAATGCTGGGATCAGGGACCAGCCGAGGAGGAAGGGGCTGGGAGTGAGCACGGGGATGGCAGTGGGGTCGGAGGAGGAAGGGGAGGAGGAAAGTGGCTCTTAATGAAAAGGACAGGCTCTGGGGGAGCTGGGAAGAAGGGGATTGTCCAGGAGGATGGAGAAGGTGGGGGCAATGTGGATGATTGATGAGCAGGCGAGCAGAGCAATCAACGTGCCACTTTATCCCAACAACAAGCCCGGAGCCGTTGGTATTTATCCAGGCCCCAGCCTGATTATTATTGTAAGGGAGATTTCTCTAATCAAAACTCCGAAATTACACGCAGGCCTTGCTGATTAATATTCCATGATAACAGCAGTGGGGCACATCTGGCCAAGGGGCTGGAATTTCTGCATCACCAGTGTCCATTCGGTGGAAGGATAAAATCCACACCCTTGGCGCTGCTGGGGCACTCTGGGTTCCCATCATAGGGCACTGTTGCCACCATGCTGGATCTAAGTAATGCCTGACTGGCACAATCCTTCTTCTCCAGGGTCTTGGGAAGAGGTGTTGTGGCTGGAGCCCTGCCCATGTGACCATTCCCACTTTGGGAATGGTTGAGCTGTTTGCTAGCCGTGCCGCTCCGCTTGTCCCTGGTGAGAAACAAGCGATGTTAATGGGATTTTTTTTGGAAGCCAGGATGGAAACAGTTTCACCTCATATTAAAAAACCCAACAAATACGTGCAAGGCAGCAGGGCAAGGAAATTCCGTCTGGGATGTCGGTGCTGGGAGCTCTGCTCGCTGACTCCACTGCACGGACAGGGATGCACAGGCTGGAAACAGCATTTGCCTGGCATTACACAGCTTTTCTGGAATGATTCCTCTTTCCCAATGGATGGGATGGAGTTGGGTCAGCTTCTGCCCCTGCACAGTTGTGGAGAGGAAATGCCTGGGATCCTCCTCCTCAATCCAGCTGGTGGGAAGTCAGCTCTGATTTGGGTGGGATGAGTTCCAAGGGATCATAGCCTTGACTTGGACGGGATGTGTTCCATGGGATGACAGCCTTGATTTGGGCAGGATGTGTTCCATGGGGTGATAGCCTTGATTTGGGCAGGATGTGTTCCATGGGATGATAGCCTTGATTTGGGCAGGATGCGCTCCACTGAGAGGGACTGACAATCAACTCCCATCTATCGGCTAGTAAGAGGTACATCTGTTTTTCCCAGGGATACATTAGGAATCTCAGGCTGGAAGTGGCGATTCTTCTCTCATGTTGATGGGAGGGTGCTTCTTATACCCCTAAGACAAGCACCTTGAGAGGGAGACCACCTTGGGAGAGGGGTCTTGTGTTTTCCAAATGGAGGGACAAACTGGATCCTTTATTTTCTGAGCAGTTTGGAGTGCAGTGGCATGAGCAGAACTGGAAATGCCTTGGGGGAAGAATATCCTCACAGGAATCTGGTGTAATGTGAATCTCACAAGATTTCCAGCTCAGCTGGAAAGCTTAAATGGGCTTACGAGAAGCTTTGGATAAAAACTTCTGCATTTGGATGCTTTAACCAAACATCTGAAGACTCCCTTGGCACAGGGGGCTGTTGCTCACCAGCCGGAATGGAGTTTCTCCTGGATGGAGAATCATGGAATCTCCACCAGGATGGTTTGGGTTGGAAGGGACCTTAAAGCTCCTACCATTTCACCTCCTGCCACAGGCAGGGACACCTTCCACTATCCCAGCTTGCTCCAAGCCCCATCCAACCCAGCTTTGAACACTTCCAGGGATCCAGGGGCAGCCACAGCGTCTCTGGGCACCCTGTGCCAGGGCCTCACCACCCTCACAGGGGGGAATTTTTTCCTAAAAAGAAGGAATTGCCTGTGGGAGACTCTCCTGCCCTTCCCTGCATTTCCAGTCAGTGCTGACCTCAGGAGTCTGAGCTCAGAGATGCTGGGGACCATTTTCCCCCTCTGCTGTCCCCACCCCCAAAAGCTGCAGTTAGGGCAGCTCAGAGCAGAGCAGCTCTGAGTGCAGGATGTGGTGGGGCTGGGGGGACAGGATGGGTCTGTCCTGTTCCTGGTTTCCATGTTGCTCCAAGTTTGGTTCCTCTCCAAGCTGAGGTACCTGGAGCTGGGCCGCAGCCAGCACGCAGGTTCTGCATTATCGGGGATTTATGAGCCATGATTTATAGGCCAGTGGCTGGGCTGCTGTTCCATACCCTCACTGAGGAGGCCAATTTTATGCCTAAACTCTATTCTTGGATCGCTGTACCTCCAGAAACAGTGGTTAAAGGAAAAGCACTTCCCAGTCACCCACTGTTCCCAGGGCTGGGGAGCGGAACGGGGGCTGGTTTGGTGCCATTTCATGAGTTTCAGTGCCAGGAGGGAGCTCCTGGGAGGGCTGATCGGATTATCGAGACAGAAAACCTGATCCCGAGACCCCTCCTTCTCAAAAAAAAAGACCCTGCTGGCCGGGATGAAGAGCGGGATGCCACACGGCTGGCCGGAGGTGGCAATGGCTGCGGCGGGTGGCTCGTCCCCGGATCCCATCTCCTGCCACTCCCCGGCAGCTGCCCCCGAGCCGAAAGCAAATCCCTGCCGGCAGCGTGGGGGGAAAGGGCCGAGGAGCGCTCCGTTCCCTGATGGACACGGACCATCTGTCCCCTCCGTCCTTGACATTCCAGCAGAGCCGTTCCGCCGCTCTCTGCCTGTGACCCGCTGGCAATTTCGCGTGTCCTGCCGGCCGTCAGGAAACGTGCCACGGCCTGGGGACACAGCTGCTGCCGGTGCCAGGGGCAGCCTGTGCTGGGGGACACGGCCACCCCACACCTGTCTGCACTCGCCGGGTGACGCGGGGCCGCTTTCATCCCGCGGCCGGGGTCGTGCTCGGGCTCCGCTCCGCAGCGCCCGGGGTCAGGGCTGGAGGGGCATTGCCACCTGGCTCCCATTAGGAGGGCTCCGTGCTCCGGAAGAGGGCTGTGTCATTCCCTCACTCCTGCCAATTATCCCGCTAGGTCTCTATTAGGCTGCCCAAAACAAGCCCTCCCCATCCCGAGCTCTGACAGCCCGGCAGACGCGGCCGTGCCGAGGCTCTTTCCCAGGCTGTGGCTGTGGAAAAGGCTGTTCTCGCCTTCTCCTTCCTCTGCTCGGGGCAATCGGGCTCATTTTAATCATTTTCTCCTGATTTCTTCTCTCCTCCCTGCTTGGCTGGGCTGAGAGGTGGCTCCTTGATGGAGCTGGGTAAGGTGCAGGCAGAACCTTGGGCTTGGTGTTCAGATCCCTCCAAAATAAAGGCACGAGGGTGGCTGTGAGCACAAGAAGCCATAACGCCGGCTCTCCACAGTGCCCTGGCTCAAGGGGAGTGATGCCCACCCGGAGATGCCACCTCCAAGGCCCCCGGTATGGGATTTGGAGCAGAAAAGCAGCTCCTGGGCTGTGACGGCTTTTCCCAGCTGCTCCTGGGCTGGTCCACCACCAGCTCTCCGCTCCTGGGGAACAAATCAAGTAGCAAACCACTGAGGTTTGCTGCATGGCTGCCCTCCCCACGGCTCCCCAGGTAAGTGTTGCTGTAATAGGATTTGCTCCACATCCCTGGAAACCCCCCGGAGGAGGATGTGGGGTTTTCAGCACATTAACTCCTTCATGCACCACAGAGGGTGAAACCCCAGCACGGCCACATCAAGCCCCGGACTCTGCAGAGGGCCTTGGCCAGGGCGCTGCAGCTGTGGGAAGCAGCTGGTGGGTTTTGGGAGATGGAGGGAGGGAGGGAAAGGTCATGGGGAAAACCATCCCGTGGGAACACGGCAGCTGTGGGAAGCAGAGCCTGTACACAGGGAACACTGTCAGCTTCTCCCCCACGGCAAGGGGCACCAGGCTCTGCCCCCAGCCCAGCCAGGCTCACCAAAGCCTCCAGACTTTTGCTGCTTTTCCCTGTTCTCATCCCATTGTTTAACAGCAGAAAATGCCAGATCAGGTCCCTTAAGGGGCAGTTGGATCCGGGAATAAGTTGCCTTTCCCAAGGAAGGGTTTCAGGGTGTCTGTGTGTGGTTTGGCTGGAGGGTCTCCAGCACAGAGGGGACCAGGCACTCCAGGCAGGGAGCACCCATGGTAGTGCAACCACCTTGTGTGGGGACCGTGGAAGCGCAGGGAAGCAGAGACCTGACCTGCTGGCAGGTAGGGAGGTGGGAAGGTGCTGTGAGAGCAGATTTGGGTGCCCAGGGCTCCTCAGCCCACAGCAGGATGGCTCCTTCCCAACCTCCCCAGCGTCCCCTCCCACAGCATCCCTGCTTTGGCCTTGGGAAAGGGCTTGTGTTTATCCCAAACAGCCGTGACTTGTCTTCACGCCAAGCTAGAGGTTATTTGAGGCTGCTGTCTCATTCATCAGATCCTCATGTTTCATTAAAAGAAATTAAGAAATCCTCCAATTCAGAGTAGCAACAGCCTGGAGTAGGAGAAACCACTGTGCCTGAAGCTGTGATTCCCAGTGTGGAGCACCCTGGGCAAAGCTGAGCTCCAGCCCTTGGCCAGGGCCCTCCTGAGCTCAGCTTGGCCACAGGTCTCTGGGTGCTGACCCACGAGGGGATGCCTGAGGGGTCCCTGCACTGCTGCCAGCTGTGTCCCCATGGGAGCTGTGACACGGCCGTGGTCACCCATCTCTCCATCTGGGATGGTCATCCTGCCCAGAGCCTCCTGCAGGGGATGGGAGACACGCAGGACTTGGCCAGGAGTTGTTGGGGGGTCCCATCTGTGCAGCCCATGGAGGGGAAGCTGTTGGGCTCTGGAGTGGCCCCACCCCGGGGTGTGGGGCTGTGGGACCTTGGGGCTGCTGGGCCCCCAGACTGGAGCGACTGGAAATGGGGAAGATTCACAGCACAGAGACTGAGACTATAAAGGGAGCTGAGGAAGCTCATAAGGAGGTGTAAATTGGAACAATATGGGCTGTGTCGTGTCCTGATTTGGCTTCGGGGAATTAAGAGCTAATCTTTTCCCTGAGACTGGGATTGCTGGAGTTGTGCATGCGGCACACGAGGGAGTTTGGGATCGCTGAGCAGAGCCGATGCAGGAGATGCAGGGCTGAGGTTTGGGATGATGAGTTTTACATTTGGCCTTTCTGTGGTTATTGAGGGGCACATTTAAAGTAAAATCCTCCTCCTGCAGATCTGCTTTGTTAATAAAGGATCCCTGTGTGCGCTTAGCTGAGACAAATAGGGACCAACCTGGTGCCAGTGGGCTGGAAATGGGTGGCAGCAGGTTGTAAACTGGCGGCATCTAGGAGAACTCAAATGCCAGAAATCAAAGCAATTCCACCTGGGAATGGGGGGACTGGGTGTGGATGGAGGCAGCTGGGCTGGGAAAGGAGAGGTGGGTGATGCTCCAGCCTCCAGCCCGTAGCCTTAAGTGGGGCTTTGACTCCTGGCAGGGATTTGCCTCCTGCCCACATCGCTCCTGTGCATGAGATGTGGAATGGAAACAAATCCTGATAATGTTTAAAGCCAGGCTGGACAGGGCTGGGAGTGCCCTGGGATAGTGGAAGATGTCCCTGCCCATGGCAGGGGGTAGAACAGGATGCGCTTTAAATTCCCTTCCCTCCCAAACCATTCGGGGACTGCGATTCTATAAATGTGAGTTCCATCAATGAGCACACACAAAGACATTAAGAAACTGCAATTCTCACTGAAAACTTGGCATTGCAATGATATAACACAGCAATACTCCATGGACTCCATCCATGTGAACGCTCTTCAGGAACATTTGGCTTGAGAGGTTTTTTCATTTGCTTTTTCTCCAAAACTGCTGTTCCTGCTCTCACGAAGGTTTTGGGGCCTCCCCCGTGCAGCCCCCACGCCGTGCCCTGGCAGGAGGCTCTGGCTGCAGCCTTGCCTGTGCCCCAGCCCCTGCACCCTCCTCCTCCTCTCCCAGCAAGTTCCTTTGCTATCTAGGTCAAAGATTAGCAACAGCAATAAAAAAAGAGGAGAGAAGGCAAAAGCCAGCAGCGCGCCTTTCATGCGGACATTATTTGCTGCTCGGCACAGAAAACACATCCCCCCTGCACTTCAGGCTCCAGCTTTTCCACACCGGGCTGAGCAGGAGCAGGAGGAGGAGGAGGAGAAGGGGGAGGAGGAGGCAGAGGTGATTTCGTGCCTGTGGAGGGATCAGCAAGGCCAGCCTGGAGGCAGGACTGTCCCGGCCCCAGGAGCACATTCCCACCCTCCTAACGCTTTGGCCGACCTGGCTGATGGTGCCCATGGCTGCTCTGGGGAGGGGGACAAGCCTGGCCCACCCTGGGCAGGCCACAAGTTCCCCTGGGGCATGGAGGAGCTTTCCCTGGAAATAAATCCCTCTCCTGCAAGGCACAAAGTCCCGGGTGCTCCTGCTCCAAGGGATTGGTGTCCTTGGGCTGTGCTGGGGGTGCTGGGGGTGCTGGGCAGCCCTGGGAGGGTGCTGGACAACTCTGGGAGGGTGCTGGGAGTGGTTGGCAATCCCAAGAGGGTGTTGGGGGCAGTTGGCAATCAGGAGGATGCTGGGCAGCACCACGAAGGTGCTGAGGGTGGTTGGCAGCCCTGGGAAGGTGCTGGACAGCCCTTGG
>VZRQ01010455.1:2448-19901 GCA_013397975.1 Machaerirhynchus nigripectus
TTCATCCTTATGAATTTTGCTTTCTAACTACCGTTCTTAGCACTTCTTCACAAAGGCTGCTCTTGTGTGTAGTGTAATCCTCAAGGCACCGTGTTAAATCCGTCCAGCACTGGCCCTGTTGGAAGGTGGGCAACAGTTTCAAGTAGAGCATAAAAGGTCATGTGCTTCATTCAGTCCTTTGCAGAGGTCCAGCCAGACTGTGTGAATATGTTATATACTTTGATTCAAAACAGAAGGGGCCTCAAAGCCATTCAAACTACATGTCAAACCTCCTACCAAAATTAACAGGTTCACTCTCATGGTTTCTCTTGTGAGTCCTAAATTCTGCATCTTAGATTCTGAAGCCTCCGCTCAGGAATGGTTATAGCTAACTCAATGGGACTTAAGAGTATTCAGCTGCAGGAACAACTCTAGAATTCAGGTGTAGACTGTAATAAGTGTATACATGAAAAAAACAGATTTCTGTGCCTCCATCCTGTGATACAAACAACCCACATCTTACTGTTAATTTACTAGAATCAGATAATCTTGAAGGGAACAAGTGTGGCACATAAGCCCTAACAAACAAAAACTGAAATATTTAGGGGAAGATCTGCTGCCAGTTGCAGAAGCTTTGACAATTCACAATGGAGAGGTGTCTTCTGATGTTAAATGGATACAATTTATTCCTTTAAAAATAAAAATATACTCTAAAACATTTGGAATATGTTGCAGACTGTTGTAGCTAAGGAAATAATCAAGTACAATGAGTTTAAATGTTAATTTGCTATGGGTTTTGTGTACTTTTGCTTCCTTACACACAAGAGCAACTAGTTGCACTTTGTGTAATTCCTGCAAGGAAACACTCAGTGTTGGTTTATCTGTTTTCTTAGGCAGATAACTAACTAAGTAACTAAGTAACTGAGACAGATAAATAACCGTTTCATTCATATTTCTCTCAGGAAAGTGGAATTAATTTTTAAATTGCAGTGATTCATCTTTTTCAATGTTGTAAACAATACTAGCAGTTTAATTTACAGTTTTGCCCACATATTTTAGGAGAATTATGTAGCAAATCCTTGACCTTTGAAGGTAATGCTTCAAAAATTTCAGAGTGGCAGGGTTTTCCTCCATAGCCTTAATATTCTTTGTTGCGGAGGCTCTTAAAAATTCTGAAAAATTTTCTCCCTGACTGAAGCAGACTGACAAGCATGTGCCCACTTCCTGTTCATTGAAAAACTGAAGCCCTGGTGTTAATTGTTAACGAGTTGTGCAGAGGTGTGGAGAAAACTGGGGGTCTCAGCCTTTGATTCTGTGTGTGTGGCCACCTGTACCTGTATAATCCCGCTGTGCTGAGTGCAGTTCTCGGGAAGCAACACTTCAGTTGTGGCCTCACATGGAAAACTGTCAGCAAAATGACTTGGTTTCTCTTATTTTTTTCTAACACCTTGGGTGTTTATTATAAAACAGTATAGTTGGTATTATTTTGTGAACACTGAAAGCACGTGCATCTCATTGATTCTTAGCTGATGTAAATATGATTCCTCAGGGAAAACTGCTGTAATGGGGCATAAGACAGGAATTTACTATTCTGGGCCACGTATTCACAGGCCCAGACAGGAATTTCTTAAAGCCTGCCTTAATTGGAAAATAGGAGCACTTCAGTAGCACTTTCCTAAAAATGACATTTGTATCTACAGAAGTTTTATCATGAAAAGTTTTTCAGGACTAGGTGAAAATTTCTAATCCACAACAAGGCCAACACCAAACTAACATCCCTTAGTATTCATGCAGGCATGATGGTGGATGATTTAAATCTTTCACCCACACTGTGGGAGTCTGTCAAAGCTGTGTCAAAGCTAAGTCCTTCAGCCTCTAACATTTAATGTCATTTCATGCCCAATGAATACTTATTTTCAAAAACCAGTAAAACAGGTTTCATGGGCAAGGATAACAACCAAAGGAAAAGGAGTGAATTGATACCTCTGAGAAAGCAGAACTCAAACTCCTGTTTTAAATCAGGCAATACAAAGTTTTCTATAGTGCAGGGACATGCTCCTAACACAAATGTAAAAACCACTATGTGTGGAGGTTTTCTCTTCTCAAAGGACAATGCAAAGCCTAACTTTTGACCTATTTCAGACCAAATGTTAGATCTCAATAAGCTTTGTTGCATGCAAAAACTATTTTCATTTGCTTGTTCTTTATATTCAGCACCTGAATCACAGCAGCAAATTAGGCAACTACGGCAAGATTCTGTTCACCAGGACACAGTAACGAGCAGGAAGAATCTGTGCTGTGAGGGTGGTGTCTTCCTGACATCACTTTGATTCTTGAAATGACAGTTAAGAAAAAAAATACAGTTCAGTTTAACCGCCCTTCCAAAGCAGGTATATTTTGTTATTTCTGTTCCAAGAAACATACCAGTAATGAATAACTCTTGATCTGAAAAGGAGTTTGTTCAGGATTCACTCTAGAATACCTTGTCTGTCCACCAGAACTGTTCTGTGTTGACTTCTGGCCACAAAGAAAGGGGCTGCATTAATTAAAGCCAAACAGAACATCAAGGTCTACATGCCAGCTCTCGGGTGGAAGTCTGAAGTTCATACGGAACAGCTTCTCATGGATGTGGTTTTTCAGTCTTGACCTGCCCCTATGACTCTGAGATAGAGAAGACCATGTCTGATCCTTCACTTCTACTTAGTTGTGTGTGAGTTTTGCAATATATTTGGAAAACCACCTGTGCCACCATGCTGGGCATCTCCATCCTCAGCTCATGTTCCCATGACTCATCAGGGTGGTGGCTGTTCTTACCCCTAGTTAGTAACAGCTGGACACCCTGCTTCTAGCAAAAGTTCTTACAGCCCTGCTCACAGTGTTAATTTAAAATGCACAGGATAAATATTTCTTATGCTGAGTTTTAAAAAGAAGGTGAAAAAAAATGCTTTCCATAACTTAATGCGAACCAGAAAAAAAATCCAAAAAAGACAATGAGCAGAACAACAATGAAAATTCCTTCATTAATTACTTCAAGTTAATTAAAAAATTTAGTTTAAAAACCTGTCATTTTCTGTGTTTCCAGCCTTTGTCAGGACTTCTCAAAGTTTTAACTAGCAGAGCTCTTACTCTTCTTATTTAACCATAACATTTACTGGTGTAGTTGGCTGAAAATGCTGCCTTTCTATATTGAGATTGTATATGGGCGTATTTGTTTTATAGAGATACACAAATTTGCATCATTTGAGGATCTTGGTCTGATCTTGGATTTGTGAGAACATTTCCTTAACTGTAGGGTAACAGAGGAAAACCAGAATACAGCAGCTGAAAATAAAGTACATTTTATATTACTGATACACTCCTAATATTTGAGCGGAGTTAATAATAACACAACATGTAGTTGCATGCAGACTTTGTGTTTTTAGTGAGGCTTTTTGTCTTGAGAGAAATCAGCTCTGAGCTTTTTCATCCTGCCATAGCCCCTCCGAACCTCTTCGGCCTCAGGAAGACCAGTCTTACGTGTATTCAGAACTGCTGAAACACAAGCCATGCTGTATTCTAGATGCAGAAGGTACAAGAACAAATTATGTATCAACTAGATCACATGAATGTACCTGGTGTACCACACATGCACAGCATGGAGTTAGAGCATCCATTGTCAGCTACTGTAGAGCTCTGAATCACACCATTACGCATCACCCTTTCTCACTAAACTACACTGAAAATTGAATAACCTAAGTTTGATCTGTTTAATTTAATCAGGACTTAAATGTTTGTTGAGAAAATACTCCCTGACACAAGTTCTAGCTGCATCTGAGTAGTTTTGAGAAACAGATGAACTCCGTACTATCAACATTCATCCTGTACTTTATCGCTGAGGGATAGAGAATATTATTTTAATTTCTGTCCCATACAAAAAGAGACACAAGCCTAAGTTAAAGCTTTAAGGGGTTTTCTGATGCACAAGTGTCATGTTATTTCTGAACAGAAGAGGAGATTCCATCTGAAATTGACCTGGTACTAAATGCATCAAAAAGCTAATACCCAAGGAAGCAAGAACAGAGTGGACTTACTCTTTTTTTGGCAGCTCTTCCGGAACTTTCCCAGATGCACAATGGGGGGTCTGCTGGGCTTCTGTGGGGGCTGGCCCAGCTTGAGCACTGAGGGCAGAGTTTTCTGCTTGGGCATTTCAGACCTCCTGTCCTCATTCCCTTTCTCTTGTGGTTCACCTGATGGTCTTCCTGCATGAAGTGCTGTATTCATCTTATGGAATTTATGAGAAGAACCTGATTCTTCCTGGATGATTTTGTTGAGGAAGCTGTTCTTGGCGGCACTCATTCCCTTTTCTTCAGTGTTTTCCTCCACAGTTTTGGGGGTTCCTTTTAATAAGCTAGACCTGTGGCCAGTAGGCTTCAGGGCTATTTTAGGAAAATGACTGCCTGCAGCTTCTATGGCAGAGTTACTATTTTCACCCACTTCCTTTGCTTCTTGGAGTGCATGTATATTAGCAAATATAGGTCCTGACAGTCTTTGCATAAAACCACTTTTATTAGAAGTGTCTTCATTCTGAGATATCTCATTGTTTAGAGAAGGCATCTGTGCAAGTGGTCGTTTAGAAACAGGAGGCTTGAGCTCATTTTCTTGTGTTGCAGACCTTAATTTTTCCTTAACTGCAGCTACTTTTGAAAATTCTGGTTTTGCCTCACTCTCCTGTGGTGCAAAATTTAAATTTGGTTTTGGTCCCAGAGAATTTTTTTCTTTATCAGGAGGAGTAAGGAACTTGTTCCATGCAGGTTTTGGGTTCAAAGGCTTTGGGTCTTCTTTTGATGGGTCACTGGTTTTGATGGAGAATTTAGTGCATCCAGTTTTTTCATCATTTCCTCTGTTAGTGGGCTGAAGCTGAACACCAAACCTTTGTGCCACTGGGTTCAAATGTGGTGGATTTGGATCTTTCTGTGTTTTGTCATCACTTGAAGGCTTGACTCCCAGAGGAGGCTTAGGCTGAACAGGTTTGTGAAGGGTGCTGGATCCTGGAAAACATGCTGTGTATCCTTTACTTGCAAATTTCTCAAGTGCTGCTCTCCTTGTCTGTATTCCTGTAGGGATATCTTGTCGTGGGGTTTTGACGGGTTGACTGTGTGAAGTATCCTCTGTGTCTCTGTTACCTCCCTCAAATTTCTCCATGAGTAACTTCACACGTATCTTGTGACTCTATAAACATAAAGAAGAGAAAAAGAAAGGGCAGCAATGGGAAAGTCCTGTTGCAATGTTCTCAAATACTGTACTTTAAAGAGTTTCCTGGTCTGAGGCTTTAGTACTGCTGATTGGCTGAGGAGGTGTTATAGCTCATCTTCCTGTAGGGTTAAGAGAAGCTGAGCATTTCGTTGTATCCTTGCAGCTTTTATACAATATTTAAAAATTTTCATTCAGGTACTGCCTTTCAGGTACTGCAGGTCCTTTTGGGAATATTATAATTTCTGTTTACTTCTGGAATTGTGAACTGAACACATAATAAATGTAAGAAAATACATACAACTTTAAAATCAACATATCTAAAAATTTGACTGTCCTGTGATGAGAAGCATAGGTTACTGGAACCTGGAGGAATGTACCAGATTTGTATTATTCCTGCTAACTCTTTGGAGAACTACAAGTTCCTTTGTGAAAACAGAAATTCTTCTGGTTGGTGTATGTGTGTGTCAATTTTTCTTTCCTTTCTCAGCAATTCTGACTTGCTGCTCCTCCCACCCTCACTTTGTCCTTGTTCCTCTTCTCCATTTTGTATCTGAATAAAACTGTGCATGTATGGACAGCAAAGGACAATATGTGAAGTAAAACTGAAAGAAATGACAATCAATACCCCCAGATATTGTCAAAGTTACTAAATTTCTTGTAAAAAAGAAGTTGAGCAATTCCAAGAGAATAAAACCCAGCTTCATTCAAAAATAGAATTTTTAATTGGTCAGCCCAATTCAGTAACTTACAGGACCAGTCTTAATAGGAACTGAACCCAAAAGCTCAATACATTTGAATTCAGGAAAAATAAAACACATCACAGTGCAGGATGGGAGCAAAAGGCAGTGAGGTGGTCCCGCTGCACTGGGCAGGGGCAACCTCTGGGTTCCAGGAGCCCTCTGGAGCAAGGAGTCCTCTCCCAGCTGACAGTGGCAGCAGGGGTGCAGCTATGGCAGATATATTGATACATCCAATTCACAAGTAGGACCCGGACTTCCTATGTGAGTTAAAATGTAACACTTATGATGTAAAGCAGGAATGTTATAACTAGGAAGGGTTCTGAAACATCTGGTTGTAAACAAAGGAGTAGTGCTACAAAGCATAATAAACTGGTGTTTGAAAAAAATTAGAGGTTTAAGAATGAACTGTGTCTTCACTCACTATGGTTCAGAAAGTGTTCAGTTTTGGTTTTTTTTACCTTCAATAACAAGAGCTTCTCAATTGGGCTTTTGTTCCTTTTGCCTTCCGTTTGACTGTATCTCCTTACATAAACAGCCTGTTATGCTGGAGTAGTTATACACCTGAAACTTCTGCAACTTAAAGGTAACTATCACAGTCTGTCAGCATTGCCAAGAAATTCAGTCTTTCCAAACTAATTGTCTTGAGCTACAAATTACTCACGTTAAATGCAGCCAAAACAAGATAGACAAAATGAAACTTATACCCAGAGAACCACATTGTTGGGTATTTTTGCACATACAGAGAAGGGAGGAAGTACACATTTACTATGGAGATTATCAGGGTTAAGCCATCTACTGCTGTTTGATGCACATGCACTCACACACACACACACAATTAAATTGCAGAGGTACATATATGTATCACTAATCATTCAAGATTTGTCCCACAATACCTCACAAGGCACTGATTTTACCCACTTAGAGAGTTAAGCCAACTGCAGGGCCAGAGAGAACAACAAAGCTTTTCAACTCTGATCTCTTTTGACTTTGTACTAATTCATGATTTTTTTCAAGGTCTGTAACAAAATCTAGACTACCACAGATACTGTAATTATAGCTTATGTCTGAAGTCTTCAGAGCTTCTAAGTTAAGATTTGATCAGCTGTTTGACCAACTCAGCAGCTCATTTCTTCTGAAAGTCACAGCAACAAATTAATTCCTTTGCTACTTCTTCTATTTGAAGTAAAAGAAAATGTACTGTGCAAATAACAATCCTTTTTATGAGAAACAGCCATTCAGCATGTCGACCTTTAGAAAGCTGGGAATGTGGCTTTGAAGAAAATTTTATTATTAGGATATATGGTTTCTGAGAAGTTTTCTACATTTGCAATAGCAAGATTACATGAATTACATTCATACAAGCTTTCAAATGCACAGAAGTGCCATGTTAGGAATGTCAATGGATTTTTAAAAATAAATTTCTTCCTAACACTGTGAACAAACCTCGTCCTAGCCATGCATACGTACAAGCTCAGCAAGAGTAAAAGGCTCCTGGACATATGGAAGAGTTTATAATCAACAGTAAAGCCTCTTTCATTTACTTAACTTGAATAGTAAATTGTTGCAATGCATTATGGCAGTTTCCATGGCCAGCAATATCATATTAGCCACTGCCGTCTCCCCTCTTCCCCCGCTGTGTTTGGTTTTTCCCACAGAGGTTCTGTATCCCTCGATCCCTCGTTGGCCCACGGTACTTGTCCCCTCCCTCGCTATCCTCCATTGGCTTTGTACCCCTTGCCCACCTAAATACAAACCCGATACCCCGGCATTATTGGTTGCTTCCCCCCCATTCCAAAGGGGTATAAGATCCCCCCGCAAACAGGTTTCCCCGCTTCTTGCTTCCCTACCTTCATTCAGTAAACTTCTCCTGTTCTACCACAAAGAAGTCCCTCCACCTCGTTTCTACTTCCTCCGCACCCCCTTGTCACCGGTGGGTCAGGCGATCCCAAGGGAACGTCGCCAACCCTCCCGCGCCCCTGTGAGCAGCCTCTGTCATCCCCTCCCGTGCGGGTGGGTGCCCGGCGCTTGTGGTCAGACAGCTAGCTGGACAGACAGCACTGTGGCAGTAAGTGGTAAAAGTAACAGCAGGAATCAGAGTAAGAAATTCAGAGAAATCTTTCTGCTTCTCTTTAATGTACATCACCAGTGTCTGCCTTCATAAGCTGTGTTATGTTAGAAGTTGTATTGTAGATCCTAACGCACAGCCTGACTGGTCAGGTAGACAGAGGGGAACTGGGAAAAAAGAAAACCTTTTGTTTGTGGCCCTGCTCATAGAGTAATCTCCACAGTTTCTAAGTTTCCCTCCCCAGAAGCAACAGCAGTTACCCATTCCATTATCACATACAGTAGGTTGTAAATCACGAAATGGGAACTTGAAAAGATTCTGAAGAGAGAATAAGTTCCCCCTACCCTTCCCCTCTAAAGTGCAAAGTGTCTGTGCAAAAGAGAAGTCTCATGCAAAAGCTAGTTGGGTTATTTTCTGAACTTTCTCTTTGATCTCTTTTGGAGACTCGGTGCAAAATATTTTGGCTTTTCAACTTTTGATCTGAACTGCAAGCAGCACATAAGGAGCGCAGTAAGATTTCCTTTGATACAAGATGGTTGCATTATTCAGATGTGTTTGTTCAAATCTAGAGCAATACCCAGGTTTTAGTTCCCATGCCTTAGATGTATTTGTATACACAGAGCTTTCACAGCCTACCACTGCCTTCAGCAGATAATCACACAGGTACCAAGTTACACTTGTGCAGAATTGTTCCACTACTACACCTTAGCTGCATCTCGGTGATAACAAGCGTAATTCTCCATAATTTACAATATAGCTGCACATTTCTGTACAGAAATACACTGTAATGAGAATACAAAAGTACATAAAAAAATTGCAGTTGTATTCTTCCTGAGTTTAGTATGGATATTTTAGTCTCAACTGGCAGCTTGAACAAAAAAAATTTTTTTTGCCTTGGCATAAATATAACCTTATTATTTACTTTCCTGTCTTGGTGAAGCCAAAAGATTATTTCACTTCAACTTCCCCTTGAGGCCAGTCTGTTTTCAAACAGCAACACTGGATTGGTGAACGGAATAGCAGATATGTGTGCATACAATCATTAATTAGGCAAACGAAATATATGTAACTGTTGACTGTAAGAAGAATTCACTCAAAATACATTCAGATCTCATTTACAAAGAATAAAACTGCGATATTTTCTCTTCTCAACTGTAACTTTTATATTTCTATTCCCAACTGATGGGGTCTAAACATACCCTTTAAAAACTCAAAATCAGATCTTGATGACTTTGCTAGAAAGTAGTGAAATAAAGATTATAAACCTATCTCTTTAAGAAGAAAACTGTGCTTACTCATGAATTGTGACAGTGAAATAACCAGAGCAGTTGATAACCACGAAGGAAATTGAGCTATGGGCAGGATATAAGGAATAAGCAAATGGACAAAAAAGACAGGGAAAATTACAGAGATAATTATAGAAAAATAGAGATCTGAAAATTATTTTGCAATCTTATATAAGTCTGATGTAACTTCTACTGAATTTAATAGATTTAAGGCAGCCTAGCTTTTTGTTTACATGCCGGTGTCATTCTGACTTTGTGATAAATTATTGCTTGACTACTTTCTTTTCCAGACACCTCTGAATTATCATTATGCAACTTTTTTGTTTCAAGAAGAGATTTCCAAATTGCTTTTCTTCCCCTTGAGTCTAGCTGTAATTACTAGTTCAAGAACACTCCCTCCAAGAGTAAGTGCAGCATTTGGAAAGTGGAGTTGAGAGGTGGCAATGCTCTGCACTTATGAATGTGTGTAGCAGAAGCATGAAAAGAAGGCGAAGAGACAGTTTGCCCAAACAAGATTTGCTAATACAATGGTTGGTATAAAAGAGAAATGAGCCCTCATCAGATAATACTAAAGGCTGAGGAGACATGCTATTCTTCTGTTTGGGTTTTTTTTGAAAGGCAGACCTCTAGGATGGAGAGGATAGAGAGAAATCAAAGGGATTCCCCAGTGAGAAGCTGCCAGCCTCTATGTTACCCTGAGAGCATAATTTCAAACATCCCTCTAACACCAGCAAGACAAAAACAGCACACACAAGGATTCATGGTTGTCAAAATTAGACAAGGAAGTATTCCAGCGTGGTCACAGTGTAGCCTGTATTTTTTTCCATTTTGCATTCCTCTACACCTTTCTCATCTCTTGTCACTTTTTCTCACCTTCTATCTAAGCATAAGACCAGCTACTCACACAGCAGAAAAATAAAAAGACAGCTCCAGATGAGTTTGAGACCAGGACAAGTGAGGGCATAGGACTTAACCAGAACAGCCAGATTACGTCCCAAACTACTGGTAGTAGATCCTGTAGTTCCCAAACTACTTCTGTCAAAGACTACGTGCAAGGTCAAAGTATCAACTGAGGCATGATCATCTCTTCATCCTATGTCCTAATAGGCTCACCACAAAATTTCTCTCTTAATGGATTTTTTTGGTACCTGTTTAAGTGAAAAACAGAACTATCAACTAATGGCAACTCAGTCTTCAACAACAGAAGCCTGGTGGCTTCAATTTTTCCATTAAGACTTTTTATCTGATATAAACAGGCTAGTTAATATCCATTTCTGAAAAAGGACTGCATTTTTTTGCAACATGGTTTTATATAAACACAAAATTTCATGATATTTTATAATTTTCTTCTTAGAATTATTTTTCTCATATGCTTTCTCATACCCTTTATGAATTATTTCTTTCAGATTAATGTAAACTTTCTCAAGATCTGCCCAGAAATGAAACAGATTTCTCTTCGCTCTGAACCCTATTTATATACAGTGTATATAGTCACTGTCTTATGAAAGTATTATTTGTCTGGTTATCCCACTAAAGTGAATGCTCCAAGTCTCAAGGAAGAAAAATTCAAATTCCTGTCACTGCAAAGTTCCTACCCTTATTTTGAGAATTACAGGATCCCACATGATATTAAAAGAAATTTTGAGCAATTTTAGACATTGAGTACTATTTTGAATCATACCTGGAAAGGCAAATATTTTCCCTGACCAGCTACTGACAAAATACCTACACAGATCTCTCAGTCCAGAGTATGGTATATTAAAAAATACCCTACCCCTAATTTAACAAATGAAAAATAATGCAAAGGGGATTACTAAAAAATAATTGCCTTTGAGTGATACCATTTCTGATATTATTCAAAATGCAACGGCCACCTAAATTAGGACTTTTAGTAAAATTTCAGAGAACTAAACACAAAACTTTGAGAGAGCAAAGTCCATTTTGTCAGCTTAGCATCTGTTCAGCTCCTAAACTAAGTAAAATCTAAAACTAGATTTCCAGTTAATTAAGTTATATTCAATACCTTGTACAGATTCTACTTCTTCTGGAACTTTCCAAGCTTATTTTTAAGACAAACATGTACAACAGTTTACCTGGATATCCCAAAGCTCTCCAGTAATTTGATACAAGCAGAAAAACTGGCTCCCTCAATGCAACAATCCACGGGTGTATCAGCTTAACGGCCTGGTCTATTTGCTGAAGAGGAGTTCTGCTTCTCACAGAGGAGTTCTTGCTTCTCACAAGATACACTTGTGGGTTTCATTACCATGAACAGTAACTGCTCTCCCCAGGATATTAGGCAAGAAGTGCTGGAGGAAAAGGGAACTAAAGTGTGTTCAGACTGGTTGGCTGCTGCCATCAGCAGTAAGCACCATGTGATACCCAAAGGTATTGCATTTACCCCACATTACATAGTCCTGTGAGGCTGTTTCAGTGCATACAAGCCTGAGCCTTTACAGAATAGCTGCTAATGAAATGTGTGTGGCAATTACAGGCATAAAGGGTGCACTGGCCACAGGTCCAGCACCCTGCTACCACTGAGAATCACTCCCACTCACCAGGTGTCAGCTAACGTGTTCATTTGCTCCCCCACATTTACCAGTGGGATCTTGAGATTCTGCTGGCCAGTTTTTAAAAACTTTCACAAGGTGGAGATATTTTTTAAAAAAAAACTATGATCATACATTTCTTCTGTCCTTCCTCCTGTGTGTTCACTACAAAAGTCACATAGTTTGAAGGATGATATAGGATAGAAAAGGCAATACTGAGTAAGTAAGTGTCACGAGAAATTCTAGACTTCTGTTTGTGCTGAAGGTAAATCAAAACCACAAAGGCAGAACCCTCTACAAAATACAGCTCAGTGAATTTGCTGGGGCTGTGCATTGGGAGGAGATTGCAGAAGAAAAGCTGTGTGTCTTTGAGCTCAATCAAAAGTTAGTTGAATCTTCATCATGGTCTACTACTACTACTCCCCTTCTGCACAACCTTCTTAGTATTTTTTGAAACATTTTGGGGTGTTAAAGTAAAGCATTGAAAGTGCTTGATATTTCCAGCTTGACTTTACAAAAACTTCTATCTTAGCCACTTTGGAAGTTTATTAGGGTGCTGGAAGGAGCTTATTTAAGTTAGAAACACTGACAATGATAACTGGTTTTTTTGTAACATGACACAATGATTTTTTTGTAGTGGGAGAAATGCAGTTCTTTATGCTACTCATTCAGCTAAACACTGTATTTTATTTATAAAATAGTATTTATTTGTGAAAATAATCATCACAGATGATAATGCACTGATTATTAATACTAAGATTAGAATTTGTGACTTGCTGTTGTATGCGGCAGCCTTCATGACTGTTTTAAGATGCTAACGGTAGCAATATAGTCATTTTGTGTGGGTAAACACCACTGCAAAGGTTTGCTCACAGTATCAGCTCTAGACAAATCATGCAATGATCAAAGAACTAGCTTATCTTTGCAGCTCCGAATGCTAGACAGTTCCTGTTGTCTTCTCTTTCATCCAATACACACAAATAAGTACATCCCTAACTGACAGAATACTGATGAGAATATAAATTGAAACAGACACAACGAAAAGAACAGTTTATGCTTTGAAATTGCTGTGAAAGTTGCCCATCTGCAATATCCAGCATGTGCCTTATTTTACACTTGCAGGTGAAGTAGCTTCCTGAAATCTCTCTGGTTTTTTTCCATTTATTTCTGTGAAGACTGTCTGTGAGTGATATTGGGAAATTAGCTATTTTTAGGTGAAGAAAGCATCTGAATAAATTTATTTTATCTGAATAAATACTTTAAGGAACAATACCCACAAGCCTGAAAGCAATGTAACATTATTTTCCTTTTTTTACTTTTCAGAAAAACAACAGCAGCAACAGCAACAAAATCACAAGTTCATATTCAAGCAAGACAAGGTGATCTAATGATCTATAAAATGATAATGCTTTCTTATATATACACATGCCATTACACTCTCTGTGTAGACCAAACCCAGCATTTAAATCCCAGCACACCAGTGGTGTCTTACTGTTCCTATGTGGAAATGTTATGACTGCAACCTTCAGAATATGTATTTTTTATCAGAGCATTTACTCAGCTATTTCCATGTAACTTCGGGAAAAGTGGCTGCTTATGAATTAAATTTGTCAAAAATCAAGGAAAGAAGAAACGGAAGAAAAAGAATCAGAACCCTGGCCCCTCAGGAAGATCCTCCCCCTCTATTTGGCCCAGGGGAGGCCACATCTGGAGTGCTGTGTCCAGTTCTGGGCTACTCAGTACAAGAAAGAAAAGAAACTACTGGAGAGGTTTCAGCAAAGGCCACAAAGATGATTTGGGATCTGGAGCATTGATCTTAGGAGGAGAGACTGTGGGAGCTGGTTGTGTTCAGTCTGGAGAAAAGAAAACTGAGAGGGGATCTTATGAAAGCATAAAAATATCTCAGAGACAGGTGCCCAGAGGATGGTGCCAGACTCTTTTCAGTGGTGCCCAGAGACAGGACAAGGAGCAATATCCATAAACTGTAACACAAGAAGTTCCAGCTCAAGATGAAGAGGAACTTCTTTCAATTTACCTGCCCAGGGCGGTCATGGAATCTCCCTTTCTACATTCAAAACCCACCTGGATATATTCCTGTGTAACCTCACCAGCAGGGTTGGACTGGAATCTGCAGAATTCCCTTCCAGCCCTAATGATTCCATGATTGTGTGAGTCTGTACTGTCAATGCTAGTCCACCACTTTAAGGTATTTTTCTTTAATCTACTGATGTTGCCCTTTGCTCCAAAATGGTTTGAATAGTCAGGCCCTTCCATCTAAACACCTCTTGCTTTCCAATTCAATGGTCACAAAGAATATCACAGGATCCTGTTACCTCCACAGCTATGTCAATACTGTTGTTTGAGTTCCTGTAAACTGAAGTGACAAAATCTTTATCTTTGACATTGTTTTCAACCTGCTTCATCTCACTAACTTTAAGTGTATTACATGATCCCAAATTGGATGAGACAGTGTAACAGAGTTAAGTGGTGAGGGAGGCTGGGAGATGAAAAAGGCAGAGATGATTGGCTGGGGCAGGTAATCTTTAAACCATGTGTATATAGGGGAGACGGGGCTGGGGAATAGTATGTGGGACACCTTTGGACAGGTTCATTAGTATCATTAAAGCAGTTTGAAAATATCCTTCCTCAGTCAGAATAGTGTTGCTCTGTAATATACAACACATGCAAATATGTGGAGCACTGAGCAAGAGAAAGTCAACATTAGCAGTGTTTTTCACTGAAACTTTACTTCCTGTCCTCTCCTTCTCTTTTTAACAGGGCTTTTGCCTCCCAGTTGTTACTCAACAGGTTATATTTCTGTAAGAAGTAGTCGATGCAGCAGTGAGGGAAGATGTTGGAAAACTCAATTTTAACTTTAGCACATTAGTCTATGATCCCTGTATTTATGGTTAATGCTTAGTTTTGTACCACACAGTGCTTAGTACAAATACCAGAGATTAATGTGGCCTTGTGTTAACTCCCTACATCTGTGACTAATAAGTGTTGTGCCAGCTAATGCTTCCTTGTTTACTTCTATCAGTGATTAATATGTACTAGGTGGTATTTAGTTTTGAGAACAAGGATTTTATGTCAAAGCAAAGAATGATAAGAGAAGTACACTATGACCTGACACTCTCAAGGAGAAAAGATTCATCAGAAGATCTGGAACCGTATTCAAACAAGTAAATTGAAACAATTAATATAGATACATGTATTCAGGAAATGTGATGAATGTGTATTAGTTTCAGGAATATAATCTGGTCTGTTAGGTTACCAAACATGTATGTTTTAAGGAGAAATCCCCATGCACCATGTTGCTAATAAAGTAATGTTGTTTTTCTAACAAATTGGTTGGAGATTTTATTTCCCAGTTTTTGGTGACATGGGGGTAGACTTGCCACAGGAGCAGAAAGAACATATTTCTCTATCAATAATCTCTGTACATATTTGTACTAAAAGAGTTTCAGACTACCTGGTTTTGTGCAGCTTCTGGGTTAACATTTTGAGTACATGAACCTCATCAGAGGGCAAGGCAACGACTCAGGAGTCCTGCTTCACAATGCTGTGCCACTCCCCAGAGTCAGAGTTCTGGGAGAAGTGCCATCTTGCCATGGCAGTGATGCTGTTACAGCATCACTTTGGAAAGTACCTGATTTTCAGAATAAACTTAATATTCCTAAACACTGGCAGGAGCTTCTGTCTGCAATTGCTATAGCCCACTATGAGAACCAACATTTTTGGTAGGGTAAGTCTGTGTTATCTTTGTGTCTGCAGGCAGAGCTAGACTTCCTCAAAAATGTGCTGCTGCATTTCCATCGCATTCTCATTGGGAGGTGGTTTTAATATTTCTGACAGAAGTTTGGTCATGAGCAAATTACCAGCGTTTCCTTGTGTCTACATGCACTGTCATGCTTATGGGTACAATTTGGCTCTCCAGATGCTGTGGCTCTTTTAAATTGTTGTTATTCAATGCCTATAATCGTATAACCATTGCCTATTATTAATATATTTATACTTGCCTGAACAAGGGGTGCAAAAATCTGTTTCCACTATTTTTATTTTTCTATACTAGAGAAATGTAGGATTGACAAATTCAAGAAAGAAGGCAAAGTCCTTACCCTGGTTATACCTTGTGAGGGACATGTTCCTGTCACAAAGGAAACCCCGGCACACTCCAGAGCATCACAATCACGTGTGTTAAGATCCTGGTTTTCTGCTGGGGGGTATGTACTGTAATAAGTCACAGTTCTTCCTGGGGACAGCTGCAGCTGATGGAAAGCACCTTCTGCACAAAAAAATCTTCCATGCTAAAAACCAAAAGTCTTTCGTTTTTGTGACTTGAGGAGTGCTCAAATCTCAAGCATTTTTATTTCAATACAAAGCTCGTATTCAGGCATTAGCTGTCTTGTTCTACCAAGGCATTCATCTGCACTGCGCTGCACCCCCTTCCATGCCTGCCCCTGCACTGACCCCCAGTGCCCACTGTCATCTCACAGGCTATTCCCTGCCTCTTTTGCAGCCGAGCTCACCCACACGAGGGCTCGGATTAAGTGGCTTTTCAGTGAGGCTTTTTGCCCTGCAAGTTGTGTGGGTTCTGCTCATGTCAGCACTCCTGTGTTCTGTCTGCCTGGATTCAGCACCAGGAGCTCAGGGGGAATTAAAAGCAGTGCGCAGCAGAAAAGCACCCCAGACAGACCAAATGGGCACACGAGGCTTTTGCTAAACCCTCCTCAGGGAAACCCTCTGGAAGGCACAGAGTTCACTACGACGCAAAGAGCGCTGATGAAAGCAGGCACAGCCCCATGAAACAGGGGCCGAGGGGGCTCACAGAGTGTGCCATAGCACCATTGCCGCTCACACCTCACAGCTCTGCCTCACTGAGGGCCACCACTGGTCACCAGGGGTAGCTTAGTTAGACGACTTAATGATCTAAATTGCAGGTGATGGGAGTGTAGCTGTGATGGCTGAGTTTGCAACAACCAACTCCTAGTCTGAGGCAAGGGGGATGTGGAGAGGGCATGGTGGCGATCGCAGCAAGGCAAGCCAGCCACTCAGGAGACTGGCAGGCAAGCAGACTCGCTAGCTGGGAAATTGCTAGAAGCTGTGTGTGAGAGGATATCAGGAGAGACGGGCGAGAGGGAGGATGGAGGAGCAGGGCAGGGCTACAGGGAGCTGAGTTCAGTAGTTTGTCAGAGGAGAGTACCTCTGGCAGCAGGGAAGGGTCTGCCAAGGTGATGTTGTGCTCCCTCAGCCCCCTCCTCCGTGCCCCTCAGGAATGGCTGTGCCTGTGCCCGGCCTTCCCCCCCCGTCCGCTCACCGGGCCCGACTCTGCGCCTCCCTGCCGGGACTCAGGCTGGCCCGGAGGGAGGGGGGCTGGCCGGAGGCCGTGCAGGCCTGAGAACGCGGAGGCGGCGATCGCAGCAGCTGCACCGGGGAGAGGAGAAGGGAGGGAGCCTCAGCTGCGAGAAGAAGACATTGGGACGTCAGAGAGGAAGGAAAACTTTCTCAAGGAAGAAGTTGCTTCAGTTTCCACCCTATATGCCCTCATGTGAATGGCTGGGCAGGCGATTATTAGCTGGTTTAGCTTCCCCTTCCCCCCCCC